>JAFBMP010000010.1:0-398820 GCA_019976485.1 Apiospora pterosperma
GGGGGACTAGGCGTTGGTGCATCACCCAGACGTCAACTTCGTCATCTACTCCGAGGTTAACTGAGTTTCCGACTCGGGTACGAGCGTCATGGTCGGCTTACCAGTAGAGCGGCCGGACACACTCTCGTCGCTCGTCGAGTTGACTATGGTTGTAGCTGAATCTACCATAGCAGCGGTCGACGTTGTAACGTTGTAACGTTGTAACGGTGGGGGGTGCGGTTTAAAAACAAATACGAGGCTCTGTGCGGACAGAGGTAGAGGGAATATGATTGGAGGAAGGAAAGGATGCGCTGAGGGCAGGCGCGTATTTGTTTTTAAAGCAGTACGCAGATGTTTATTGTACAGTCCCCCATAAAGAGGCGGCTAAGACTAGCCCTTTCTAGGACGTGGACTGGCTCATGCTGTGGCCGGTCGAATACGGTTGCTTAAAATCGCGTCCGACTTCCACGGGTCGTCGCCCGCCTTTCGCCGACAAACCAGGACCGGGAACCGAACCTGATCCCAACCATCCTGCTGGGCTGCAGAAGCACGACGGGGGGCGTCCGCTGGTCCAAAACCGCTCGAAGAGTTCTATGTAATCCCATATACCTTTGTGCCTGACCAACTCCCCGCCGTCCTCTTGACGGACCTCGTAGAATTCCTGCCGTCGGTCCTCGAAGACAGCGAGGTCGTGCTCCAGGGCGAGACCTAGTTTCCATACGCGATTAGCCCGTGAACCTAGGTGGAAGTACGTAGATAGGGCCGAATACTAACGCTTGAACTTGTCCATCGTGTCGTTCACCACATCCTTGTACTCTCTGGGGATGGCAGGTGTGCAGGATGGCACTATCTGGCCGCCGTGCGTACGCTTCTTGCCCCTTTCTTGTATTCCTGGCCGGGCGCTTACGTCGATCCTGTCTCCCGAAAGTGGGTATATGAAGAAGATGTCGCGCAGCCCAGAGAACGAGCGAAGGAACTTATACAACAGTTTCGGGCAGACGCGGAATAAGCCATAGTGACTGCGACAATTGCATGGGCCTAGGTACGTCTGGGTTAAATCGATGCCCACCTTCTTGACGAAATCGAACTTTGTACGCATCCTTCGACGTTCGGAGCTAGTCAGCTTCCCCATATCGGCGCGCAGGCTCATGACGATAAGGTCTCGTGTAGTGTCGATGCGCGCGGTGTCTGGCTTAGATCCGTCCCTGTCGTCGCCGCCTCGGTCGTGTGGTCGAGTCCAGATTACCTCGCGAGCCCCCTCTCCAGTACGAATGATGTCGCGCGACATCCATAGGGCGCTGTGGAGGTTCCATACTCCCAGCCAGGCAGAGAGGTCATCCTGTACATCCTGCCGGCGCTTGATCGGAGACACGAGCTCGAGTTCGGTAGTGCCGTCGACCCGCTTCTGCCTTGCCACGGAAAAATGATGTGCTCCTGCGTAGCAGGGAAGGGCATATCGCAGTATCTCCAACTTCAGCTCGTCTGGTAGCTTCTTATAGTATTCCCATGAACCCGCCATAGGTTTCACCTCGAGATCGCGGGCGGCTTCCATGGTACAAGGATGTCTTGGCGGGGTCTAGAAACCACGATTCGGCTCGTAAGGTAGGAACCTAGATGCGGGCGACGGTGCAGCGTTATATCGGAAGGGCCTTAAAACCAAATACGCGGGACAGGGCCTAGTGGAGAGGGTAGGTTAGGGTTCTAAGAGAGGAAAACAGCTGCAGACAAGGGCCGCGAGGGGAATTAGTAAGACCTGAGCCGTATTTGTTTTTAAGCGGCTACTTCGGGTGATACCGTATTGAATACACTGCGAGAAGATTGTAATAGGTCGGCGACTCGCTTGAATCATTACTATGAAAGTACGTAAGTACTTAGCTACAGCTTCAAGGCGTCTCTCCATCCAGCTGTGGGTCGCTGTAATCAAGCTCTCATGCCACCCTCTCAAGCCGCGTACCGCTAGACTAACCCGTGCCGGCGCTGGCTGATCCGATACCCTCGACAGATGCTACTAGCTGCTTGCTCCATCCGTCGAGATCCCCGCCTTCTCTAGCTGCAAACATAGGATCCAATCGTGCATCCCACGGTGGATACTGGGAGGAGCCTTCCCTGCCGAACTCCGTATCGGGGAAGGCAAGCCGGTAGTAATCCACTGCCCGTCGGATGAATTTCGCGGTAGGGACATCCGGGGCGATATATTCCAGTAACTCGGCCCCGCGGCGATGTAGGCACACCTGCCAATGGATCAGCGGCGAGAATATATAGCACGTCGACTGGTTTTCTCTTAACTGTACGATGTCGGACAGGTCAGAGAATGTGCTATAAAAGTATTTGCCGTCTGAAGGTCCTCGTCTAGACTATACTGGCCGACAACATGCGTTCCGTAGGTGCCAACCACTTTGTTGAGAAGCATAATAACGTCTGGACTGAGGACCTGGTGCTCGTACCAATGTCGGGCGCGATTGTAGCACTCTCGGCGAGAGTTCGGGAAACTGGCACAAACCCGCGTGCTCGTGTCCGCCGTTAAAGTGTACTGTGGTAGTTGTGTGAGGCCGCGGAGGATACGACGAGTATCCATGAGACAGTGGCCGATGGAATTACAAATCCAGTCAGGCTTAGCGACACAATCCTCCACCGAGCGATGTCCGATGCCAAGCCTGTGGTCGTTAAGATCCGCATAAATCAATCTGCTAATGCCAGTGGCGAGCAGGCGTGTCTTCATAGCGTCGACGAAATCGCTATTGACCTGCGGCTGCGTGTCGATGCGGTAGGATTGTCGCGGGGCGTGGACCATGGCCCGCAGCTGAGCCTCGCTCTTCGGGTTGCAGGCGTACATGAAGCGGCAAAAGGTCGCCCGCTGCCACATGTTCCGGTCAACCCCTAGCCACGAGAATCTGTCGAAGCCTTGTATGGACTGGCCGAGGGTGTAGATCACGTCCGGGTCGCCCTCCGCCAGGATCCTGGCGGCAGTGTCCGCATCCCCGAACCAGAGAGCCTTGCGGTACTGCACAAACTGCTCGGCGGAGGTATAGACCGTCCATTCCGGGTCGGTGACGTCGAAGAACGGATAGCCGCAGGACTTGGGACTCATCCAGGCCTCGCTGTACCCGACTTGATGGCCATAGAACAGGATGTTCGGGACCGGATCCCGCTGAGCGGATGCCATGACGTCGAGCCTTGACGCAGGATGGGTCCTAGGCCTCGGCTCTAGAGGAATGTTGCGTCTGATTTTGGTATTGGCGATGAAGTAGTGTTATGCTGGAAGGGGTTTAAAACCAAATACACAGGACAGGGCCCAGTAAAAAAAGGAAAGGTGGTGTAAAGAGAGAGGAAGAGGTCGGCAGGTCAGGGTTGTACACTAGGTGATTCGGCCCTGGCGCGTATTCGTTTTTAAGCAGCTACTTCGAGAGATACTGTATACACGTGGTAAGGTTACGGCAGATCGGCGACTTAACCCTAAGCGTGGGTAGGTATGGAGGCAATATCTACGTATTTGGTTTTAAGGCCCTCCATCGCGAGAAACTATAAAGCGGGTAGCACAATTTCAATAGATCGTCTCGACGTGATAATAACAACTGATTGCATGATGCCATACTTCATATTAAGCTATCTGTGGGAGGATGGCCATGCTGGATTCCCAGTACCACCTGGACGTGACGATGCATCGTTGAAACATGCCCATGGCGAAATGCTGCAGGGGTAGCCCTTAGTTGCAGCGTGCCACGGCGGCCACCAGCAGCCGCGTCCACGGATCCATGCCGTCGGGCCACTGGCCAAGTCTCGAGCGCAGGATGTCCACACAGCTGCTCGCGTGGGGCGAGTGCTCGTCAGCCGGCGTGGGAAGCAATACGATCTCCGACAACAACTCGGCCTCGCCAGCAGCGACATGTGCCGTCGGCCCATCTGGGGCGATATACGCGAGGAACTGAGCGCCGCACTGGTGCATGTGCAGCTGGAGGTTGGACATCTTCTGGTCGTCCGGGATCCGACAGTCGCACTGGTCCGCGTGGTGCCCACGGGTGCAGGTGGTGAGGAAGTCCAAGTGCTTCTTGTGCGCCTGCTGGAGTTGGCCGCCGGTGGCGCGGTCGAGCAGCACGAGGATGTCGGTGTCAAGGTGTCGACGCCGGTACCATTCGACTTCGGGGTGGAGCAGGACCTGACCGTTCAATAGGTAGGCCTGGTTGACGCATTGGCGGCGAACCACCGCATCGCCTGGCTGCTGGCTGCCGCATCGCAACGTTCTGATGATCTCCCGAGCCGTCATGAGGCACTGGCCGAGCTGGTTTGCACCCCAAGACTCGCGGTTCTCCATGGCTTGGGCCTTGGTATAACTAATCCCCAGGTCCCTATCCCTGGCGCCCGCGGCCTGGACCAAGACCCGTCGGCCGGTGCCGAGCAGGCGTCCCACCATGACATCCCGGTAATCGGGGTTCAGGCCGGGGAAGGGAGAAAACAAGCAAGCGTCGAGCGGCGGGCCATGTACCAACCCCTCCGCCTGGGCAGCGCCCGTCGCGTCACACGTGTACATGAACTTGCAGAAGATGCCGCGTTGGAGGATGCTCGTGGCGACGGCGCGCCACTCGGCCGGTTCGAACCGGTCGACATTGGAACCTTCGGAGCGGATCTTTGCGTAGTCCGCAAGTCGCAATATGGATTCTGCCCGGATCCGATCTTCAAAGTGTAAGGCTTTGTGGTACTGCGTATACTGTTCCGATGATGTGAACACGGTACAGGAGCGGTGGATAGGGTCTCTGAAAGGGAAACCTGTAAACGCCTGGCTCATCCATGCATTGGGGTTGGTCTTCCCATGGCCGGAGAAGAACAGGTACGTCGCTGCACAGCCGGGGTCGTTCTCCGTAGCCTCGCGCTGAGCTGGCCCAAGTGCGGGGTCGTGGCCCTGCTGCGGGGTTCCCGACATGATTGCGACGAAGACGCTAGTATGCAAGACCACCCTAAAGCACCACGCCTGTTAGTATAGAAAGTAACAAGGACCACAAGGAGCGCTGAAGGTGATGGACACACTTTAGAAGTAGAGATGCTGTCCGGATAGAGTATCCGGAGTGCGAACGGCGGCGGGTTAAAAACAAATACCCGGGGTGGAAGTGCGGCGGGAGGCTTAGCGGACGGGGAGAGGATGATAGAACGGCATGGGTGGGCAAGTAAGTAAGGGAGGAGAAAGGGCTTTATAGCCGAAGAGTAGGCCATCTGTATTTGTTTTTAAACCATACCGTATGAGAATGATAGTATAATATGTGCACGTCTAAACTATATTATGAGAGAGACTATCCTAGTATTGATTATCGTTATTGTTATAGTCATCGTCATCGTCAATATAACCCTCTCCATGGGAATCCTCGTCGGAGCTAACAATGATCATTCGCTGTAGTTCACGCGAGCTCTTCCGTACAGGTTGGTTCGTGGTCGTCCTGAGTCTCTTGAGCGGGACGACTACCGAGTGCTGCCGGGGGGCGCTTCCGTTTATTTACATACACGTCGGGACGCTGGATCTGGACCGAGGGCCCGGGGGTTGGATCTTTGGCGAGCCAGGCTGTGGTGGTCGCGGTGCTCGCCGCGGCGGCGGCGGTGCTTTCGCGTCTGTGGGCTTCGCCGTATCCTTCTTATACCCGATAAAAGACCGAAGTCTACAGCTGGTGCGATGGTCGGGGATCTCCGTGCTCCTGACGTCGATCTGGAAGAACCGAGGAGTGTCCTGCTTGTCGGCGTCCTCGCCACGAGGGTTGACGATGTTTTCGCTTTGAGGGTGGAACGGTCGCCGCGCGAGCGGGTCGTGCTCGGACTGGGCCCCTGGCAACTCGGCTGTGATTCGGTAGCAGAAGTCGCCCTGCAGCTCTAGGCGTGTGACGATGAAGCCCATCAGCAAGGCATGGATCTCGAGGGTGTGAAACTTGCGAGGCAGGTCGGCGAAGACGTCGTGCGAGAGCTTCTCGATGTGGCCGTTCGCATGGTACCTTTTCAGCTTCTGCATTATACCGTACATGATGAACAGTGCGGCATGGCCGGTGTAGAAGTGGTCGGCGAGGTCCAGTTGGCCCTCTAGCTGTACAGCTAGCGTAAGTTCCTGATCAAGAGTGCTCCCCCATGCGTCCTCGTCGACAGTGATATCGCCCATACGTAGCCACTCGGTCAGAGCGTTTTGGATGCTTAGGAAACGTCCCTTGTTTGGCGTGGCGTCGGGGACCAGGTCGATGACGCCGATCCTGTCCGCTATGACCTCCCCATCTCTTCTGGTCATGTGAATAACGATGAGAATCCACACGGGGACCATTTCACCGTTGACACCTCGCACCATGACCTGGTTCGCGAGAACCAGCCAGCTCGCCGACCGCAGCAGGTCGAAGTACGGCCTCCTGATGAGCCTAGGAGTCGCGCTGCCGCCGCGGCGTACGACGTCCTGGTCTTTAAAGAAGTAACGGAATGTATTATGGAATGCTCTGGTGTTGATAGGCACTGTCAGGACGCCAGGCTCGTGGATGACTCTGGTCACAAAATGTTGGGAATTGACGACCTCCTGAAAGGCTGAGAGCACCTCCTGCATAGCTATCGGTGCTAGTATAGCCCTCGAAGACCTCTGTATGGAGGCAAGGGCCTCCGCCTGTTGTGTAAGTTCCGATGCCTCATTGGACTCTCCGGTCTCGAGGCGTTTACCGGTGCCTAGGGTCCTAAAACTCGGGGCTTCTACGACATGGCTAGGTGCGAGCCGGCTCTGGTGGGGGTACTGGTGTAATCCAGCCATGATATCTGTAGTAGATTAGACTATGGAGAGGACGAGTACGGGAGAGATGGCTGTTCACGGCTACATAGAAATCTACGATAATGCGTACATATTATATAGCTATACGCAACTTGACCAGACAAAGGCCGGACAAGGAGTTCTTTCATATACGACGGCGCCTTCGTGGGTCATAAAGATTTCATACTTTTATTCTACGGCATAAAGGGCGGTTATTCAATCGAACGCAAGCGGAATGCGAAGTCGCTCCGCGTACCCGGCTCACAACCGCTACAAAGACAGGGTTAAAACCCAATACATGGCCGAGAGGGAGGCTCGCGGGGTAGCCTACGTAGTTGGTTTCAACCGCTCCTCCCCGTTGGCACGCTGAGAGACGATGACAATGAGGCTTTCGAATATGGGCAGCACGCTACCCCGCGAGGCGTGTGGCGCGAGCTACCCCGCGAGGCGTGTGGCGCGAGCTACCCCGCGAGGCGTGTGGGTGCTGCTGCCGTCCAGCAGTACTCTGTAATACGACCGCGACAACGCGACCACGTTGCAACGTGAGAACGTGTTGTTCGTAGTGGCAGGAAGGGGTTACAACAGTCCACCGAATATAGGAACATGGGTAAGTACGTCGGCCCCAGAGGCCGGAATTCATTAGTGTATCTAGCTCGACTATGCGACGGCGAGTCCTGCCTCGCGCGTCAAGGCTGCGCTGCCATAACCTGAAGCGTATCCTGCCTGTATCCTAGGCTCATTATTCCAACATGTGTCAATCGTCAACCCTGCTGCCCCAGGTCCGACTTCTCCCTGCGTGTCCTGCCATCGCCGCCTCACTCGGCCGCAGACTTCGCGCCGGCCCCCGAGTCAACCTTCGCCTTCTTGGCCGTGGGCGGCTCCTCCCCGTCGCTCTCAGCCTGTCGTTTCTCGCCGGTGACCCCGGGAGGACCCGACGTCGCACCATCACCTCGTGGCGTCGTCGTCGTCGTCGGTGGGGCGTCGCCGTCGGTCTTCGCAGCAGTCTCTGCGGCCTCGTTCCCCGTGAACACCTGATCCTCCCAACCCGACCAGTCACCTGCCTCCACCTTCTCGTCTATGCCCTTCATCGCGTCGAGCTGGGCAGGCTGCCACGCTATATCCCGATACGTCGTCGAGGGCGCATCAGCTCCTGACAGGGGCGCGGTGCAGGCGTCGATCGCGACAGTGTACTCTGGCAGCTGCTCCAGAGGGAACTTGGCAACGTGGAACTCCGGCACGTTAGGTGCCCGGTACACTCCTGCCGAGAGGTCCTGTCGTACGGCGGCACGATCTTCGGGCGTGCCCGTGAACTGTGCCCGTAGCCACGGCGGCATAGTCGCTGCGCCGGGACCGGAGAGGAAGGCGTCCAAGTCGAAGTGCACGACGGTGTGGTCTAACGCGGCGTCGAGGGCGGGCGGGTCGGGTCCCGGGTGCACGGCGAAGGCTAGACATAACCATTGCCTGACGTCCAACTTCGGGAGGCGGGCGCGCGCAGCGGTGACGTTCCCATCCATGCCGGCGAGCACCAGCTTCACCAAGACGGCTGCTCTACAGCTCATCCGGACGATAGCTGGGTGCATATGATGGCCCACCGGGATTGCCAGACGAGTCCAAGGGAAGACGCAGGGGATAGAGGGGACGAGGGACGAGAGCATCTCGAGGTGATAGGCCTGCGACATCGCGCTTCCCTTGCGCTTATCGCTACCCGCTTTGAGCGTCAAATACTCTCGGAAGACGGTGGCCTGGTCCACATTGTGCGCACTGTTCGGGGTGACGAAGAAGGTGACATCCACATCCTTAGGGGACGATCGGGTGCCGAGCAACAATGTATCGACACATTGCAGCAGGTCGGCGCACGTAGGTGGAAACCCCAATACCAACGCTGTCCGGCAGAGTGTGCTGAGGAAAGCGCCGTGTGGTTCCAGGTGGGCGTAGTCGCTAATGACGACGAAACATGTGTCGTCCTCAGCGGCCGCCCTCAACGATCGGCGGACCTCTTGCGAGTCGGCATGTGTGATGCGGCACGTGCCAATAGACATCAGGTTAAACAAGATGCAAAGGGTGCTATGCGAACATGTTAACAGTCATACGGTGGGAGAGGGGTTTAAAAACAAATACGCCAGTGCTCTCAGTCATGTGGTGGGAGAGGGGTTTAAAAACAAATACGCCAGTGCTCTCGGTATTGATGCTCGCGGCAAGTGGGGGTTAAAAACGAATACGCCAGTGCTCTCGGTATTTGTTTTTAAGGCAAGAGGGCAACTTACTGCTGTATGATGACCTCAGTAGTGACAATGAGGATTTTCTCGGGCTGGTCTCTGGTCGGCCCGTGGGTGCGGTACCTGTAGCATTCCATGGCCGAGGCGAAGACAGCAGCCAGCGGCGCACTGTCGGCGAGGAGATATCGGACACGCAGGTCGCGGTTGATGGGGGCGGGGAGGGAGCTCGACCGGGTCGTGCTGCCGTATAGATACGAGAACCCCAGATCTGTCGTGTCCTGCCACGGCTTCTGTCGACCCACCGCCCGGTCCAGCTCATCGCTGCGAGTGTCGCGCACGGCGACCGCCCCGAGCCGGCGCATGGTCGGCCGGAAGGCGCCTCGCAACTTGATGTCCGCTGCGACGTGGCGGAGGAGAGACGAGACGGCGCCGCGGGCGGTCGGCGGCAGCCCGTGTCCGCCGTGAGCCACCATTTCATGAAATCGCGCCATCTCGGTCCCGGCGCGTGGCGTCGGGTACACGTTGACACATCGCAACGCGACCTTGCCGTCGGACTTTTCAGGCTCGGTGCGGGGGCAAAGCCTAGTCAGGTCGCGAATGAACCTCGCTGCCACGGACGTGTTCATGGGTGTGGACCGGCGCGACTCGTACGTGCGCGGGTCTGCTGCATAGATGTCGAGAGCGTCGGCGACGATGTTCCCCTTCAACGTCTCGGTCAGGTCTGGCGTGGTACGGTCGGCGCGGGCGACAACAAACGGGTTGAGAGCGTCCATGATGCCTTCTGTCGCGGCGATCGTCTCCGGTATCAAGATGGTCGCCTCCTCGCTCGCGGTGAGCCAGAGGGCGGGGCGGCAAGCCCGCAGCGCGCGCCACTTCCCTCCGTGGAAAGCGCGGGCGACACCCTTCAGGATGTACTCTGCCACATTCTCAGGCAGGCACAGGCCCGGGTCGGTGGCCGTGTCGGACCGGGCCAGCTGGAGGATCGGGTCCTGGAGGTTCAGCCTGATGGCCAGCTTGGCGAGCTGGCTAGGCGTCACGAAGACGTCGAGCGGTTTAGTGATGACCGCCGCGTTCCCGGCCCCCAGGAAGCCGTACTTGCGCTTCTGCTTACCCGCGGCATTGTTCCTCAGCCGGCTAAAGTGGGTCCACGCGTAAAGGGCCCGGTAGTACCACTCCATCGGGTACCCGAGGAATCGGGGTCTGGACTCGGGGTCGATGTCGAATTGGTCCTCAGCCGCCTGGAACCGAGGCTCGTTCTCGACGATGCACTGCCGCATCGCGTGTATCATGGAGTATACTATCTCGTCGGGGTTGATGGGGTACTCCGCCGTCGGATCGAGGATGGCGCGTTTCAGCGCCGTGGTATCGTCTTGTCGATGTACCGACTCGACGTTCTCAAAAATCTTACTCATCGTGGGCACGGATCGTGGTTTGAACGTGGCCTTCTTGGTTTCCCGGTACAAGGCGCCAAAAGAATCGGCCGCTAGGAACCAAGGCACATATGTCAGCGGCGCAAGGATGTCACGTTGTAATGAGGGGCTCGAGCATACCTTTGGTCAACAACCACCATTTCCACGCATCGGTAGTGGGGAAACCTAGACGTCTTGCGCCGTTCTCCAGGGTCGGATTCGATTCGTCCACGTGTACCGTATAGATGCCCTTGCTATGCAGTTCACGATTGGTTTTGTCGGGCGTAAAAGTTGCGCTGTCGACGACGTGGCGAGGGACCCAAGCGGTTGGTTCTTCGTCTGGTTTATATGCCCATCGAGGGGGCTGGTGAGTAGCCTCGGGCCCATACACCATCGGTGCAACATTGTGACCGTCGAATGTGGAATCATCAGGGAGGAAGGGAGGTAGTCGGTATGCCATGATGGAGGATGACACAGTACGCCGGAACGTCAGAGATGGACAAAGACACCTGGAGGCCTCTGTAATGTGAACTTGCTGTTGGAAGGAGCAGGTTAAAAACGAATACCAGAATGGTCTCGGGGCGGGCAGGTGCGGTGCGGGAGGTGGCGGTCTAAAAACAAATACGGAAACGGTCTCGGGGTCTCCAGGAAAAGATATTGTTCGGGGGATGGTTGTTTTATGGTGGCCGGCTCGGGGGAGGATTCGGTTATGCGTATTTGCTTTTAAGGTCACCCGTAGTGGTAGCGAGGCAGCCTTGTGCGTACGGCGGTTTCGTCGGTCTCCGGGCGGGCAGGTGCAGTCCGGGAGGTAGCGGGTTAAAAACAAATACGGGAACGGTCTCGGGGTCCACGGAAGAGGAAATTATTCGGGGGATGGTTGTTTTATGGTGGCCGGCTCGGGGGAGAACCAGGTTATGCGTATTTGCTTTTAAGGTCACCCGCAGAGGGCCGGCGGGGTGGGGCCGTGGTAGCGAGGCAGCATTAGGTGTACGGTGATTTCGTGGGGGAGGCGTGCTATAAGGGTGCAGTGAGGGTGCAGTGAGGGTGCAGTGAGGGTGTGGTGGAGGCGCCGTGTATGATGGTGGCGTCCTCACATGGAACGATGGAAACGGGGCACCCCGCCTCGCCTGGGGGCTGTGCGGCAACAGGGCGGGCTCTCTCTGTCCAGTGGGCAGGTCTAGTAGAGGTGTAATCACGACTTAGTAGAGGGCGTCAGCGCGGACAAGGCGCAACGAGTCAATGCAATCTGTGTATTCATCTAGCTAGGATCGCGTCTGCCGAGGACGCCATGTACCGTTCCAACGCTGCGGCCATGCAACCTGAGTATTCGTCTAGCTAGGATCACGTCTACCGAGGACGCCATGTACCGTTCCAACGCTGCGGCCATGCAGCTCGAGCCGCAATATCGTACAACCATATAATACACTCCACGGTCGCGCGGACTGGCATCTGTCCCGGATGCGAGGCGGCCATTCCCCATATGCGCCGAGGGTGTCGCTATTTCGCCTGCGAGGCATCGACTCGGTTGCGGCGGGTGGCATTCGCTCGGGGGCGGGAGGGAGTCGGCGTTGTCGTCAATGTCCCGGACGGGCCAGAGCTGGGGGGGCGGTACTACGGGCTCGTTGGGGCGTGGCCACAGTCTTGCTCTTCTTCTTCTTCTTGGGAGCCTCCTTGGTGTCCGGTACCGCGGCATTGATGTCGTCGGCGAGCATCTTCTCGAAAACCTCGCGAGTGTCTGCGGTCATGCCGCGTGGTGTCGGCCTGTTCGCCACCTTCTTCGTCAGGAGCACCTCGACGGCGGTTGCGGGGAGCAGCTCCACGATGGTGTCGTCCTCGAGGGTGCTCAGGTTGACTGCATGCTCGAGGAACTGGGGGGTGACTTCGAAGTCGGGATTGGCCCGTCGCGCCTTGACGATAGCCATCCCGCCAGCGAGCACGTCGACGTCTCGCGAGACTTCGAGTCGGTCCAGCACGGCCGTGTCTTGGTTCGCGACGACGTAGCGGACGAGCTCGCTGACGCCGTTGGCGCATGCGATCGCGTTCTCGTCGTTGAACGCGCCCGGGGGGAATGGCACAACCTCGAAGATGTAGCGCGAGTACTCCTGGCCGAACAGGACCCGGATAATCTCGTACATGAAGGCCATACCCCAATCGCCCTTGACACCCGTCACGCTTGACTCGGCGGCGACTTGTCGCACGAACTTGGACCAGATGATGCGCTCGTAGGACTCGTAAATCGTGCCGGCGACGGTGAAGATGATCCATTTCACGGCGCGGCGCTGTTGGAGTCGAATGAGCCGGCCGCAGATCTGGATGATCATGTTCGCGTTCCACGGGTAGGCGAGCACCATCCCACGACAGCACGCGTGCTGCAGATCGATACCGACGGACATCAGGCGGATGTTGCTGACCAGGACGTCGATGTCGGAAGAGGGGTTGTTGAAAGAGCGTACGACGGAGTCGCGTGCCACGGCGGAGTGGGTGGCTCGAATGTCGGCAACATTACACCCAGCCAGCTTGAAGAGCAGATTGGCCTCACTGTGGGACGTTAGTACGTGGGTGCGTTTCATTGTGAAAACGCAGTAACGGGAGTGGGGGGGGTCAGTGTTAAAAACAAATACAGGAACGTAGCGCGTATTTGTTTTTAATGGAATGCCACTGGGGTGATGGAGGGTTGCTGGGATCTTGCAGGACTGGGCCTATACTCACAATTGATGCCATGGGCTGTCGACCATGACGACGACACGATTGGGCAAGCCTGCCTCGAGCTTCTCGTCCCGCCAGGCGAAGTATTGACGCAGAGCACGGGCCATAAGAGGACTATTCCGTACCATGTGAAGGATGCACGAGAGGCGGTTGACGGGTATAGGGACGCGGGGATCGTCGGCGGTGAGTTGGAAATACCGGTCGAAGGAATGGTGCTGCTCGCGGCGCGTCATCTGCTCCACCTCGCCGTGGCCTAGGGCGACGCGGCCATAGTCCATTACGGCAGGAGAGGGGTCGGGGGCCAGAAAGGGGTCGCAGCTGGGCTCGTAAGCCTCGCGGGCCCGGTCGTACTGCGACGTGGGGGGGCGGCGGTTTCGCCCTCGTCAGCTGAGTCGACGTCGTCCATCTCGACCGAGTGGTCGCTGTCGTCGGGGCTGGTGTCTCCAGGTCCGAGGGTGGGCGACTTCCCCGACCGACCCTCGGCGCGCTTGGCCGCTAGGTGGCGAAAGTGACTCCCGAGGGAGAGGGGGGCATCGTTGTTCGTATTGATGGCGAGCAGCTGGAGCTGGCGGAAGGTGCCCGCGTGAGGCAGCCGGCTCAGCTTGCCATCCTGCCAGTCTTCTGCCAGGGCTCCGTTGGCCTTCCGCTTGTCGCGGGTTCCCATGTACAGATGGTCGCACGCCATGTCGTGGTAGTACTGGTATTTGGGCATGTGGACGTCGGGATGCCGGACGACGTGCGTCTCGAAGCAGGCGGCAGGGATGTCGTCGCCAGGCGTCGCTGTCGTGCCGTCCGGCAGCATATGCTCGGTGTGCATGTGGCGGCGCATGAAGAGATGCTCCATGATGGATTTGAAGACCTTACGGCAGTGGTCGTAGGAGAAGTGGTGCTGCCGTACAGCCGCGTCGAACAGGAAGGGGGAGAAGAGGTGGATGGGGATCCCAGACGAGGCACACTTCTGCACCATCTGCTGCGCCCGCTCGGTGCGGAAATGTGCCTGCGTGAAGGCGCGGTGGGAGCGGGCTGGTTCTCGCACATGGCCCTTGTAGTCGGTATAGCCAGAGTACCCTATAGGCCGGGTCAGGTCAGCCGCGTGCTCCCCGCCGAACAGGTCCAGGAGGTCGTAATCCTTCGGCGTCGCAATGGCGGGGATGTCGGCGAAGGCGATGTGGAGCATGGCGAGGATATCACGCGGGTGGTTCAGCAGTGGGGTGGCCGTCGAGATCAGCCGGGCTTCGCAGGGCAAGGCCGAGAGCATCTGGTACACTCGGGAGCCCATGTTCCGCATGCAGTGCCCCTCGTCCGCGACGACCAGGCCGAAGTGTAAGTCCTTGTTGATCATAATGACCACTTCGTACTTGTCGTTCTTGTTGTCGGTCGGGGCGTCGTGGGCCGGCAGCCTCAGGTGTAACCGCTGACTCGCGGTCAGGTCTCCCCGTCGCACTCGGGTCGTAGTGCAGACACGCTCGTGAAATGTGCTGTACGACGACACGTACACCTTTTTACCGGTCTATATAGCCGCGCCGAGAGTTAGAATCAACAACAAGTAATGTACGCGTAGGGGGGTGGATGCTTGCCTCCGGGTCGTCGTAATTGAGGGCCTTCATCTCCTCATGGAACGCGTCCTTGCTCAGGATGAGCGGCCGGATCGCGGCATCCTGTTCGTCCGCCGCCGAGCCGTAGACGACTTTGACCCTCAGCGCTGGGGAGAAGAACTGGTGCAGACTCCGGTGCGTCTGCGGCGCGGCGCTCGCGACGGTCAACACGAGGGACGGGTAATAACGCCTGGGGGCCGGCGGTGGCGGCGTTGGTGCCTCCTCTTCGTCCTCATCATATAAGACGTCATTATCCGCCTCTACGAAAGACTCGATGGGCGAATAAAGGTACGAGATGATCCCACCGATGGTGACGGTTTTGCCGATACCACACGCGTTGGCCAAGACGCAGAACTTCAAAGGACCTAGGATCTTCTCGAGGGCGGCGCAAACATCTGTGCGAGCAGTGGGTCAGTAGGTTTTCTGTGGTTATGAGGGAGACCCCTGTGTTAAACAATACGCCAACGCAGGGGGCAGGAGGTCCCACAGCTGGGTCCCTTGCGTTAAAAACAAATACGCCAATGCGCAGGGGGGGCAGTAGGTTTCCCATAGCTATGGGTCCCTTGCGTTAAAAACAAATACGCGGGTTGTGGGCGTATTTGTTTTTAAGACAGCTCGGGGGTTGCAACATACCAACAAGCTGGTACGGTTTGTACATTCCAGCGCCAGGCACGTCAGGCTGGAAGTATGGCTCCCGCCAGTCGAGATCCATAGACGTCGCGGCTTCTTCGACGCTGGGGTAACCTTTGAACATGTTACCCCCGAATGCGGTGACTTGAGCCGAGAGGGGCTGGTCGAGTTTGTCACTCAACTTTCGGTCCTTGTCCAACGGCTTCTCTTCGGCGGCCTGCCAGCCCATGGCATTTTCGACCGTATTGTTGGTGTCGAAGACGGCTTCTTTAGCATCCGCTAACTGTGCAGCAGGGATCCCCTGCTTCACCGTCGTAATCCTTGGGCCTTGAATGGCTGGAATGGGAGGGGGGTTGGTAGCTTCCGATGGCGCCGCCGATGCTGTCCAAATACACACAGAGCGCGTCCGTGTCGGTTTTCGAGAGCGGTGGCATGGACGCTATCTTGACATCTGTCAAATGGGAGCATTGCTCGGCGTGGGTGTCGTGTATGCGCTGCTCATGCTCTATCAGAGCCTCACTCGTCGCCTGTTCGCTGTTGGTAAGTTCCTCCACTTTGTCGATAGCTGCCAGGGCCCTGCGGACACGGTCTTCTTCTGCTTCGTACGACCGGTCTGTCTCGACCGCGGCATCCGGTAGCTTGCCATCCTGCTGCAGACGTTCGGCCCTCGCCTCGGTGCTGTCAACGAGGTAGTTGGACTCGTCTTCACCTGCCGCGAGGGAGAGGGCATCTAGGTCGACTTTATGGAGGGGGCCCTGCTTGGCGATCTTGACCGTTGTGTCGTAATGGATAGCCGATGGGTACTTACGACGCCTACAGAACCATGCCTGCAGTGTCAATGCGCGACTCCATGTGATGATGTGGAACCCAAATGGGTTAGAGGCTACACGTTCCTTGTTGTGATGTACGTAGGTGTGTCCCAATTGATCGTTGGCTGCTGGTGGGAACCGTTGTGGACATGAGACCATTAGTGCCAAGGCTGCGCCGGCCATATGAAAGATGGTCGAATCGGTAGCTTTGTCCCATGTAGGGACGTCTTGGGCCGGGTACGTCTTACTCTCGATAACTCTATCAAGCCATTGGCGAGCAGGCGTGGTGTCTGGTGCTTTGTATGCCGCTTGAACCGAGGCTATCACCGCCTTCGCAGTACTCAACTTAATGTCGTTGGCTTTCTTGTGGAGGTAGAAGGGTTGTAGGATATCGGCACCTAAAGGAGTTAGTAGCCAGGCTTAGTAAAACACGGTCGCGAAACGATGTCCCATATCACATACCGTAGGAATCCACCCAAAAGTTCAACGTCTGGTTGTTCTGGAACCAGCAGTAGGCAGCGACCCACTTGGCTGGACATGGGCCCTTGCGGAGCTCCGGATACGGGATGCCGGTTTCCTGGACCCACTCAATGTCTTTCTTCGACAGCGTTAGGGGTTTTATGGTGTCTGGTTGCACCACGGCAGGATCGTCGTTAGATGGCGGCCATGGTTTCGGACGCCGGTGCTCGCCGGCCAGAACTTTTGTGAGGATGTTGGCGCCATCGTAGTCGTCGTTAGGGTCAGGGTAGTCCAGTGGGAGGCTGCGAGCAGCATTCGAGTTGCTGGCCATGTTGCACTGAGGCGTTGCGGCGTTGTGGCGATGCGACGGTGTGGCTCAAGGTGGGGTGTATGTGTGAGGGAGGCGGTTGGACAAGATGGAGTGGTGCACCGAATCCGGTCTCTAGGTGATGGGGTAGTGACTGCGCAGTGAATGTTGTCTCAATAAGACGTTGCACCCTTGCAGTAATGAAGGGCAGGAGGCTGGCAATCGGTTAAAAACAAATACGTCAGCGGTTCGCAACGGGAAAAGGTTGTAGGAAGGACGGGGTGGAAGGGGATGGGAGGAGTGGAAGATGGCCTACTAGGCCACCTGGTTGGCAGGTATGTATTTGTTGTTAAGGTGCTAGGTCCTGTGGTAAGGAGCTGTACAGCCGCAGTGAGAAACGAATTGAAGCTGACAATCGATTAAAAACAAATACGAGGGCAGTGGACGGTGGGAAAAGATGTAGGAGGGACGGGAGGGAGGTGGCCTACTAGGCCACTTGGTTAGCAGGTACGTATTTGTTTTTAAATGACATCGGCCACACATCTATGCTATTAGATTGCAGCGGCTATTCTGATGTCTTACATTCTGTATTCACAAGGTCTGCTCTGGTCGAACCCTGGCTGCGGTGCCTTACGATCTTGTGGACGTGTGTTAGTATAGTAACGACTTATAACAGGCCCCTTGCGGTCAGGTATGTATTTGCTTTTAAATGATGTGAACTATGTAATGACGCTGTTGTATATCGGCTACTAGCATGCTTTTTAAATCTATGTTGCCAATGGGTTGCGCTGGTCGGAATACAGCAATTGTGCTGCGTGATTTCGTGTATGTGTTTTAGCATAGCAACGGCTGATCATATGTTTATAGGAATGGTCGAGATAGAGCAGTGGAATGATTTGACCTGGGTATGATGTGGCTTTATGGAATACCGGTATATTTAGCTGTAGAGTGTATTATAATATGGTTGAGGATATATGTCATGCAGAGAAAATAGCTATTCGTCGTTGTTATTTGTTTACAAAGTGTTATGTGTGAACAATGCGGTTGGATTTTAGTATAGTACAATTCCACTATATACCTACATATAATTACTACAGTACGATAAATATGTCTATATAGTTTTATTCGGAAAAGGATTAATACAATGGTGGAATTAAGTAGGTAGGTATTGTTTATATTCTTGTTATTTGGTTATTTTGATTCTTGATATATATTACGATAAAGTAAATACGCATTAATCATAACCTTGAGTTATATTAACTATATGCTCCAATTGGAATTACATAGTACTAAGTCAAAGAATTAGCAATTGATTAAACTGTTCATAAGTGAGGTAGGGTAGGCGAGGTGTATTATATTATCATCTTGTGAATAGTAACCAGCACTCTGGTCATGTAGATTAGCTATTAGCCTTGCCGATAAGCTGCTAGCCTTGCCGATAAGCTGCTAGCCTTGCCGATAAGCTGCTAGCCTTGCCGATAAGCTGCTAGCCTTGCCGATAAGCTGCTAGCCTTGCCGATAAGCTGCTAGCCTTGCCGATAAGCTGCTAGCCTTGCCGATAAGCTGCGTGCTTCACTGATAAGTAGCTAAGCTAAGCGCAAGGTGATAAGCCACGAGTCTTATGGATGAGCCACACGCTAACTGATAAGCTGCGAGTCTGTCGATAAGCAGTGAGTCTAGTGTCACAAAAATGGGCTACGGGCAAGATTTTCACATGGCGGTTTTATAGTAAACTGTTACAATATGAAAATTACAGATACTGTGCATCATTCAACAGGTACGTTTTCACGAATCAACATTACTTCAATTTCAGCTACATGACCGAATCAGAGTCGTTGTCCGCCGACGTGTCGGACTGACTGGCTATATCGCTATTATCATCGGTATCGCTGTCCAGAAGATGATCGTGTAAGTTACTTAACACAGTATCAATACCGAAGAATCCCTTCAAATAACCAGTTACAAAGGGCTTCCAAAACTCATGTTCTAATAGAGGTGGCTCTCTAATTAGCTGTTGAGGTTTGAAGTGTTGTAACCGGTCATCATCGCTGTGAATGGAAGGCCATGCTGCTAGCGAAGTGAGAGGGATGTTTGTTTTTCCTTCGCTGTATGGCTTCAAATACAGCAGTCTGGCTGGATTTGAACGGGGGGAATCGTGAAGAAAAAGGGAGCGCGGGGTCTTGTGGGGTTGGTAGATCGGGTGGCTGTTGAGTTCGGGGTAATATGAGGCGTCGTCCCAATCTATTTGGTCCATGTTCTCGATGTCGACAATATGGTCGAAAAAGCTGAATACACCGGTCCAAAGGTGGCAGGCTTGGGATTCGGGATCGATCTCCTTAGGTAGTGGCGGGTCTCCGATTTGGCGTAAGAGGGATGCAAGGTATGCGATACAGATGCGACGATAACCGGGGTCTTCTAGAATAGGGAGGAAAGGACCATGTTGGCGCGAGAGAAAGTCGGCGTAGGAAATCGTGCGGCGGATGTTGTGATCTTGTACATCAATACTAGGGATGACATAGCTAATATTGAAGAATTTAGGCCATGGATTAACGTCTTTCGAAGTGGATTGGATGACCATAAACTTCCCTTTTGCTCCCATTTCCCAATTGAAAGTTAGGAAGATATAAGATCCGGCGTATCGATTGATATAATATTGCCACTTGTCGCGGTAGTTTTGGATGGCTCGGTGCTGGTGCGCATCGTGGTTGAGGACCTGCTCCCATTCCGTGGTTAAATCGGAATACAATTTCGCAAAAGGTTTGCTGGCCCACGAGCCTTTGTTGTGGTTGACATTGATCAGGCGGAAGATGTACTCAGACCAGGAATGGACGGGTGGGGATGTTCGTGGCTGGCGTAGCTTGGCGATTTTCGGAGAGGGGATGGTATGATAGGTGTTGCCGGACCAGCGTTTTAATTGATCGAGAGGGACGAGACGGAATATGCGGGCATGAATGGTATCAAGATTTGAAATCGAAAGTACGCCATTGTACAGTGTTTCCTTCTCATCAAAGGTAGGCTCCCCCCGGCCATAAATAGCCTCGTTAACCTTTCGAAGGTCGTCAGGAAAAATGGAATGGAGTGCATCGCTTAAACGTTCGAACATTTCACGGTTGTATAAAGCCACAATACGTTGTAGGTTCACCCGAAACGCTTTTAGAATGCACTCACGGCCATCTGCGAGGCGTCCAGCTGATAGATGAGCGAACCCCTCTTGGTAGTACCGATGGCGTGTAAGGTTGTACTCGTTGTCGGAGGCGAGCCGTTGGCGGGAAGGGCGTTGGAATTGCACTGGCGCGATTTTGAACCGGACCTGGTTGGGTATACAGAACGTTTTAATCTGCGCGGGGAGGAGCCGAGGGTAATTCTAATCAAATGCCGCAGTTGGGAGCCAGGCCATACCGTAGTGAGAAAGGATTCCTTTGAGATTGAAACCTTTGCGCCATTCAAGTTCGTCATCGCGATGTTTGCGATATTGAAACTGATCCCGCCAGATCCAGTTATACGTATGTGCTATGGCACCGCTGCATGTTAAGAACAGCAGCATTTGTAATAGCTGTGTAGTGTATGTATTGCGCAGCTGGTTCTGATCGGACTTTGATTTCTCAAGGGGATTGGGGGCTTGCGTAGTGTCAGGGATCAACCGTTCGAACGCCAGAACGTAACGGGAAATGAGACTGCCGAGCATGTTGTTTAATTCGGACGTGCGAACGATGTAGAATGGGTTGTGCATGTCGTCAGGTGCTAATAGCGGTCGGTAGGGACCGGGGGGGGTCAGGGCATCGAGGTCAAGGTGGGAGATATCGGCCAGTAGACACCGCACCTCTCTGCGTACGCCATACGACCTGTGACGCTCGTCTCTAACGAGGCCGAGGAGGTTGGGGATTTGGCGCTTTTGCTCGAGGAAGACATGGAGGAGGCTAGAGAGCTGGGCAGACCTTCCGACATGTTGCCTCTGTTTCGCCGTGTGCCACTTGGTAACGTTACCGGCGTCCAAGGCGAGGAGCCGGAGTTCCCGGTGCTGGAAAGGCGCCAGGGCCTTGTCGGCAGATGAGAAGTGATCTTTATGACTAGAATATGCCTTGAGCTGTACGATAGAAGGGTGGGTGCGCTGGTAGCCCTTGGTGTCATTACAGCAGTCAATAGATCCGATCTCCCCCAGCAAGTATTGTTGGTATCGGCTCGGTCGTAAGGCGATGTGCTCGTTCGATTCGGGCGCGAGGATCTGGTCTAGGCATGCCGCTTTAGAAAGCAACGTGAACTCTTCTCGCGGGTGCTGGTCTGCGGCGGTATCAGAGTCGGCCTTGGGGAACTCGGCAATATCCCGGAATCCAATATCGACCCAGAATGCGGTTGGGTCGAGCTGCTGGGGAGCGATGTCGTCGAGGAATATATCGCAGAACTTGGAGAGGGCGCCAGAAGGTGTCGTAGATGTTGTAACGTTCTTAGTGCCGTGGCATTGGCATAGAAGAACTGCTTGGTGGAACTTGGGATGCAAGCTGAGCTTTTCGAATAATGCGGTCGAGAAGGCATGTAGGAACGCTGGAGCGATTCGGTGTTTCAGTGTAGAATGATATAGCCTCGCCTCGGTTTGGAGCAGGCCGCTGTTGGATTTGGAGTACGCTTGTAGGTAGCTCTCTGGCAGCTCTTGGAGGCATTGTGGAGGTAGCGCTTCCTGGAGAGCTGGCAGGATGCACTGGTCGATGAGTAGCGCCTGGTCCTGGTCGGGTAGGGTTTTTGTGGGGTTTCGTCCGTTTGCTGTGGTGAATTGAGGGAAGACAAGGTGCACAGTAGTCCGCTGAAGTTTGCTGAATTCTCCTAGGTATATATTGACGTGTTGGTGGGGTGAGATGCCGCTCGGCAGTGTACAGTGGGAGTTCTGTGTAATGTTGGAAGTGAAGGATGGCCTGAACGCCAACGAGAATTCCGTCCGTTGCATAACTCCAAGGTTGGGCAGTTGGAAGATGACACTGTCAATATCATATAGTCGTTCCACGCGGAGGTTACACAACTCGTCTGCGTAGGATGCCTCAGTTTTCTGGAATGACAGTCGGGGGGCATTATGGTCCGAAAGCATGGCGCGGAGGTCGGGGGCATTGAACGTCTGGCTCGGTCGGTGGACGTTGGGTAGCGTTAGAGGAAAGGTGTGGTCGTCGTGGTTTTTCGCCAAGTTGATGTACTTGGTGATGTCAGACACAGTAGATGTGTCTCCCGCGTCGGGTACTGCGAATTTTCTACCTAACGTATAGAAGGTTCCATATTTAGTATTGTTCTCATGGACGCTTTAAAAGCAAATACGTAGCCGGCGTAGGTATATCACGTATTTGGTTTTAATATTACTCCTATGAGCCCTTTAAAAGCAAATACGTAGGCGGCGTATATATATCATGTATTTGCTTTTAAGGCTGGGATGTAGGTATGTAACAGAATAACACTTACACGAATTAGAAGAGCAATGGTAAGCCCAAATAGTACGCAGAACTCGTTGTAACTGGTCCTGGTGGCGAGGAGGTCGGTTGTGCAAAAAGAGGTTTTGCAGCTGCTGGCCGATTGATTGTGGGGATGGCACCGCGGGGTAGGTCGGTGGCGGGGTAAGGCCGGGCAGGATCGATCCTATATGGGGGTATTCTGGCGCGCTGGGGGGGTGCCAAACAGCTGTCTTCGTACGCGTTCGGCATGAGCCGAGAGTGAGAAACCTCCTTGCGTCGGCTGGTCGTGCGATGCGGACGGTGTGGCGTTTCTTCGGACCGGTTCCGACGTTGTAATCTTGCGTCGTTTTTCCGACGGCGGGAGGCTCTGCGTGCCTGGAAGTCGGGTGGCGGGAGGGGTGAATACGAGCTGTAGTTGGGTGGCGTGGCCGTTGGGTCGGGCATTACGGGTTCGACCTCGCTTCGGGGGGTGGCTGCAGGAAGGCTGGAGGCGCTTGGGCGGCGTAGTTGTAGCGATGGTTGGGTTGGATGATTGGATAATGATCGTGCCAACGGGCGCGGGGTGCTAGCCCCGAGAACAGTGCCGCCATGTTCAGAATTAAAGCTGAGCACGCTTCTCGATGATGGGTCGAGGCACGTTGAACCAGGGCTTTGCGATAGTGTAGGTAGACTAGTGTCTTCGTCGCAGGGCTGGGATAGAGAACTGTGCCTATGCTGAATGCTAGTATGGTCACTGGCATGTTCTAGCAATGGGCGTGACAGAGATTGGCTTGCGGCTATTAGCGGTAAGCCCGAGGTGGGCGTAGCGCTAATAGATCTGTCGCCTGCCTGTTGGTTGAGCGGCTGGGAGTCTTGGTGGGTTTCAACCGAGGGATGTGCAACTAAATCCCCAGATTCGAAATCGAAATGGTCGGATAATGGATCTGGTATACTAGATTGATAGTCCAGAGAGGTCTGTTCGATGGCCGACGTATTCAAATGGCGGGAGAGGCTTGCTGCAGAGCTAGGCTGGTTGATAGGTGGGGTGCCGGAATCTTGTGTAATACGGCGGAGGACTGGCGCGCTAAACGACCGGACAGCTTCTCCGATTCTAGTGAATATGGAAAGGGACGAGTTATGACTAGAAGCAGTCGACAATTCGTTCTGAGCTGGGGTCGGTGAAACGCTACCCGGAAAGGGACGCTCGGTTGGATAATCGGGGTGAAAGCCATTAGAAGATAATGGCGTGCCGGGGTGGGACTCGGTGCGAGACGGGGTCGAGGCGGGTGCAGAATGCAAAGGAGGGTTAGAGCCGGAAGCATGCGGCAACGGTTGCGAGGCTGATTCAGTAGAATGGTCTGTGGGCGAGAGGTTGTCGACAATATCGCGTACTTGTTGGCTGGTTCTAAACAAATCCTGTTGACGGCGTCGGGCGACGGGAGTGCGCCGTTTGGGAATAATGGTTCGCCGTATAAGACGATCGGAGGGGGAAGGGCCGGGAGGTGTACTGTCCGCGTTGAGATGTTGGAATGCCGAGAGGGAAACGTCGCTACTATTTAATGACCGTGGTAATGTGGTAGAGCTGATATCCTGCTGTTGTGGAGTGGGAAAGACAGGTGCCGACGCTGTACTGGATTCTGTACTGGGTGAAAAGTAATTCAAAATAGAATTGCGCAGTTGGGGGGCAGCTGGTTGGTACCGGTTAGGGTCAGGGGGGACAGCTGAACCAAGTAGATACCGAACTTGTCCGTCGCTATTCTAGATAGTATTTTGGAGTTGCCTAGGTCGTTCGTTCTTTTCACGCCTTTTCTTGTCGCGATAGCGTTTTTGACGTTCAGTATTAGATAATGGTGGCATGGTATACCTGCTTAAAAACAAATACGTTATACTACAGAGGTAAGTATTTGTTTTTAAAGCTGTATAGAGGTAATAGTAAAAGGAGGTGCAATAATCTATGGCTTAAATGCTTCGGGGGAGTCTAGGTAAAAGACTCTTTAGTTGAGAGTTTTTTAATAATGGGGGTAATAATACTGAATAGAAATTCTAGCCTATTATTATAAAGTATTCAAGGGGTGGATACTATACAGGGGGGGCGTAACGGCGCTAAACCTAGTGGCTAGTACAATAATAGTAAGTAGTAGATATATAAAACCGGGCTATATCGATTACGCAATTACCGATAGTACCTATGCATCGTCGCAACGCTGCGATGCTGTTCCGATAAACAAGGAATTGGCTCAGCAGCCGTTAATCCTCGCTTGTATCGTCGCGACGCTGCGATAGTGCTTCCGATAGACGAGGAATTGGCTTAGCAGCCATTAATTATCACTTGTATCGTCGCAACGCTGCGATGCTGTTCCGATAAACAAGGAATTGGCTCAGCAGCCGTTAATCCTCGCTTGTATCGTCGCGACGCTGCGATAGTGCTTCCGATAGACGAGGAATTGGCTTAGCAGCCATTAATTATCACTTGTATCGTCGCGACGCTGCGATGCTGTTCCGATAAACGAGGAATTGGCTCAGCAGCCGTTGATCATCACTTGCATCGTCGCGACGCTGCGATGCTATTCCGATAAACGAGGAATTAGCTCAGCAGCCGTTGATCCTCGCTTGCATCGTCGCGACGCTGCGATAGTGCTTCCGATAGACGAGGAATTGGCTTAGCAGCCATTAATTATCACTTGCATCGTCGCGACGCTGCGATGCTGTTCCGATAAACGAGGAATTGGCTCAGCAGCCGTTAATCCTCGCTTACATCGTCGCGACGCTGCGATAGTGCTTCTAATAGACGAGGAATTAGCTCAGCAGCCGTTGAAGATATGTGGGGATAATAGAGTTAAAAATATACAGTTAAGGGAACAGGGGGGCGTAACGATGCTAATAAAAAATAGGAATAGAACGTATCGGGAGCAGGGGGGGGCGTAACGATACTAATAAGAAATGGGTATAGAGTGAGTCTATTTTTATATACGCTGCAAAATAGACTAAAACGCATAGG
This sequence comes from Apiospora pterosperma, assembly GCA_019976485.1. NCBI lineage: Eukaryota > Fungi > Ascomycota > Sordariomycetes > Amphisphaeriales > Apiosporaceae > Apiospora > Apiospora pterosperma. The sequence goes on from JAFBMP010000010.1 coordinate 25,262, forward strand.
CCAAGGAGCTTTACGCTAGTACCCCAACAAAACTTTTTCTGCATTTTTTAATTGAAATTTACATTTTAAATAGTCGTAGAAAATGAACAAAAAATCGGAAAAATATGTGAACTTCATTATTTAGATCTCTACTTACTATAGATTATAGAGTCAATTTGAAATTTTCAATTTAGTTATATAGTGTACGTATGCACGCAATTAAAGACAGTAATGAATCGATAGCGATTTTGACTAAGTCAACGCACCAATTTGCTTAACCCTACCACCGACTCTACTAAGATATGTGAGCTCCGTTTAAACTGCGAAGAACTTATGTAATAACGGCCTTATATAAAACGCGGAGATTTTCGATTACGAACCGTACGATACTAGCCTCCGCATCTAACAGTGCTTCCGCTACTACGGCTACGGTCACGTAACGAAATACTGTAAAAAGCAGCGGCGGTGCGGCTACTGCTCTACGACAGCGCACCCTAAGGGGGACAAAGAGTACCCCCAGAGGGGGCCACAAAACAAGAAACGCTGTGTTAACTGCGGTAAGGAACACACGGCATAAAAACGCAGCTGCCCCGTAGTAATCCAACAGAGAGAGCGCGTAAAAGAAGCTTACGCCCACCGACCTCGCCAGTTTAAAGTCCGCAGTACCGGCGACAGCTCGGCCGGAACGGGACGTCTCTCGCCGCCGGTGACGCTTCCCACCAGCGAAAGGGAAGGGTACACTGTAGTTTCCCGGAAGCGAAGCCGCCCACGATTCGACTCGACGGCGAGCAGCTAAAACAGAGAAGTGCGCTCGCTAAACCGGCGCAGCGCTACCGCCCCGTTACCCCCGCAGGATACTATTATAATCTCGTAACCATAAACATACAGATAATATACTGGAATATCGCAGTATCGAAAACTACCACGGCACTCGCCCTAACTAACGAAAAGGAATACGATATACTAACGCTCCAGGAAATATGGACGAACCCCCGTACAGAGGTAGCGTACTACCCAGAAACAGCTAGGTACCGGGTCGTATACGGCGAAGGCCGAGCGGTAATTTATATATATAAACGTCTCGATATCGCGAAACTCAAAACGAAAGCAGGCCCGGACTAGGCTGCAGTCACAATACCGACGGGAGAACAGGGCCGGCTAACCGTATAGTTTATATATTCGCCCACCCAGGCGACCTCGCGCTAAAGGAGCCCCTTTAACGACCTCACAGCTACTACGCACCCAGGACAGCACTTATTCATTAGGGACCTAAATACGCACCACCCACTATAGGACGTACATAGTAAAAAGTCTCAGGGAACCGATAGCCTTCTCGCCTTTACACACTAGTAGAACCTCGAGCTAATTACCCCGTACGGGGAAAAATCACGAAACGACGCTATGGCTAAAGGATATCTACTATCGACTTAGCCTGGGCCACTAAAAGGGTAACGATACTATACGAAAGAAACCCTAGTTTAAAAGGCTCTGACCACAGAGCGTAAATAGTTCGTATCGAACTAAAAGCTAGGTCGCTAAGAAATAGCCGAGGGAGAGCAGAAGGGTAGAACTGGACGATACTTAATAAAAACCTCGCACGCGCAAAAAACTAGAGCAGTTCTAAACAATATTACCGAGCTAACAAGCCCGGAAGAGCTTAATCAGGCCGTCGATAACCTTATAAGCGCCCTACAGGGAATAGCTAACGTAATAGCGCCTAAGAGGACACCCTCCACTAGTAAAAGGACGCCTTAATGGTCACCAGAGGTCCAAGAAGCTAAAACCATAACGAACCAGCCGCTACCGAACCTACCTTACAATACCTTCGCAATACACTTGGGATCAATATACGAAAGCTAAGATAGACTTCGAAAAAACCGTTAAAAAGGCGAAGACGAAGAGCTAGCGACATGCAATAACTGCTGCCTCCTACGACCCTAAAGCGCTCTGGTTACTTAAACGATAGGCCCGACTACGAAGCTGGACGTCACTATAAACGACAGGCATACCAGAGCTAAAACGTAACGAAGGAGCTAAGATTGTGGCTCGAAGCCACGCCGAAAAGGCCGCGCTCCTTTCGGAAAGATTCTTTTAAACCCGGAAGCCGACTTAAGGGACTTAAACGGAGCCCCGGAGCCCCGGTTAAACCCCAGCTTTACCCCTATCGAAACGGAGGTAACCGCAAAGGAAATTAGAGATATTATTAAACAGACCGGGCCCTAAAAGGCGCACGGGGAAGACTTACTACCTACCGGCTTCCTTAAAGCGTACGGAGAACCCCTTTTCCGCACGCTAACTAGCCTAGCGACTGCGAGCTTCCGGCTTACCTATTTTCCTAAACGGTTCCGTACAGCAAAAGTTATCGTAATCCCTAAACCGAATAAAACGGCAGCTACGAAACAGACCCCGGGTGGATAGAGACCGATCTCGTTACTTAGTACGATCGGTAAGGTAATAGAGATAGCAATGTGCCGGCGACTCACTAAAGCAGCCGAAGAAGGTGGGCTTTTACCGGAAGGCCAGATAGGGAACCGGGCGCAACGGTCTACGGAGCTTACTATCCGGCTAGTTACCGACGTCGTACGCACAGCCTAGCAGTAAAAGGGTATCGCCTCCCTCTTCTAGCTCGACATTAAGGGCGCCTTTAATACGGTTAACTACCGGAGATTTATCGCTACGCTACGTAGAAAGGGGCTACCGGACTAGCTTTACCAATAGGTCGAAAGCTTTATCACGGACAGGTCCGTCCGTCTCTTCTTCGACAGCGAGTCGTTAAAGAAGATCCGGCTCTACGCTAGCGTACCGCAGGGCTCGCCGCTATTACCGATTCTCTTTATCCTATATATTACTACCTTATACGAAGAGCTAACAGCTTACGAGCAGCTCATTATCGTCGGGTTCGCAGATAATACGAATCTCGTTACCGTAGGACCGGATTATATTACGAACTGCCGTAATTTAAAAAGCGCTTAAGGGACCTGTAATCGCTAGGCGCGTACGAAAAAGATAGAATTCGAGCCTAAAAAGAACGAGCTTCTATACTTTACTAAGGCGCGAAAAGCCTGTACGTTATAAGTACGCCTCGGTAACGCTACAGTTTCGCCGGTAACCTCTATAAGATTCCTCGGCGTATAGCTTTACCGGAAATTACACTAGAAGGACTATATCTCGAAGGTTAAGGCGAAAATGGCCACCTAAACGCTTGCCCTTACCAGGCTTACGGCGTCGGCGTAGGGATGTTCCGCATTTTAAAAGCAAAAGGAACTTTATACGAAAGCAATCAGGAGCGTACTTATATACGGGGCATCGGCTTAATATATAATTACCGATACGGAGAAAGGACTAGCTCTAAACCTTATTAGGACCTAAAATACTTACCTCCGGGCAGTAACAGGGGCTTATAAGGCGACCCCCAAGCACTACCTAGAAAGCGAAGTAGCGGTTCCCCCTCTCGACCTTTACCTAAGCGTAAAGGCAGCTAGTTTCGAAGTACGTACGGAATCCACTGGCAAGCTATAGTTATTACGCGGTGCCTATATAAAAGCGGCAGAGATAATTAATAAGGAGCGTACGGCGAAAAGAAAGAAGAGATCCCGGCGAGCTAGCAGCGAGGACTCCGCGATCCGGTAGCCTAGCGATATCTAACTCGATACCGTTAAACACTAGCTCTAAGGCTTAACGGCTGAACAAGCACTAAAAAAGAAATGGGAGCGAAGATAGTTCCGTACCGTTACCCTAACGCGGGGCTACCGCGAACTAGCTGCAAAGTCGCCGCCAGGACTAGGGAGCGTACCGCCGTTACGACGATATACTAAAGCACGAAGCTTCGGTTCTAATGTAAGCACGTATAAAAAGAATAGGGTTTAAGCCATTTCTATTTACTTACCAGGTCCTAAACGTCCTTACGCCGCTATACACTTATAGCGAAGGGCGAAAAACAGCTAAGCACCTTATCCTATACTATACGGGCTTCGATAAAAGCAGGGAACAGCTAGCACGCTAACTAGCGCCGAAACCCTTTCGAACCCGCCGCGACCTTATAACGCTTACTATAGAAAAGAATGCAGCAAGGACGGTCGTACGTTAGCTCTTAAGAACCGGTCGGCTACCGCTATATAAGCTAGTAACGGAGATCGGAGGGCCGGCTATACCTAGTTAGTCTCTTCAGGCTCTAAAACGAGCTATTAAGCTAGTAGGTAAAAACCAGTAAAGTAACGTCGAGCTCGCGAGGTAGTCTTTAGTACGCAGTAGCGTGTATTTTTAGTCCAGCTTCGGCACGGTTTATTACACGAGCAACTAGGTAGATATACCGAGGGCCTTTAGCCTACGGTGTACTATTAATAATAATAATAATAATTAAGGTTAAGTTTAGGGTTAGAATAGGTTAAAAGAAATAAAGGTTAATTCGTTTACTGTGAAACTAAATTTGAATTAAAAGTGACCTTAATTTAACCGAATGCTTTTTAAAAATCTATAAAACTTTATTAAAGAGCTTATAGTTCTATTATTATATATTTCTCGAAGCGATATTAATCCTTATTATTTTTAATACGAGCTTTATTATTTTTAATACGAGCTTTATTAAGAAAATTAATCGAATTTTTATTAGCTCTAAGCTTTTTAGGTTATTAAATATCGTTGTTTATAACGTCGAATTCGGGGTTAAAAATATCCTTTTTTAATCCTGCCTGCTCTTTTTTATTATATAAATCGGTGGGATTTATATCGCGTTATTTACTTTTTAACCTTATTTTGGGTGTTATATATTATAGTTAAGCGATAAGAGATTAAAAAGGATTAATAGTATATTAAAGAAAATTATAAATAAAGGTAAATCGGAAAAAAGAGAAAAAGAAGTAATAAAATAAAATAAAAGTAATACGAAAGTGAAATTTTTTATTACGTATTTATTTTTAATAAAGCTGATTCTTTTACTTTTATTAGAGAATACTTACTTACCTAAAATAAGATTAGTATCTGTTGGCAGGGGGCGGAGGTCCCAACCAAGGTTACCCCAAAGCAAGAAGCAGCGCTCACCAGCCAGGTGACTGCTAAGGGGTAGATCTAGTAGTTACGGAGGGCCGGAACTACAGGGTCAGCACCGATAGTGCTGTAGCTACAGGTGTATAGATGAGCTACAGGGCTATGATATAAGTCTGGCGCAGTTACAGGGCGACTAGAGAGGCCTAGAGCAGCGGCAGAGTGACGGCTGAAAGGCCTGGTGCTATAGCAGGGTGACGGCTGGAGCAAGAGCTAGAGCCGGACCAGTATAACAGCAGGGTAATAGTCAGTGGATCGAAAAGGCGTACAGCTACTACTGTAGCTGTAGGGGAACACGGGAATTAGAAGAGCTTATATAAAGGTAATAATTCAGTGTGTATTGCTTGCTTGGAGACTACTTAAAGGAGTGCTAGAGAGCCTGTAAATATAGGCGCTGGAAGGCCTGAAGGAAGGCTCTAGAAAGAGACGGCTTGCGTAACTATATACGTAAGCTAGAGCTTAAAGAAAGCTGTCGAAAGTGAACGAAAGAGATAGAAGCTGATCTGGTGATCAGTGCGTACCAGCCGTACTGAGCCTAATAAGGCAATAACCGGTAACACAGTAAGGATAGTATAAATAGTATTAGTGCTACTGTGTAACAGTATCGTATAATTAACGTTTAAAGCTAATAAAAGCGTATTAATTAAGTTCGTATAATATAATAAAAAAATACTTACTTATATACTTACTTTTAATAGTAGGCGGTTATTATTAATAATATCCACAGCTTACTTTAGTCGGCTGTATTAATCTTAATAGGGACCAGCTTATTTTAGTCGGCTAGTATATTAATAATAATATAAATAGCTTACTTTAATCGGCTATTCCATCGGGGTTTAATAGATTATTAATAAAAGCTTAATATTTATTACAGCTTTAAAGAAATGCTACTATTTTAATGGCTCTATAGTAGGTAATAAAGTCATGTGTATTAAATACAAAAATATAATAATAATAATAATAAAGGAAAGAGGGCCAGGTTTAATAGAGCCTGGTTTAACTACGGCTTTATAAACAGCTATCTTATTTATAAATTAATATTTATATGCCTTAGGAACTAATCTATAAGGTTATAACCTGCCTTAAGTATATTATTAATAAACCGCATCAGTCCCTTTAATAGGGCCTGTTATACTTATTATACTAGGCCACTCTTAGAAAACTATAATATACTATACTAGTAGTAAAAGGTTTATAAATAGACTTTTAAACACATTATTAAATTATTAGGTCACTAATAGTTCGCCTGTACTTCGCTGGTACTGTATGTCCATTATTGTAATCTACTCTCGCTAGCTAAACTATATATTTTATTATTTTCACTGTAGCGCCCCAGGTACACTGCCACCACAGCCACACCTATTATCTAACACATATAACACTAAATATAGAGATTAATCACGTTAAACAACTACCCCCACCACATTAGAAAAGATGTCGCTGACTCGGAGTAATAGGGCAAGTTATAATAACTAGCCTAGAGAGCTGTGGCGGGGTCATCTAGAAAAACTATAGTAGGGATCGTATGCTGCACCCCGTCGCAGTCTATAAGCTCGATGTTCCTGTAGGCGACCACGCTTAGCTCTAATAGCAGCCAGTTAGTCGATTCACGCTAAGTACCTGACTGCCCCATTGTTATAGGCTAAACGGCCCCCTATAACCAAGATTATTGCATTGAAATCACCGGGCTTCCGTCCTGGAATTCATCTAAGACCTGTTCATAAGTATTGCTTCTACGCCAGCGTCGAGGCTAGCAGTAACGGAGACTAAGGTGCTCCACGACGCGTCACTTAGAAACAAGAGCTGCGCTGGTCGCTGTCCTAGAGCCTGCTAGAACCCCAGCCATCCCATCCCCGGATGTATAACGGCAGCTTATATCATTCCCAAAGGCCATTTAGGCGTGCATAAGAAGGACAAGCAAGGCAAGGCGCCAGTCAAGCAACTGGCCCGATTGCTGACTGCGATCAAGGCGCCGTGAGCTGCCCTCTAACCTAGCACGGCGGCATTCTACCTTTGCTATAAGTGGATGCCAGGATCTCCTATAGATGTATCGTCTTCGTCCATGGCTGTCCTCCCATCGGCGCCCCGCCGCCCGCCCTTAACCCTTTCGATCAGCCCTCGGGCTCTTCACTTCGGGCTCCGAGGCTGGTCGGGAATCCTTCTCGTGGCGTATGATTACTTTAATAGTAAGCTTATGGCTAAATAAAAGGCCCGTGGAGGAGGTGATAGCCCGAGGCTAACTTACTAGGGGCTAGTAATACACGGGGATAGTGACTTTACGAAAGACTTGCAAAAGTATAAAAGGCCTGCCGTGTCCACTAAGAGCTAGTCCACAGCCTTAGTCGTTGCATAAGCTTACACCTCACGAACTACACAACGTTTTCTTGTCCTTAACCTGTCTCAAAGATGTCTGCCTTCAACACTGTCCAAGTATCGCACATGATGGGGTTGGCAACCACTATTCATCAGGCCGTCGCGCAGATGGAGACAATCCTGTCTGAGCAACAGCAGCCCGAACCATCTTTTGATGAGAATGCACCTGTCTCTCTGCCAGAAGCAGCATCGGAATTCCAGAGCGCGGCACTAGGTACGAGAGTAGAAACTGGCGCGGCTGTGGACAGGTTACTGAAATCATGGCTTTTCAAGATGCCGCCGCAGAGCTCCATGATCTTCTTTCAGACCCATTGAGTCTATTGTTCAAGAAGAGTTCGGCACGTGACTTGACTTCCCCCATGGAGCAGTGAGATCTAAAAGCTGACTGACAGTCTTGGCAGAATTACCAATTCACTAGCCTGCAGTTCATCGCCCGCTTCCACGTGGCCAAGATGGTCCCGGTGGGCGGTAAGGCATCTTACACCGAGATCGCCAAGCAGACCGGGCTTAGTGAGTCGATGGTACGCCGCCTGCTACGCCATGCAATGACTTCGCATATCTTCCGAGAGCCCGAACCTGGCATGGTTGCTCATACCCAGGCATCGAGGTTGCTGGTGGCGCCCGAGAAGAACGCCTTCTTTTCTTTCCACCCAGAATTGGGGTGGCCGACCAGCCTGAAAGTGAGTCAGATTACAGACAAGGGAACTTTGCTGGTCGTGAATACTAATCACTGCTTCATGCGGCGCAGTATCTAGAGGCAACACAGAAGTGGCCCGAGTCTCAAGAGGCCAGCGAGACGGTAACAGTCTTCCTTTTCCTTGGATGAATCAATTCTAAACACACGTACGTTCCAGGCGTTCTCCATGTCGCAAAACAGTGGCAAGTCCATCTACGAGGTGTTCGCGGCAGATCCAGACCTTGCGCTGCGCTTCTCTCAAGGCATGGACACCTTCGGGGAACTCCCCCAATACCACATGGCTAGGCTCGTCGAAGGCTACGATTGGGCATCGTTGGGCCAAGCCAGGGTTGTGGATGTTGGCGGATCAGCAGGCCAGCTGTGTATGGCTCTAGCAGAACGCTTCCCGGAGCTCAACTTCGTGGTCCAGGATATGGCCTCCGTCGTCGAAAAAGGCCGGGCGAATCTGCCGCAGGAACTCCAAGGCCGCATTCAATACATGGCCCACGACTTCTTCGTCGAACAGAAGGTCCGCGCCGAGGCGTACATACTTCGCACCGTACTCCACAACTGGTCTGACAAATACTGCATTCGGATTCTGCGTGCTCTCGTTCCAGCTCTTCAGCACGGTGCTAAGATTCTCATCAATGACGTGTGTCTACCTGAGCCAGGGTCCATCCCTGCCCACGCGGAACTAGAGATGCGGTAGGTGCCAGATCCAAATCCAAGACCGGGTCCTGGAAGTAACCGCTAATCTCTGTGGCGCCGTCTAGGAACCTGGATCTGTCCATGGGGGCCCTCTTCAATGCCCAGGAACGAGACTTGGATGAATGGGTGCAGTTGCTAGCTAAAGCCGACCCCAGGTTCGTATTCCAACGCCTTGTGCAGCCCAAGAGTTCCGCTCTTGCTATCGTCGAGGTGCTCTGGGAAGAAAGTGCCTAAGGGCCAGTTGTGAGATTGCGGGATAAACAGCCCTCGGGGTGGTATCAAGAGGCTAGCCACTATTCATTTCTAATTCATAGAACCTGTTCAAAAGTATTCCGTGTTGCTTAACGTATTCTTTTTCACCCCTTGATACTTAGTTGTGCCTCTCTAGAGAGCCACTATCGTAGAATCTAATATCACACATAGAGATATCGTATCCTTATGAAATACGCAATGTCGTATATATGCTACTTTTGCGACAGTTATCAGCCCTCGGTAGCGTTACCTGCGGAATATGTTTAAGTTTAATTAATAGCTACGACACACTCCAAGGCTACCCCTTACACGGAAAGTAGATAGAGTGTAAACCCGGTCGCGAATTAGGATCCTACTAAGAGCGTGTTCCATTTAACTCGAATCTAGGGAGTGTGTCGCATATATACCATTGCGTCACGTAATTCCTACGATGGACTGAATAATGTGGCAGCAATCTGTGACTCTATAATTTAGGAAAGACTAGTCTCAATTCTCCCGTCCTAACCTTCCTTCATGTACGCAATGGGATCCAAGCTTTCTTCGACCCCGAGCGCCGCCTGTTCACATCCATACCTAGTTGTAGTACTCCTCCAGCCACCCGCGCAGGTCCCCGATGTTGGGGTACTCCAGGAAAAGACTGCCCGAGACGACGACGCCCAGCTGCTCGCGGAACTTCTCGGCGATCACCAGGCTCATCAGCGAGTCAATGCCCAGGTTAGCGAAGCTGGCGTCGTCCGTCAGGTCCGACAGCTCGATGGCAGACTCCTCGGCGATGATGCGCAACGCCTTGGCGGTAGTCGTGTTCGCATCCGCCGCGGACTCGCCTGGTTGCGGAGTTTCCGTTGCCGGTGTTGCGGCGGCGGGGGCAGCGGTAACAGGAGCAACAGCCGCTTCCTGTTTCGGAGGGGCTGCGGCAGCCTTCGACTCCGAAACGACTACCTTGGGCACCGCGGCGGCGACCGGCTGGATGGCCGTCGCGGCCTTGGGCTGGTGCTGCGCCACGGGGGGCGCCTTGCCGTCGTCGGGCGCGGAGAAGAAGCGACTGAGCAGGATGCGCGGGTAGCGGCGGAACTGGATGGCGCCGACCATGCCCACGATCTCGCCGCTCGCGGGCCGCATGATGTAGACGTCGCCGAGGAAGACGGTGGGGTCCTGCGGCGTGGGGATCATGCGCACGTAGGAGCGGTACTTCGCCCCCGGGGTCAGCGGGCGCGCGAACCGCATCGAGCCCCAGCCGGGCGTCACGGCGAAGGTGCCGCGGACGTCCGAGGCGTCCGACACGTTCATGACGAAGCCCGCCAGGTGCGCGACGCTGTCGATGAAGTGCGGCGGCACCGTCCACGAGCCGCCGCCCGAGGCGGAGACGAGCTCGACCTCGGCAAAGGCCTCGAGGTCGTGCATGACCACCGACTGCATTCCGCGGTACTTGGCTGCGTAATCGACCAGGTTGGTTGCGAACATGCGGTACGCCATGGCATGGCCCAGCCGGTTGGCCTGGCCCGTCGCTGCGAGACGCTCCAGTTCCCGCACCCTGCCCTGCACCAGATGCTGCAGGGGCCGCCAGGACTCCAGCCATGTCTCGGCGTCGTCGCTGAAGTACAGAGTGGCGCTGGCGAAGAAGTCTTCGGCCACGGTCCTGTCGTCGGCGTTCACGTGGTACCACTTCATCTCTGCCGTGTTACTTTGGATATCCGGGGTCGACAGGGAGACCTGGATCAACTGTGCCTTGGCTGGGTCGCTGTTGGCAACAAGGCCTTTGAGCACTGCCAAGTCGGCAATATTGATATTCACCTGCTTGCTTTTGGGCTTCAATTTCTTGTAGAGATACTCGCCGAGAGTATACGCGATATCGGCGTGGATAGACTAGGGGCACAACCGAGTTAGTATGAGAGGCCTGTCACCGAACGAGACGCACACTTACCGATGTAACTACACCGCATCCGTTCATCTTATGGCCCCAGGCAGCTGCGCGGAAGTCTGGCTGCCTGAGGTCGGATTGCATCACAACCAAGCCCGAGGCCCCCTGGAAACGTTCCTCGATGATGCACTGGACAGTGGAGGTACTGAGACCGGATACAGAAGTTGCCAAGGGGGTACTGCCCTCCAAGGCGGCCTTTTGCTTCTTCTCCTCGTCGTAAAAAGTATTGCCCTTCGTTAAAGCCCAGTCGCCGTTATACTGGATCCAGTACGTCTTGTCGTTCCAGCCGTACGTCGGCAGATCCACCAACGCCAGGTATTTCTCCTCGAAGGGCGCATGCAGCTCCTGCCACTGCACCTTGGCGCCGGCGCAGTGCAGAGCCGCCAGGGCCTGCCCGAGCGTCTGCCAGTTGTTCTCGCCGCGCCGCAGTGTGGGGACCGCGAGAGAGACGCTGCCCCCGATGGCCGGGGACGACAGCGACGACTTGACGAAGTTGGTGCACACAGCGTGCGGGCCGATCTCGACCCAGGCCATGTCCTCGTGGATGGTGCCGACCCTGTGGGCGGCCTCGAGCGCGCCGAGGAAGTTGACCGTCTCGCGCGTGGCGCGGCGCAGGTAGCCCGCGCTCAGCGCCTTGTCGTCGAAGATGACCTTGTTGAGCAGCGGCGAGATCACGGGCACCTGCAGCGGCTGGAAGACGACGCCCTCGCGGGCGGCGGCCTCGAAGTCGTCGAGCACCGGCTCCGTCTGCGCCGAGTGGAAGGCGAAGGCGACGTCGAGGCTGAAGCACTTGAGGCCCCCTTCCTTCTCGAGCGCGGCGGTGACGGCATCCATGTCGGCGGCCAGCCCGCTCAGCACGGTGTCGCTGGGCCCGTTGATGCAGGCGATCTCGTAGGGCAGCTTGCTGCTACCGCCGCCGTTCTCTTGTTGACCGTGGCCGATGATGTCCTGGATCTGCTGTAGGGAGGCGCGGACCGCCACCATCTTGTGGGATCCCGTCTTGCACCGCTCCTCGAGCATCTGGGCCCGCCTGCCGACAAGGAAGATGGCGTCGCTGGCAGACAGTACACCAGCGCTGTGAAGAGCGGCGTATTCACCCAGGCTGTGGCCAATCACTACACTGGGCTTGATGCCTAAAGTGCCGAGGTATTTGGTCAAAGCCATCTGTACACAAGTCTGGGCGAGCTGTGTCAGGACCGGACTGTGCTGGAAGTCCTCCTTGTGACTGCCATCTAGGACTGGGATAAAGGAAGGGAAGCCCTGGCGCTGGGCAATGCTGTCCAGATGGAGGATCTGAGTTCGGAAATACGGCACTTGATGGAAAAGCTCGAGGCTATATCTGTTGTTCTCGGGTAAGCTATGACTTTAGTCTGTGTCACGTAGCGCACTCACGATTTGAAGGATGCCCCCTGTCCCGTAAAAGAGAAAGCAACTGGGACGGGGCCAGTAGTAGGAATAGGCTTGTGTGTATCGACCTTGCCGAGAGCAGACGATAGCTGCTTCTTTACCTGCTCGAGGTCTGATGCCGGAAAGGCAACACGGTGATTATGGTGGTAGCGGCGGGCCGTGCTGGTATAGCCCAGGTCTGCTACCGGAGTGTCCGGGTTGGCAGCCAGATATGCCAAGAGGCGCTCGATGTTTCTGCGCAAGGAGATCTTGCTCTTAGCGCTAACGGCCACGACGTGTGACAGGCGCGGGTCGGCTTCCGCCACGACCTTGGGCTCCGGTCCGTCCTCCATGATGACGGTCGTGTTTCCACCGGCGGCGCTGAAGTTGTTCACGACGGCGATCCGCTTCTTCTCGCTCGATCGGGACCACGGCGTCATCTCGAAGGGAATACGCACGTTCCGTTCGTCCATATTCTTGAATAGAGGATTAATACTGTTCTTGATGCCGATGTGCGGCGGTATCGCGTTCTTCTGCAGCATCAAGAGAACCTTTATCAGGGCTGACACTCCGGCTGCCCCTTCGCTGTGACCGATGTTGGACTTGACTGCGCCGATATACAGCGGATTGCTTCCCCCCCGACGTTTAGTCAGCGGCGCAAAAGTCTCCGTTACCGATTGCATCTCCTCGGCGTCACCAGCCTGGGTTCCTGTGCCGTGTAATTCGACAAAGCCGACATCCAGGGGGTTGATGCCCGCACGGCTCAAGGCCAGCCGGTTGAGGTAGGCCTGGTGGCCAGCGTGTGGATGGGTTATGGATACTGCCTCGGCTGAGTGGTTTGTGCCAGCTGCACATATGACACCCAGGATCCGGTCGTTATCCGAAACAGCATCTTCAAGTCGTTTCATCACGATGGACCCGACGGCATCAGCTCGACAGTAGCCGTCGGCCTCTGCGTCCCATGTTTTACAGGCGTTTGGCGTCTTTGACAGGAAGTGGCCGTGACTAAGACCGGCAAACGCATCAGAGTTCGTCAAGACGTTGGTGCCACCAGCAACGGCCATGTCAATGTCTCCGTTCCAGAGGGACGTACAAGCCGTCTACATGGAAGAGGCGTCATTGTCAGCTTTCCAACAGGTTCTCTGGTGGACGAGTAATCAGGACTGGAGTATAGTTACCTGGATGGTTGCCAGACTCGACGAGCACGCCGTATCGATGCTGTAACTGGGACCGGAGAACTTGAAGAAGTAGTTGATTCGCCCGGGGCCGAAAGCCCTACATCCACCAGGGATAAAGTAGGTGCTGATTTCCTGCGCCGTGTTGACTTCACGGTAGTCGTCACTTGCCTGGCCGTAAAAGGTCCCGATACGGTGCAGATCAGTGGACGCGGTACGATTCGCCACCTGTCGAGTTCATTGTCAGTTAAATTCTGACTAGCAGAGCGCTGCTCCTGATTCATTACATACTATGTACAGGTTAGTAATCATCTCAAGAAGGGCACGACTTCCATGGGGGCACGTACCATAACCTGCTTTCTCCAGGGCCTCGTAGGCGGTAACGAGGATCAACCGCTGCATGGGATCCGTCTGTTGAGCCTCTCGAGGAGACATGTTGAAGAAACTGCAATGATCAGTTAGTTCCATCACAAACCACACAGAAGCAAACTTACGGCGCGTCGAAAAGACCGGGCTCATCGATGAAGCAACCATACGGGGTGTGGCTTGTATTAACCCGCTTGCCAGTTGGGTCGTAATGGGAGTCGACGTCAAATCTGTCGGCTGGTATCTTGCGATGCACATCGAGGCCCTTCTCTAGAAGCTCCCAGAATTTCTCTGTGTCGGTAGCGCCGCCAGGGAGGCGACATGACATGCCGACGATGGCGATCTTGGACTGCATGGACCCTCTAGGGCCGAATTTCCCCGAGGGGTCCTTGTCGTGGATCCAGGGGATGAGCTCTGTGGACGAGATCTCAGCGCCAGGGACGCTTTTCGTGAGGGACTTGACGAGGTCCGTGATGGGCACGGACACGCGGAAGTTCAGCACTTGGCATTGGCGGATCTCCATGTTCTGCACTCGCTCGACCACGTGCTCGACAACGTTATCCCACTCGATCCTCCGCGTGAGGATCTCTCGGGTGATATGCTCGAACAGCTCGCTGGCGGTATTGGGCTGGGGCTCGAAAGGCCTGCCAGAGCTGGTGGAGAGAACCGGGAGCCGTGGCGCGACAGCAGCATCGAGCTGTTCCATGGATGGGGTGCGTACAATGGACTGTACGTCATCCTGGGAATAGATGTGACTCGCATGACACAACCCGCTGAACACAGGCAGGGCGATATGCTTGCGATCACGAAAGTGCTCGTCTGAACGAAAGAGGGCCTTGAGCTTCGCAGGGGGCCACTAATGGTCACCGATGTGGCACTTTTGGCGCTCAGAAAGATCTGGTTGGTCTTAGGGGTTGTCTAGATGGGCGTCAGAGAACCGGGCATATTGAATCTTGAACATGCGGGCGCTTACATCTTTGTCTTGGATCGAGTCCAACGCTTCTTGCGCCTCTTCCGACGTCATTTCGGGAAGTACATAGGCCCAGGAGTCCGGGCTTTCCTCGGGGTTGCGAGGTTGAATGATCTGCGATACATCATTCACAAGGACGCCGAGTCGAAAAGCCTGGCGAAGCACCTGGGCTCCCGTTTTTGGCAAGTCCGCCACGGTAGAAGCTAACGACAGCGCTGCTGAAGCCAGGAGCCCTATGCCCAAGCCCGCGAGGACGGTGTCATGGCTATTGTCAAAGGCCTCGGGATTTCTCTCGTAGTGGCTGGCGAGGTCAATGAAATGAGCGTTGGGGAGATGCAAGACGGTTTGCTTACCCGATCAGAGCGGCGATTTCGACGGTGCACAGAAGAACACCATCAAGTGAGCCCTCCAGAGGACCATGGCGTAGAGAAGTGAACTCGGAAAAATCCAAGACAGTCTCAAAAGGCGGGACCAGCGACTTCAGCTCGGTCGACAGCTGGCGGACCTCGTCACGCAGCGCGAGCGTAGCCTCCTGGATGAAGAGGGCCAGGATAGGATGAGCTCGGTCCTTGCTGTGCTGCAAAAGCTCTCGATAGAGGTTCTGCAGATTGTCATAGGGCAGTTCGTTGCCGAAGTAGACCAGCTTCATCGTGAAAGCGCTATCCTCCGACAGGGTGGAACGCGAAGGCGTGTAGAGCACCATGGTCTATCATGAACAGTCTTGCGGGTGTTAGAGGCACAAGAGATGTATCTGATAGAGTTGAAGAGACGAAAGGCGAGCAGCAGTAGGTTTGCATTGAACTCGTCCTATACATATAGCCAGATTTGGTTGTTGTGTAGGATGTCACGTGTCGCTATTTTGTGATTATTAAGTATGCTAGATTTTATCCCTGGGTCTCCGAGGCCGAAGCTCTCCGTGTCTGACTGGAGGCATGCAGTCAGACTTGGCTTGGCCACTGCAATAAGTCAGACCGGCCCCCGATCAGGGAGTCATCAATAGCGGCTGTAAGTCATTGGTGGCCGAAATCCGACATGCCCGCTTGAGTTGGCCTGTACCAGGCTGGCG
This sequence comes from Apiospora pterosperma, assembly GCA_019976485.1. Taxonomy (NCBI): domain Eukaryota; kingdom Fungi; phylum Ascomycota; class Sordariomycetes; order Amphisphaeriales; family Apiosporaceae; genus Apiospora; species Apiospora pterosperma. Next base: position 41,171 of record JAFBMP010000010.1, read on the forward strand.
AGACAAGGAGACCGAGAGGCCTTGATCCGCGCCGGAAGATGCGCGCTCTGATGCAAATAAGATGCAGCTGAGTGGCTGTCTGAATAGCTCCTGAGCGCCAGCATATTCAGAGTCCTAGAGGATATGTCCCTAACATCGCAATATGCCTTTTCAGACCCGGAACAATGTACGGGCCGCCCACCTCAAAATGGAGCTTGTCCTAGTCTTCAGCAACATTGCCATTATTATCTTAATTGTTATTTAGAACGTTGTGTGCTTTCGGAGCATCATCAGTCTTGTTCATAGCGTTCTTAGATGTTCTACAACGGGCATCCGTGGAGCGTCTATACAAAATTTACGAGAAGTCGACGCTGGTTCAGTGAAAGTATGCCGGCCTGAGTATCTCGCATGAGTGCATGGGCAAATGTCTGAGAAAACTTGTGGCCAGCCCAATACTTTACGATCGGCACCTTAACTACGACTGATAGTACGCAGCAAGGCTCCGTGTTCATTGAGTTCTCTAGAGAGATTCTTTGGATTCGCTCGATCTTCCTTTCGAATATAGTGAGCCGAATCAGTGGCCTCATGAGCAGTGTGTGCATTATTTATGCACCCTGTAAGGCTTGGTCAAGAAGCCACAACCACCGCAGAATACACGCTGTGAAGTAGAGATGTTATTTACCAGTATTTAATATTATTCTTTCCTTGAAATGCACTTTAATGAGGTTCCATTAGTGATATAGCAGCTGGGTGATAAGTGCGAAATTCAAGTGCTGTTGCAAGTCATCGGAAGTCGTTTTAAAACAAAGGACATGTCCCTTGGGACCTAGCCCTGGCTTCGCATATAAGGATATGAGAATACGAGGGCCTCCCCTCCGAGTGCCTTCGTAAAACAGGAAAATAAGGTTCGGCACATGTGGGTCCTGATCGGGGCTTGTGGGGCTCCGGGGACGGGGCAAGTGGGGATTAGTCGTGTAATTACAGACAATATCATTGGCCGCAGAAGTCTCCCGGTGAAATAAGCTGCGGGTTTCGGGGAATGGAAATTCTAATACAGATAGGCGCCGAGGAATATAATCGAGGTTTCTAATAAAATATCCAACAGGTAATATAGCGAAGTACCATAGAAGGAAAAGAACACAAGAGTAACATTGCATAGCGCGTAATGGCCACTAGAGATCGGTATTAATATTTTCTACTAATTCACTAAGGCCGAGATGCGACACATGGGCCTTCACATTGCATGCATAAATAAGTATCTTTTAAACAGACAGCTGTGAGTAGGACTGTTCTAGCAATCCACCACCGTCGATAAGCAAGTACCATGAGCTTGAATGCAGACAACATACCGGTCCGACCGGAAGGCGACCTAAACACCCAATTCCTTTGCCTGACCATCTGTGGCTACAGGCGTGCCGGTATGAGTGAAGAAGATTACAGGAACCACATGACCAAGGTATCAGCGCCAATGACCAAGGACCTCATGGTCAAGTACGGAGTAAAGCGGTGGACAATGGTATGCCTCCTCCCACTTGAACCTTCCCCCTTTTCATGTCGATTAATTAATGGTGGAATACTATCGAAAGATACACAATACCACCGAGACACGGGCCTTGATGGGACGGCTATATGATCACCAGATGACCAACTTGGCCGATTTCGACTGCTTCAGCCAGGTTGTCTTTAAAAGTGTAGATGATTACAAGCGGATGAAGGATGACCCGTGGTACAAGGAACATCTGACCGGGGACCATGAGAAGTTTGCCGACACTAAGAAGAGCATGATGACCATCGGCTGGATCACCGAGTTTATCCGAGACGGGGAAGTGGTGGATGGTATGCAGGATTGCTAGTTGTCGGGCACCTGGGGCGGACACAGCTGGTGTTAAAGGTGCTATTTCGCTGGCCTCCCCCTATGGGAAAGAAAGCATTGTCTCGTGCCTCTTCAATACAACTCTCTCTACATTACTGAATAAAAGAACTGTGAATGACTTCTGGCTACCGTCAGTACCCCCTCCTGGTCTTTTTGAGAGACGGTTCTCGAAGTATGGCAGTCCTAACTAAATGCAATTACACCTCGAAGAACAGGCAAGCAGTGAAATGAGCGCTTCAGGATCGGTTGGGATGCAGACCACGGCAGTGGTGACTGGTTCAGTCCTGTCAGGCAAGCCTCCCCATCGTTTCTCCCATCCAGCACCGAGTCTGACGAGGGCCGCAGGTGCCATGATGTCCTTGTCGGGGATCGCCGTCCCCGTCCTCCTGGACACCGCTAGGGACGCACCGCAGCTCCTGCACGCGTGGGCTCGCATGTACCACTACGGCCACCTAGCGCTTCCTACCGTCTGCGTCGGCACCTCTCTGCTGTACCTGTACTCGGCGTACAGGAGCAAGAAGAGCCGTGGCATCCTCGTCGCAGCCGCCCTGAGCACAGTGGCCATGGTGCCGTTCACGTGGGTCTTTATGACTCCAACCAACGACAGGTTGTTCAGCTTGGAGGCCGCCGCAGTCAGCGGTGATGCTGGGTTATCGGGGTTGGACACTGTTCAGGGCCTCGTTGTTTGGTGGGCCAAGCTGCATATCACGCGGTCGCTGATGCCCCTTCTGGGCGCCGTGCTTGGTGCATCCGGTACGATGCCGCTATGAAGGGCCAATCCGTGGTTGCGAGGGAACTGGTCGGGAAAAGTCCATCTGGATATCTTATCAGTATAGGTTAGAATATGATTCTTGTATCCGCCCTGCACTCAGCTGTAAATCCGGAGCAGACTGTCTGCAGGAACTCAGGTTGAGGCAATAATCACGTACGGAAATGAACATGAATCAGGGCGATGCATGTTCAATTGACCCTATAATACGACGTATCAGACCTTCTCACTCTCGAGCAAAGCCGGGACCGGCAACTCCAACTCGTGAAGCGGTCCCGAAATACTCTGGAACATGGGCAAAGTAAATATCTCGTTGAACCACTCGGTCAGCCTAGGATACGCAGGCTTGACCACCTTGTGGAGCACCATGAACACCCCCTGCAGTATCCCCACGGCGAAGAGGTCCGCCAACGTCAGCTGCCCCCCGACAAGGTACCTGCTCTTCTGCAGCTGCTCCTCCATTAGTGCGCAGCTCCGGCGCAGCACGCGCAGACAGTCCTGGCCATCCATGTGCACGTCGATGGGCTCCCGAATCACGGGCAGGATGATGCCCCCAATGGCTGGGAGCATCTCGCCGTTCATGAATGACATCCAGCGGATGATGCTGTAGTGTTCCTGCTGCGTGGACCCTAGAAGTTTGGTGTTTTTGTCCTGAGACGTGACTTTATGAGTGGTGATATCTCGAGTCAGCCAGCAACAAAGAAGCGAGACGCCACCAACGTGTCTAGATGACACTTACTGTATAAAGCAATAGCGATGCATTCTGTCAACAGGTATCCGTCTTGGCCCTTGAATACAGGCACTTGTCCCAGGGGATTTACACTGAGAAGCTCCTCATGGCTTTTTGGGTCGTTCCGGTCATGATAGACGATATCAAGGTCGAGACCCTGAGCTTTGGCGACGGCGCGTATCGCTGTCGTCCGCGGGTTAGGCTTAAATCTCGATGATCAACTTCAGACACTACGGCGATGAGAAAGGGGGAGGGGAAGGGCAGACAACAGGACTCGTCACGTACGTTGCGTGTATAGATGGTTCCGAAAGACATTGTGTTGATCTGGCTTTGATGGAGAACAAGATGTTGGTACTCAGAGTGAAGGATGATAGATTAAATAGATGTGCAGTTCAAGTAGGGTCGAGAGGGCTTACGCCGGCATGGAATTAGCCTCGGTGAAAGCAAAAACTCCGAATTCGTAAGCAAGGACATGTCGGTCCGGCTTGATCGGGGTTCGAAGCTGCCTCCGACAGTGTAATACCATGGGGCCTTTATGAGCTACACGGGGTCTCCGATAAGCAACAAACTCCATCCTGTTACTCCGATTTAGAGAGAGCTCAACGGTGAGATTTCTAACTACGAGGCAGGCGGGGTATACGTATTATTCCGGGTGTACTGATGTATCGCGAAAACCGCTGGAAAGATCATGAGCAAATGTTTGACAGTATCTACATCTCGTAATCGAAAGTCTAAGAACCCGACCCAAGTCTACGGCATAAACCGATGCAAAAGAAACATGACTCGTCTACCCCAATAGCGTCAAATAACGTACCACTTGCGCTCCCCGTGTTTACGCTCGAAGGCCACCTTCCCGTCCTCGGCCAATTTACGGAGCACTTCTTCCATAAGCGGCTCTACAGCCATGGTCCGGACCTGGGGATCGAGCTCCTCGCCATGCATCTCGGTCACCAGTTGCTTGACCGTCAGGCTGGCCTCGGAGCGCCGACCACCAGGCGCGTTCTGCCTGGCCTTGGTGAGAGCTGCAACCACCTTGGCTTCACGGCGCGCCTTGGACGCCAGCTCCAGGTTGATCTTGCGCGGTAGGTCGGCGATAGGCAGCCCGTGGGCCGGGTAGCCCACCTTGCAGCCGTGCAAGCTCATGACGCGCAGCGAGTCCATCCAAGTGCTCAGCTGCTCGACGGCCGCAGTCCCGTGGCCGAGCACGTTATCGCCAGTGAACTGCAGTGGTGTGGTCAGTGCAACGCCTCTTGCACTTCGGGTAGACCCGTCCCTTGAACTTACCATGGCATTCTCCTCTTCGAGAATGAAGCACGTGTGATCATCTGAATGACCCGGCGCGTGGACGGCACGCACTGTCGCTCCCTCGACCTTGAAAACTTGTCCATCGACGATAGGTTGCTGTGCGGAGTTGGGGGTGTGCTTGTAGATAGCGTCGTTCAAGTCTGGATAGAGACGAAGAAGATCTGGGACACCACCAGTGTGGTCGCCATGCCAGTGTGTTAATAAGACATGGGATAGCCCTGTTTGGCAGTCTGCCAGAGTTGAAGATAGAATCCTTGCCCACTCCGGGATTCCCTGGGCTGTGTCGATGATCAGCCTCCGGGCCCCAGTCCCTACAATATACGTATTGGTCCCTTGCAGAGTAAACTATAATGCAAGCATTGTAAGTAAGTGGCCGGAAGCTGTGAGTTTAGTTTTGACTCTGAGAAATGTACATACCTTTCCTGCATTTTGTCCCAATACCCTCAACACGCGAGGCGTAATCTGTTCAACATCTGCAATCCGTGGCAGTCGTGAGGTCTGGGCTTCTAGGTAGTCTTCGAAGGCACAGATATTCAAGGCCTTGTTTATTTGTTTATATCCTCCCTTGAGCTCCTTGGTAGGAATCGTTTCGATTCTAGAAGGCATGGCGTACCGAGGAAATACTATGACGATAAGAGACGTTGAAAGCTGGGCAGTCTGGAATACCTAAGTGAAGAGATAGCTGATTATGGAGACAGCTAATAGTGATAATACCTTAATAATATCCCCTAACTGGTTGGTTATTTCGCTTCATCCTTAAATACGATAGCCCTCATGCCCCGGTGACTAATTGCGGTCACCGAGTGAAGTGCCACCCCTTCCCCGACATGTCTCTATGGCCCCTATCAAAGAATGAGATAGCCTTCGTTTCGGGCTTTAGTCAGAACTAGTAAGATTTGATCAGTCAACTTGTTGATGATAGCCCCCTGGTGGCTGCACAATGGCTGTTCCAGCCACCCCAATGTGGCATCGTCAGCTTTACTGCCATCCAATAGTCCCTCCATTCCTGGCTTGCTGACAGCCACACTGGCCAATTCCTACTGAATACTATGCACGCCTTTGGGTCAGCAAGCCTGGAGATAAGCATGATTCAGATCCAAGCTGCCCAGTTGCTCGAAGGATGGGATGAGAGGCAAAGAAGTCGCGGGTTTCCCAACACCGTATTCTAACCAGTATCAATGTGCTTATCCAGGGCGCTTGTGGAAGGGGCCCCATGATTGCTCTGGGGTATTTGGCGGAAGGGCACAGCATCCTAGGCATAATAGATGCAATCTATGCCAGTACATACTCGTCATAGGCCCTATGGGAGAGAGAACAAGTACATATCGACCGCACATAGGAACACCACGTGCCACCTCCCTCGGCCAAACTTTTAATAATCCAAAACACCTGGTTGGCAGGAAGAGGCCCAGGGCCGCAGCGACGCAGATCCGTCAGCCGCCCTCCGGCATGGGCCTGAAACATGTTGCCCGGATGAGGCTGCGTCTTGATGACTGCATTGAGACCCGAGTGTTGCTGCCCAAAAAGGGGGAAGTCGGAGTCGTCAAACTGCGGTGTGCAGTGTCAAGTAGCGTCGCCGGCATTATACCTGCGGTCTATAGGCTCTACTCGCAGCTGGGCTGCTGATTACTAGTAAGCACTATCCTAGCAGAGTGGCAAACTAATAGCAAACTCGACCTCAAAGCATCAATGTCAGATCCCTTGCAGCCCAGCTGCTTGGCTGACAGCGGTCTTGATACAACTGCACACTAGTTTCGGGATACCTAGCAGCCACTAATATAGAGCCATTCATAGCAGCCATCACCGAACCCCGATGCCCGATGGCCCAATCAAGCTGACCCTGTAGTTTGGATCAACCCCGTCGCCCATCATGTGCAAGTGCCAGCTGCAATGACCATCTTGACAGTCGTCTACCAACTTCATAATCAGTAACTACGAAACTGTGATGCATATGTACCGTGCAGGAATTCTCCAAGTACATCCCATCTTCGCCCTAGTATCCTACATCACTCCTCGTTCCAGTAGCCAAGTCCTCAGTCTTTGACGCACCATAGACGTCTACGGAGACAAAATGGCGACATTCGCTGTCCTGGGTAGCACAGGCAACTGCGGCACGGCACTGATCAGGAATCTATTACAATCCCCCGAGCCTGTAACCATCAACGCCTACTGTCGGAACGAGTCCAAGCTGCGCCGCCTGATCCCTGAGATCGCCGACAACAAGCGCGTGCGCGTCTTCTCGGGCAGCATCCACGACGTCGAGCTCATGACGGAGTGCGTGCGCGGCACCCAGGCCGCCTTCCTCGCCGTGACCACCAACGACAACGTGCCGGGGTGCCGGGTGAGCCAGGACAGCGCCGCCGCCGTGGTGCAGGCGCTGCAGCGGCTCCAGGCCGGCCCGCCCGCGAAGCTGCCGCGGCTCGTGCTCCTCAGCTCCGCGACCATCGACGACCACCTCTCGCGCCACACCCCGGGCTGGTTCCGGCCCATCATGCTCGCCGCCGCGTCGCACGTGTACGAGGACCTGCGGCGGGCCGAGGCGCTGCTCCGGTCGCACGCCGGCTGGCTCGACGCCGTCTACGTCAAGCCGGCGGGCCTGTCCGTCGACGTCCCGCGCGGCCACCGCCTGACCCTCGACGACGAGGAGAGCTTCCTCAGCTACATGGACCTGGCGGCCGGCATGCTCGAGGCCGCCCGGGACGACGAGGGCCTCTACAGCGGCAGGAACGTCGGCGTGGTCAACAAGGTCCGCGGCGTCGGCGCCAAGTTCCCCTCGGGCACCCCGGCCTGCATCTTGATGGGCTTGTTGCGCCACTTCTTCCCTTGGATGCACCCCTACCTCCCCTCCACGGGCCCTGCTTAGAGACTAGAATCGTGAAAGATTTCCTATACTATAGCTTGTCTGATAGAAATCTATATAAAACCATATGAGTCTGATAGATTGATACTGTGATACTGTGATACTGCTCGGGGCAGAGGGTGCACCTGAGAATACCCAGTTCGAAGGTCAAGACTGCCAGCGTGAAGACGAAGGCACCATCAAGCTTAGTCTGCCGGCATATTCGCTAGCAATTATCTAAATTGGAATGTCAAAAGCAGGCACCTGTAGTTGCATTTTCTAGGCTATCTGTATGCTATAAAGAAGTGAGAGTGTTGAATGCTTAGTTAGAATCCCGAACGCATCTTCTCTCCGTACTTCACCAGCGCCCACGGAATCGGCATGAACGCAAGTCCTAGGAAGCCCAGAAGGCTGTTTCCCCAGCCATATCCGAGTCTCTCGTACATCGCAGGACCTGCGAGCGGAATAAATGCGGCAGCGATGTACCGAACAATCATATTAACGGCAATGGCTGAGGCGCCGGCTTCAGGGCCGAAGCTCTGTACGAGATAAACCATCTGGGGCATCTGTAAAGCCGGGAGGACGAGCGGGCATCAATCATTAGCAACCGCTGTGGTGGGAAAGCTGACGGGTATTGCCAAAAGACTCACAATGATGAACACGATACCCGCACCAGCAAGCACAGTGCCCAGCATGGGGACGATCCAGTGGACTGCGTACTCGACGCTCCAGCCGTACCAGAACATGCCAGCGGGCAGCGCCCAGGATAGGTAGGCCATGAGCGGCAGGCGGTCCTCGGGGACATTGGTGCCGTCGCCCCTCGCCGCGGCGCGCGAGCGGACCAGCCTCTCGGCGAAGATGTCGTGGATGAGCACGGCGCTGAGCATGCCGAAGCCCACGCCAAGGTATGCGAGGCCCGAGATTCCCACGGAGAAGCCGTACTGCCCCTCGAAGACGGCCGGGAAGGTGGTGAAGAGGATGAACTGCAGCCCGAACGTGAAGGCTGCGTACAGCGCCAGGAACCACGACATGGGCGAGCGCAGGGCGACCCCGAGGGGCCGCATCACGCGCTTGACAGAGCCGACCCAGTCGCCCAGCCTAGGCCCGCTGGCTTGCTGCGTCGCGCCTTGCCGGGCCGCGCGGGCTCGGAGGATGGCGGGGCCGTAGGTCTCGCGGAGAAACACTAAGCACAGTAGAGCAATCAAGCCATACTACATGTAGAATATCAGGTTCGCACGAAGTGACGATAGCGTCCAAGTCGCCATCTTATTCAGGTGGAGGTGGCCAATTTTACGCCCAGAGCAGAGTTCGAAAGGCGACTTACCGCAATAAGAAGCACATAAAACACCCAGCGCCAGCCCACGGTTTGCGCAACGAAACCGCCGGCGATGGGCCCGACGACGGGCCCTGCCAGGGGGCCCAGGACGAAGACGCCCATCCAGCGGCCGCGGTCCTTTTCGACAAAGACGTCGGCGAGGGTGCCGCCACTTATGGCGGTGGGGCAGGAGCCGGCAATGCCGCTGAGGACGCGGAAGGCGATGAACATGCCCAAGCTGGTGGCGAAGGCGCAGCCCAGGGTGAAGGCGCACCAGAGGACCCCGGTCACGATGTAGACGGGCAGGCGGCCGTACGACTCGGACAGCGGCGCCAAGACGGACGGCGCCAAGGCGTAGCCCAGCAGGTAGATGGACACGGTCAGGCTGGAAATGCTGTCGCTGTCGAAGTCAAAGTCGGCCATCAGCTGCGATGCGCCGGGCGCGAACATGGTCGCCGCGAGGTTACTGGACGTCAGGCCATGTCAGTGACGGCGCCTTGGGGTCTTCTCCTTGAGAGCGGACGAACCTTATCAAAGTGATGAGGGCGACGCATATGATTTGCATGCCCTTTTTCTGCCTGGACCAATTCAATGGATTTGCAGGGTCATTTGGCCCTTGCCACTGCGCTGCATCGCCATGAGAGTCGTCGAGGTCGAGACTGGTCTCAGGAGCCTTTTCCGCATCAGTGGATGATGAGGAGGTTGCCGCTGCATCATGGGTAGCCATAGAGCTATCTTGGGCGGAAAGGGGGTCCCTAACTGAAGCTGACATATTGTCAAAGGCGTGGGAGCGTTGAGATTGTCCAAATCAACATCTGGAACAAACAGCCCAGCCCAAGTGCACAATACAAAAAGCTTGAATCTTTACGGGGATGCATCGCCTTCCCCGAAGTGGACAGCGGCCGTGCTGCACGTAGATCCGACGTGCATACAGACCCCGAAAGATGCATGACGGGAGGGCTGCCGAGTGGGTGGCATTACGCAACGGATTTAGGACATCTGGATAAGTCCGTTGGCTCCTCGGTCTCATGTGCTTACTTTTTTAGCGACAGCCATGTAATTAGTCGATAACCAACCGACTGAGACTGCACATAAGCAAAGGGCTGACCGCCCTCACCCTGCCTTGTGCATCACGCAGGCTGACAGGGCAGTTCAGTCGAAGGGGGGGGGTGTGCCATTCAAGAAGATCAATGTATCGAGTCTATGCCTTCAAGTGCTATCTACCTAATCTACTTGCTCATTACTTCTCATTCCTCCTTAACTGCTGTGCTGGTTCACTGCATACTTGACAATGAGTCCTGCAACCTGCTCATCAAATCGGTGTGCCGTGCTTACTGTGACAAGCCCGCCTTGGTCGTCCCTCACCGATTCGATGAGCCGTTCCATTTCGCCCACCCCCATCTCGCGCTGATTAGCGAGCTGGAGGAGCAGCAGGTCTCGCACGCGGGCTGTGGCCTCCACGTGAGACGGCACGCTGTTCGCTTCGGGTACGAGACGCGGCGCCACAATCACGAGTGCCGAGTTGCCCAGTCGGAGAACGCCAAGATGGGCCCTGAGCTCCATCAGCAGCCAATCCCGCACCCCGGTCCTGCCCGAGCATGACTCCAGACTGAGCATGTAGGCCGCGGCCCCAGTGATGGTCTGCGGTGCGCCGAGGGCGCGCGTCTGCAGCGTGATGCGGGAACTCATCTCGCCGCTTTTCCAGAAAGACCCTCGCTCCTGCTCCAGCAGCGGCTCGCGTGCCTGGAGGATGATCTGGACCGAAGGGTACCAGTCGGAGAGGCTCCGAGTAAGCGCCATGGACGTGGCGGCGACCTGCGCCAAGACCAGAACGGGTCACGTCAGCCTCTGCGGAATTCTTGGCCAGCGGCATAGGCCGTGGATTTTCGGGAACTTACGTCGATGACGCACGCGTTCTGCAGGTTCTCCCAGCCCAATTGGCCGAGGAGCGCCACGGCGCAATTGTCGTCGTCGGCCTCGCAGGTCATGTGGGCCAGCCACTGGCGCTGCAGCTTGGGCCGGCTCTCGCGCATCGCCTGGAAGCTGTCGCGGGTGCCCAGGGCGAACCCGAGTGCCGTGGCGTCGTCGCCGCCGCCGACGCGCCGCTTCGTGGCCTCGGCCATCTTGGCCGCGGCCGGGGTCGCGATCTGCGCCAGGAACATGGAGGCGTCCAGGTAGACGAGCTGGGTCACGAAGGGCTCGGACAGTGGCGTGTGCGCCAGCAGCCCCGGCTGCGTCTCCCGCAGGAAGCCGGCCGTGGCCGTCATGCGCGCGACGCGGAGCAGCTGCCCCTCAGGGACACCGGCAAGGTCGGCTACGTCGCTGGCGGCCACGCTCCCCAGCAACGGGATGAAGGCGAGAACCTGGAACTCGCAGAGCCATTGGATGCATGCGAGCAATTGATTCTGCAAAGGGGGCTCGGGGAAACGCCCTGTCAGAAACGAGGTCTAAAGCCGCATGCAGATGGGGGGGGGAACTTACATGGACAGCCAAACGACGAATCAGATCCGTAGGGGTGGTCAGGAGCTTCTGCAACTCGACGGTGAGTGCGAGAGTCTGGCGCCTGGAACGCTCAATCTTCCCTGCATCGTCGTGAAGAGAGGGTGCCCAGTCGACCGGGTTTACACCCACGGCTGGGGACGGCCGGAAGTGGGATTCTCGACTCTCTGTGGCAAACTGCTGCGCAGCAGAGAGGAGGCGCTGGATGCAAGACTCTGTTTGGTCCAAGTCCTGCATTGTGTTTTTTTCTATCGACTTGATGATGTGAGATTCGGTGTGGTTTTGACGATGGCGTCTTACGTCCTTCTAGGGGAGGGAAAGATCTGCCTCGGGTGGCTGGTGACTAGCACACCGTACGAGCAGAGTATACGAGACCCGGTTACTTGCTTGCTGAGTAGTAGTAATGATCTTCCGATGAAATTTCTTCGTCAAAAGGTGAAGTGGCAAAGACTGCGTAATGTATCTTACTTTGTGACAGAAAGGAGGCACCCCCTTGGAGGTGGTCATATTATTTATAAGGAGCACAGTGGTTTATACAGACGTGTCGGTTAGAACGGCATACGTAAGCGAGATAATTCTACCGTCAGATTTGAATCAAGTACCTGTAGTATTATGTAAGTAATTATAACCTGCAGCCCAGATGACGCGAAACGCTCTCGGGGAGTTTCCCAGCGCTTCTTCTTCGTTGCCTATAGACAGATGCTCCCGAGTGGGCCACGTTTTCAACGCCTGGCTAATGAGCAGGGAATACAGGCCTCTACTCAGATATGGCAGTAGTAAGCACTTACTTGTGCGAAGTCATAAGTAGCCTTTAACCAAAATAACATCACCGCAAATCAAGACAGGGTATCTCGCCAGAGATGGTGAAGTTGGGCGGTTTGCGCCTTCAGTCTAAATTTAACTTGGTGACAATGCCTCTAGAAATGACCTTCAGCTTATTCTGAATGTGTCCCACCATCTTATCTAAAACTAGGAGGGAGAATATCGACGTGGATTTGTCCCGCGACGCCCTGGAGGTCTCGCCCGCACACGCATCAAGAGCCATGTCTTCGACCGTGGAGTTCGCCCGGCCATGCGGGCGCAGGGAGGATTTTGCGAGCTCATGGGCGGCAGTTTCCAGCGCGTTCATGAGCCGCTGTGCGCGATTCAGCTCGCTCAGCACTAGCTGCGCTACCATGCGCCCCGAGTTCTCGCCTTTGAGGCGGTAGTTGCTGATGACGGCCGGCGTCGGTTGGACGTCCTGTAGCCATGCCGCCGCGTCATACCAGGCCAGTACTTTGGACATGATGAGCGATATCAGTGCGAGCATGTGCGAGTCCCTGGCACAGGAACACTGGAGTATCCGCGCGAGAGAGTCAATCGTCCTGTGATTTGTCGTGATCACGTCTTCGATTGTGGGGGTCGGGGCCGCCCCTTTCCCGTTTGTCTCCTCAGCCATGCTTCCATCAGCTGCTGCTGCTGCGCATCCTCCCGCTGGACTTGGGAGAAGCCCCCTCATGAGTGCGAGTGTCGCAAACAGGCAAGAGCTGTCTGCCGTCTCACTTGGCTTGTCCTGCATCTGCACATCCTCCGGGTGCACCGGGGTCGTGAACCGGAACGGTGGGTCGGACGTCTTGTCGATATCGATGGTCTCGATGGGGGAGGAGAAGTCCAAAATCAGATTGCTCGCATCCCCGTCAAACGAAGGGAACGATGTGACGTGATTGAAAGATGAGCCGTCTTGGGTTAGGGACAACAGAAACGCGTCCTGGTCCTGCATGTATTCTTCCATGCCTCCATTCAGGCAGTCGTCCAACAAAGTCGAGAAATCTTGTGAATGAGGGGTTGGGGCGGTGGTGTTTGTGGTTGCTGAGCTAGGAGTGGGGGTGAAGAGATGGGTCATGCTTGACAGAGACGAAGACGACGACGAGGTTGGAGGTGTACGACTAGACTGTATTGGCGTGGGTGCGATGATGAAGCCGGCCTGGCTTCCACCCTCTCCCAAGAGCGAGGCCCTCTCGATGGGCGACACCGAGGTGCGGGCGGAAGACGCCTGCGTACCTGGCTGGGACGCCGGGTCGGCCTCGCGATCCCGCGTAGTCCGCACTGAGCGGCCACCCCGCTTGCTCGTGCTATACTCGCAAACGAGACCGCGGGTTAAACAGCGGGAGCATGTGGGCTTTTCTTTCCGGCATTTGACTTTGGACGAAGCGCAGGAGTTGCAGCTGTCTCGGAGCTTGGCTACCGAGGGCGCTGCAGGGGGCCGGCTGCAGGGTTGAGAACTGGCTGAAGTGCTGGATGGTGACTGAGGTGTTGCCATTTTCCAGAGTGGCCAACGCGCGGCTGTGCTGGGATCTATCTGCCGGCCGAGTCTTGTTCGGAAGCCAGATTTCGGTGTCGAAGGGGCCATTGGGAATACTAAATACAAGTAAGGTCCTCAGACGACAACCTGCCCCTAACACCACTAAAGGTATCTCAACGTCGCAGTTCTGTATTCGATGGCCTCCCTGCACATGCAGGGTACTTAGTCAATAATGTCAGCAAGGTCAGCAAGGTCAGCAAGGTCAGCAAGGTGTAAAAGCTCGAGCTTAAGCCATAGGGGAGGGGGAGGAGCCAGAGCAGGAATCTTTCCGTAGTGGGATGTATTGTTTTCAACTCCAGATCCTGGTTGCTTACCCACCCTTACGGCCTGTAGTGGATAACTAGTAGGTATGTGACGGTGATCCTGCTGAAAGGCGCCGCCATGTCCATCCGCACAGAAGTCGCATTCTACATATTATGATGAATATCCATTCCTCTTCTCGTTCACTGCTTACCCTCAGCCCTAATGCGAGTAAGCGAGGTAAGAGAGAAGCAGTAAGAGCTTATCCTAGTAAGATCATTGGATGCCCCAATGGGCAATACTCCCCGATCGCTCGTAAAGACTGGAACCGGCCAAGACACTAGCTGATGCACCCTTGACCGTATCCCGCGCGATAAGGCTCGGCCAACTTGGATTGTCCAGTCACGGATGTGGGCTTGTGTCGGTCCCCATGGGGTGCCCCTTGTAATGTACCTAAGTAGGTAGATAAGCCTTCTGTGACACGGGAAGCCGCTCGAGATCACCCACTAATTTAAAGGCTTTAGTTAGGCTCGGCGCGCAGCATGCATGGCTCGTATAAGCCGCAAGGCGGTCCTGACTTACTTTAACGGCATAAGAAGCACATATAGAGCAAGACGCTGCACGTTTCGTCAACACTAAGAGACATGTGAAGGCCTAACAAGTCCGGCTTATCCGCGACCTTGGCTGTGTCGGTGTTTGAGTCTTACTCATCCAACTCCAACAAAGGGGGGAGATAAGTATCATCGGGTGCAATCACGGAATCTCGCACGCCATTAGGCGGCGTGGGGTTTTATAACCAAATCATCCACAGCGCCCTGAAGAGCTCCAGAACCGACTGGTTCGGGCATTAAACATGCATAAAATAGCCAATGCCGGTACATGACGACGACTTCCTTGATAAGCTGCTTCCGAACCATCCGGAATCCGCCATGCTCGGCCTTCCCATTATTGACATCACACACCGGTGTGTTCTGTTGATGAAGTGAATCTTCCCGTCCATAATTATACTGTGATTAGTGCTTACATTGCATTGCCACTAGGCTTACCCTCAGGCACTCAAGAGCGCCCATGCAAAAGACACTTAGGTATGAATTATATTCTCAGCTCCACGGGTAGACCCCGATCTAGTCATGGAAGATTTTATCTACATCATGCTCACCCCATCGGATATCTGGGGCCAAGCCGGCGAACTTCCATAGCCCGTCGACCTTGCGATATTCTATCGTAGCCTTTCCGTGTGCATGGCCCTTGTAGAGGACTTCTTTCAGGTCATCATCCTTGTATTTCTGGTGGGCAACACGCATCTGGTGGTAGCCGGTGATTTGACCCTCGGCCGTCTGAACCAGCTTTCCAGCGCCGATGAAATGCTGCGTCTTGATGCAAGCATTGCCGAGGAACCCCGGGCCCGACGCAAGTGCCACAAAGTCAGCGGCTGGCATAGATTCCCACAGCTGCCCCATCACGGTTCGATAGTCAACCTGTGTTCCTACATTAGCCCGAGTAGATGTGAGCATGAGAGCAACGTACCCGGAGAGATGGTGCAATAGTTCTAGCTAGACGTTCCCAGTCCTTGCTGTCAAAGCTCTCAGCCCATTCGAAAACAACAGCTTGGCAAGCTGCACCATCTAGAAGTAACACGTCAGTATTTCTGTCCAAGTGGGATGTCCCTCAGACCAGACTAGACCACAGATTTCAACCGACCTTCGTAAGCCGGCACCTTGTCTGCTTTAGCTGCCATGGTTCGTCGCGAGTGGGCCTTCTGGATTTCAGAAGTAGACCGATAACACAACGTGGCGACTGAATAGCTTGGTTGCCCAGACGGGAATCCTAGAGTTTTGTCTCTTTTCATGGCTTTTGAGGAGTCCTGCCCCCGCGTCAGGGCCTTGATTCCCGATGCAATGCAGATCCGAGCCTGGACACCGACCGGGTTCCAGAGGCTGACATCCCCGAACAACATGCCTAACTGGGCACTCACTGGTCCGAACGACAGATTCCCGGGCCCCGAGGATGTCGATCATCGTAGCAATGTTTCGGTTCCCATATGCTGATGTAATATCGGACTCCAGACTTTGATGGCAGCTGGAGCAACATCCCTTCCATAAGATGGTGCCGGTATCAGATAGCTCATTAACTTGAAAGGTTCCTCGAGCATTCCAAAAGCAAAACCCCGCCCACCATCACATTTCTACAACCAATTATCATCACAATGACAATCACACCATATGTCCCCGGCCGACTCGACGGCAAAGTCGCCCTCGTGACCGGCTCGGGTCGAGGTATCGGCGCGGCCATCGCCACACAGCTCGGACGGCTAGGTGCCAAAGTGGTGGTCAATTACGCCAACGCGGCATCCCACGCCGACAAGGTGGTCGCCGAAATCAAGGCATCGGGGTCGGATGCCATTGCGATCAAGGCCGACGTGCGCGATGTATCGCAGATCGTGCGCCTGTTCGACGAGGCGGTCGCGCACTTCGGGCACCTGGACATCGCCGTGAGCAACTCGGGAGTCGTCAGCTTCGGCCACCTCAAGGACGTGACCGAGGACGAGTTCGACCGCGTCTTCAGCCTCAACACGCGCGGTCAGTTCTTCGTGGCGCGCGAGGCGTACCGGCACCTCAGCGAGGGCGGGCGCATCGTCATGACCTCGTCCAATACGTCCAAGGACTTCAGCGTCCCGCGCCACTCGCTGTACTCGGCCTCCAAAGGCGCCATCGACACTTTCGTCCGCATCCTCTCTAAGGACTGCGGCGATAAGAAGATCACCGTTAACGGCGTCGCGCCAGGCGGCACCGTGACCGAGATGTTCCACGAGGTCTCGCACCACTACATCCCCGGTGGCGAGAAGTATACGCCCGAAGAGCGTCAGTCCATGGCGGCTCATGCATCTCCTCTTCACCGCAACGGTTTCCCACAAGATATTGCGAATGTGGTGGGCTTCTTGGTTAGTAAGGAGGGCGAATGGGTGAACGGGAAGGTTATCACTCTCGACGGGGGTGCAGCATAACTAACTGGTGGACCACGAACGGCGCACATGCACACCCATAGCCTTCAAATATGCTAGGTTCGTTGCCATCAACTAAGACTAGTATCCATTCACTGTGTCAGGAGGGTGTCGTAGAAAGTGAAGCCCTATCTTCGTAGTCGAAACTAACAATACCTATCCGGAGTGGAACTAGAGAGGTCTAGGAGGCGGCATAGACAGGACTGTATTACTCCTAGTTCTCCTATGCGTAGCTAGTACTGTATATATACTTTACTGTCATTTACATTTGTGCAGGCAGTTGCCGATGTAGTTGGACGCGGCGAGGGAGAGATTGTGCAAAGGGCCCGGCACATTCTACAGTCATACCGCCGGGATTATCGAAAGCTCCATACGTGCCGCAGGTCATCAGATTAATGATTAACCCGGGCACCCCGCAGAGACTCTAGGCTATGGAGGGGCCGCCATCTGCGATGAACTTGTCACTCCCCGCAGCAGCTGCCGCCGAGATCTGCTTGAGTAAAGGTAGGGCATCTCTCGAGGCATGCAAGAAGGTGCTGTACTGGTTCTACATCTGGGATGGGATTTGGAGGATATGGTCTGGTGTATGATTACTCAACCAGCTTGGGACACTGTTGACCGCTAGAATAACTAATGTACGGTGCTATGGCGAGCCACTTCTTCCCCGAGCTGTCATGGCACAACGACCCCGAATCCATAGCTCAAGCTCCTGGCAATGTCCCCGAAATAGTAGGACACGGTCGCGGATGCGTAGTTAAGGGAGGCGAGTTTGTACACCTCGCTGCTCGGAAGGGACTGGAAACTCCCTCCGCCGACGGTCCAGATGGTCCAGTTTCCATAATATGCGAGGTGATCCTTTGATCAGATGAACGGCCGAATCCCTACTGGTGTTGCTAGGGAGTGTGGCTTACTACGCTACACATAAGATAAAAACAGGCTTAACGTCTCTATAAAAACTCTCTGCAAAGGATTAAATATCTAAAAAATCAGTCTAAAAACCACCCTTAGTAAGCGTCTACTGCGGCATGCGCCCCTCCCCTATTCACAGTTTGTCCTTGGCGATGATGTCGAGAGCGGCTCGGTACCCCATGGCGTACGCCGTGGCCTGCGTGTGGCAGGTGGTGATGTTGGGTGCGGCGGGGGTTCCGATGACACGCAGGCCACCCACGCCGCGCACGCGCCAGTTGGCGTCCAGCGCCGACCCGATGGCGACGGTGCCCACGGGGTGGTGGAAGCTGCCCGAGGTCTGCTGGATGGCGGCCCAGAGGTCCTCGTCGCTCGTCACGGCGGCGCCGGGGAAGAGCTCGGTCGGGACCAGGGGCGCGAGCGCGGGGCTGTGGAGGAGCTGCCGGAACTCCTTGTACGCGTACAGCATGGCGGCGCGGTCGGCGGGGGTGCTCCAGTACGCCGAGTCGATGACGGGCTGGTCGCGGTAGTCGGCCGTCGCCAGCGTCACGCTGCCTCGGCTCTCGGGCTGCACGAGCGCCGCGAACGGCGTGACGGCGCTGACGTTGCTGTAGGCCGGGTCGGGGTTGAGGCTCGCGCTCGTGTACTCGTAGATGAAGTGCGGCCGGTCGGCGGGCAGGCTGGTGTGGTAGTCGCCCAGCCCGGCGAAGACCGAGTCCGGCAGCCGCACGGTGCCGAAGACGTTGCCGTCGGGCACGCCTAGCAGCCCGCCGCCGTCGCGCGCATATTCCTCGCGCGACTCCTCGGCGACGGTGGTGTTGGAGGTGAGCACGTAGAAGGTGTCCTGGGCCGGCGACGCCTCCAAGATAAACTGCGCGTAGTGGTGGTCCTGCAGGTTCTGGCCGACCTGGGGCAGATCCTGCACCACGGGAATGCCCAGCTCGTGGAGATGCTTTGCCGGGCCGACGCCGGAGAGAAGGAGCAGCTGGGGGCTGCCTATAGCCCCGGCAGCGATGACAATCTCTCTAGCTCGCAACGAATGCATCGTGTTGGTCAGGGTGTCGTTGTACGTCACTGAAGTTGCCTGCTTCCCCGTAAAGCCAATCTTGGATACCCAGGCGTCGTGGCGGACCTCGAAGTTGGGCCGGTTGGCGGCCAGCCACCCAAACGTATTCCAGGCGTAACTACGGGTGCGGTTGGACGCGCGAATGGCGCCGACTTGCTCCGTCACGCCGATGCCATAGCCCGAAACAAAGTCAATCTCGGGGACGCCAAACCGAGACTTGAACTCGTCGATGTATGGCCGGTCTAGAGCAAGCTGGAATCGTTGGGTGGATATCTCGAGAGGGCCATGGCCGAATGCCGTATGGTTGACGGGCACCTGGTCTTGAGGGTGTACATCATCTTGGAAATGAGTGGTAGCTTTAAAGGCATCGAACATCGAGGCCCAGCCCAGGCCCTTATTGCCCGAGACCTTGGCCCACTCATCGAAGACGGAAGAAGACCCACGAGAGTACCCCATGCCGTTGACTGAGGTCCCCCCGCCGAGTGCCCTACCCTGCCACAATTCAGGCGTGCGTCCGGCGAGGCCAGCATCGGCTGCCGAGCTGTAGTTCCACATGTATTGCAGGTTGTCGATGAATAAGGCCGGTGCTGTCACACCATCAGGGACTGCAGCACGGATACGGACAACCAAAAGACTTACTGGTGAGAGTTGGGGCCAGGCTCGAATCTGGTCCAGCTTCTAACAAGACCACCTTGACATGGGGGCGGCGGGTGAGCTCTTCTGCAAGCACCAAACCAGCTGGCCCTCCACCGACGATGAGGTAGTCGATGGTTTGTCTATTGCTGGTCTCATACGCCTGTGGCGCTGCAGAGACCGAATGACTGCTGGAGAGAAAGACTGAGAGGAGAGAGCCCCATGGAGCGAAGTGTTTGCACAGCATGATTTCTGAGCTCAATGAAGCAATTCTTGGAATCTTTGCAGGATAATGACTTAGGATTGGATCTGGTCTATTGTCCGTTCTGTCACTATCTGTTCACGCAGGTCTCTCTGCCTATATATCATCATGGCCTCCAGAGCTCACCCTACGCTGATGCGCCTCATTCTCAGATTCCTTTCGAGTATCTGCTTCTGTCCCGCCCAAAATAACCAGCTGAAGCCCGAAGGATTCTATACGATCACCTGTCCTGACTCGAGGAGGCTTATGGGGGCTGGAGTCATCATCGGAGCAGCCGTTCATGGCGTGTGGTCATGAGGTTAGGAAGCTAAGCTACTGTTGGCCCCTGTGACAATATAGCCTTTCTGGGGCTCAACTAACGGTTGAGGTGAGGATGGTGGGGGGATAGTTCTTCAATCCTTCTCGCATGCTTCTGTTCCATCAGCCCGGTCGTAACGAGCTGGAGTTATTAAGGGGGCAGTAGCAGCATCGTGGCATGCATGCAGGAACCACCCAAAGATAGAACCATGGACCTGCTGTGCAACACACCTTACTCTTCAGCTGCGACTAGGCAGACCTCAGCTGGCTCGATACTTTGGAGGGCTGATACAGGGATATCCGGAGACCGAAGCCCGGTGAATCGGTGTTTCCCATTCCAATGTGGATAGAATATTCGACCGGGGACTGAGAATGACTGGTAATGACGTGAGCGAGCACGATGTATTAAATCCGTGTATACATAGTAGAAGTCGTCCGTATAAGTAAGCACTAAAATAACTGAATGACCGGTCATGCAACTATCGATGCTCACCCAATGATTACTTACTTAGGCATCCCAATCAGCCTGTCCGTCACTTCGGGCAACTCTCAGTTTTCACGTAACACACACCAGGTCTTAACGCCGGACTTTAGACCAGTCGGCTCTCGGACAATTGCCAAAGTTCCGGTCCGTAATGTCTTTGTACTCTATTATTTAGGGTTAGTACTGCCTAAGGAGCAGTATTAGCATCAGATTTAGCATCAGATCCTTCCAAGATTCGTCGCCTCCAACACCACATCTTCAAGAAAATCTACACTATGGCTTCTCAGAAGACAGTTGTTCTCGTCACCGGTAAATACCAGTACCCTCATTAATGAACCTTCTAACGCTGTGAGCACAAGGTGGCAACAGTGGCATCGGCTACGAGACCGTTGTCGCTATCGCGGCTGCATCCTCGGGTTTCCATGTTCTCCTGGCCAGCCGGTCGGTAGAGAAGGGCCAGAAAGCCCTGAGCGAGATGCAGGCCGCGCACGGCAGCGCCCTCCAGGGCACAATCTCGGTCATCCAGCTCGACGTCACGGACGAGAAGTCGATCGAAGCCTGCAAGGCCCAGATCGAGAAGGAGCACGGAAAGCTCGACGTGCTGATCAACAACGCCGGCATCATGGTCTACCAGCCCGTCGACAAGCTCACGGCCCTCCGCCAGACCTTCGAGGCCAACGTCTTCGGCCAGATGATGGTGACCGAGACCCTGGAGCCCCTGCTCAAGAAGTCCAAGAACCCCTACATCATCTACGTCTCCTCCGAGATGGGCTCCATCACCACGCGGCTGGACCCCACCTTCAAGTTCGACTTCCTCCGCGGCGAGCCCTACCGCATGAGCAAGGCGGCGGTCAACATGCTCGCGGCCTGCCAGCGGCGCGTCTACGTCGACTGGTGCAAGGTTCTCGCCTTCAACCCGGGCTGGTGCGTCTCCAACCTCAGCGGGGCCAAGGGCCGTGAAATGCGTACCAACGGAGGGGCCAGAGACCCCAAGGAGCCTGCGGTCACCCTCGCCGACATCGTCCTGGGGAAGCGAGACGCCGATATCGAGAAGAACGGCATGGTCGATGTTGACGGCGGGGTCATGCCCTGGTAGAGGCTGACCGGCCGCCTGGCTTCGCCACTCTGGCCTTATGTGAGAAGGGGGCATTAAGAGCTCAGGCAGACATTCCACTGGGGAATAGGCAGAACGGGGATGGGAATCCTGGGACACGTGGCCTGTAGATCCGTCTTACTCAAAAGTCTAAAAGCAAGCTGATATTGCCATTTTTCATCCTGTAATGACATCATTGAACTGCTGATTCATACGTAATATTGCTTTCTTCTTTTCTTCTACACACCGCCGATTGATACTTAAGAGAAGGGGGATCTCTGTTACAGCAAATTCAGGTGAGGAAAGACAGTAGGAGGATGGCCCAACAGTCTCGCATTTATTTCCACCGTCTACCTAGCTACTTATTCAGGTCTATTAATCAGTCCCCGGTGCTAATGCCCACGTCTGGAAAGGTTCATGCGAGGTGGTCTTTCATAATCTTGACCCGAATGCCGGGACTATCACTACGCACGATACCGTTGAAGCAATCGCCACTCACGTCGACGTCCCGCTCTCGGACCACATCATGCAGCTCCAAGTCGAACCGCAGAAGGAGGCGGGCCGTGGTGAGGAAAAGCTCGGCGTATGCAAGACTGTTATCGAGTGAGTCCGACCCCGTTGTCAGCACGGTTTTGTTACTAGGTAAGTAAGTAAGTAGTCAGGTAGATAAGTACTCACTTGATTCCGAGGCACTTCCTGCTCCCACGCCCAAAAGCCATCAGGTAGCGGGTTTTGAGACTGGGGTTGCTCAGCCAGCGCTGCGGGTTGAAGGTCATGGGCTCAGGGAAGATGCTCGGGTCCATGTGAATGAGGTATAGAGATTGCATTACGGCAGTCTGCGCCAGGTTATTAGCATCGGCTTCACACACAGGGCTGGTCACGTACTCCTCTTGGAATCCGCCAGTTCTTGTACTGTATTTCGTTGTCGGGTGCGATGCGCGGCATACGTGTCGAGACGGCGTTGCCCAGACGCAGCCCCTCGGTAATACACGCGGACTGAGCGCGGCGACATTAGCGATCAGAAAGGTACATGGATAAACGAGGAGGGGGGATTCGGGCGGGTCTGCGCACTCACCAGATAAGGTAACCCTTCCAGAGCAGCCACAGTGACCGGGGCATCTGGCTGCGGCATTGGTGCCTTGAGCTCGTCACGCACGCGCTCCAGGATGGCCGGATTTGCCAGGAGATGGTAGAGGAGCACCGTCAAGTTGCGCGTCGTGGGGTCCGTACCACCGCCCAGGATCAAGAAGGCCTCGGCATTGAGCCGACCGGCAGTCTTCTCGTGCGGGGGCAGGCTGCTGTTCAGGATCTCCTGGAAGATGGTTCGCGTGTTGGTTGTCTGGCCGACTGGCCCGGATCCAGGAGCCGTAGCATCTCCCTTCTCGCCATGGTTCTTGATGTGCGAGCGGATGGCTTGGATTGGATACTTGGCCTTGGCCGCCACAGCCGCGGCCGCTGGATGGAACCAGCGCACCAAGGCAGGGTCGATGCTCAGGAGCGTGACCATCAAGGTCTTGTACTGCCTCCCGAGCGGCCGGGTGCTTCCCAGTTGCGGGAACAACTCGGACCAGTCGCGGCCCCATTCGTCTCGGTCCAGATTCCCCATGTCGACGCCGAGCGAGTAGGACGAGATGATGTCCATGGTGAGCGCCGCGACCACATGAGGCAGGTTGATGACCGAGTCGCCGGTGCTGTTGTGCATGCGACCCAGCCGGCCCAGGAGCTTGTCCACTTTCTGGCCGATGAGGCTTTCGAGCTCGCGGACGGCGCCCTTGCTGAAGAAGCGGCCCATGGCGGCTCTTCGCATCTGGTGGTGATGATGATCCATGGTCTGCAACAGCGACCAACCCATCATGCCCGTGTCGGTGGCCATGGTGAACCAGGGATCGGCATTGCGCTTCTGTCTGCCTGTGGGCGCATATATGGGGTCAAGGAAGTCTGGGTCGTGAATATGAATGTGTATCGGATTGATGCGAACGATAGGGCCATATTTCTTGTGAAGTTCCTCGATTTTCCACATGTATCTGTTCCTGATCGGCCACACGTCGTAGTAGAACTCATACCAGAAGGTGGCGCCGGCCAGCTTGGGTCCAGGGAACTTGGCCAGGGGGTGCAGAGTGATTCGGTAAGTAAAGACCAGGATCCAGTAGACGAAATAACTAATTGAAAGTAGCAGCAAGGCGAGAAGAGCATGCCTCGTCGTGATTGTCTCCGTTGTCCATGATTTCCCAACTTTCTCGATAACTCTCTGCAAGTTACTGGAGGCCATGGTGGCGCAAGGATGAGAGAGAAGACGACGTGCAAGAATACCAGATGGCAGAAAGTTTCTGGACGTCTCTTCATCAATGAATGCATCATCCGTCGATATAGGATGGGGGCAAATTCCTGTTTTCCCGCCTTATGGTTAGTGATTACTGTGTAGCTGCAGCCCCCTGCAAGATACGGGCAGTTGACAAATCACCCCGACTTCAATCCCCGAGTCAGCAGATTCGCTGACCGAAGTCTTGGGCTATGGAAATGCTCTGACGTGTCGGCATCCCCTAAACTCTCAACCCTGCCAGATCCCCCTTTTTATCTGGGCTTAAAAGTTGTGCACTCAGCCAGATGGGATCATTTCTGGGATCATTTCGTACTCGTAACAGCCCTGGATACTTAACACATTGTTACATCTTCAGTCAATATGCCTGCCTACGCTGTTCTCGGTAGCACAGGCAACTGTGGCTCTTCTTTGATCCGCAATCTGCTGGCCAAATCACACGACACTGAGATCAGGGCGTATTGCCGCAGTCAGGCGAAGCTCTACCATCTCGTGCCTGAGGTCATCGACAACAAGCAGGTCCAAGTGTTCGAGGGCAGCATCAAGGACAATGAATTGATGGACAACTGCCTTCGTGGCACCAAGGCCGTTTTCATGGCAGTTACCACCAACGACAACATCCCCGGCACCCGCCTCAATACGGACACGGTGACTGCTGTCATCCGGGCCATCTACCGAGTGCGCGACGAGGCCATGGCTGCTTCAGTGCCCTACTCACCCCCGCGGCTTGTGCTGCTCAGCGCCAGCTGCATGGATGACCACCTGGCACGGACGCAGCCAAAGTGGTTCCGGCCCATTATGCTGCGGGCCGCGTCGAACCTGTATATAGACCTGGCGCGGGCCGAGGACATCATGCGGTCTCACGACCACTGGATCCCGTCCATCTTCATCAAGCCGTCGGGATTATCGCCCGATATAGCCCGGGGTCACCGTCTGACCTTCGACGAGGAGGAGAGCTTCGTTAGTTACCTCGACCTGTCGGCCGGCATGATCGAGGCTGCTGATGACGACGAGGGTCGTTACCATGGCCGCAACGTTGGAGTGGTCAACAAGGTGCGCGGCCAGGGTGCTAAGCTCCCTAGTGGCACACCGCTGTGCATCGCTATGGGCTTCGTCCGCCACTGCTTCCCTTGGCTGCACCCTTATCTGCCGGAGACAGGACCGAGTAAATAGATCAGATCTGAGAGTGGCGACTGGAGCTAGGGAGGTTATTAGGAGAAGTGCGATTATTTTGTTCCTTCAAAAGGGTTGGCTTAGAAATCTGATGGGGTGAAAAGAATATAAGAATTGTTTCCTCTATCCTATGAGTCCTGGTATTTTATTGTCACGTCTCCATGGGTTATTTACAGGATACTTTGATAGCTACAGATGAGTTTGGACACCTTTCAAGGATAACACGTGAGGATCTTGAGCAAGATAAGTCTGTGAGAAGATTGTGAGGTTGAGACTACACGCTGAGCTCCTACTCTCATAACTATAAACCATGCCAGACTATTTCTTGAGATCTGGTCGCTGCCATGCTTCATTGTACCCCGCAAACCTGACCCATTTGAGATCGATGGGCATGTCCCTCGTGGTGGCATGGCCCATACGTGCCACTTTAAGCCACATGTCGCCCTTGACTGGAAAGTAATCAGCCCACTCACCGGTCTCATAGTCACGACAGACTTCCTCGCCGTTCTTGATGCCGCGGATGAACTTGGCCGCATGGCCATCGTCGTGCTGCTTCGTGACAAGGCTGAAGAGGTCCTCCCAGGACCATTCGCCGCCCTCGCCGACCTTGTATTCGGTGATGTAGCGGGCGTCCAGGGGAGTGCTGCCGGAGGCCACGTACCAGGCAAGGTCGGTGTAGACCTTGAGGTTGAGCAGGCGCGCGCGGTCCTCGAGCGAGATCCAGTCTCCCTGGCGCGCGAGCACGCTCATGAAGAGGCCGCTCGTCACGGCGTGCATCCAGAAGAAGTCGATCTTGGTCGGGCGCCCGTCGCCCCACTGGCCCGCGCCGCACATGTACCCGCACACGCTGATCATCTCGGCCGTCCGCCGCGCCAGCTCGGCCTCGTCGCCCCCCTCGACCCGGAACTGCCCCGCGACGCGCGCGAACGCCGCCCCCGCGCGCCCCACCACCCCGTTGCGCAGCTTGAGGCCCAGGTCGGACCAGAGGGGCGCCGTGCGGATCGCGTCCGTCTCGCGCACCTCGGCCAGGAGCTCGGCCATAGGCACCGGCCGCTTCTCTCCCGCGCCCGCTGCCGGGGCCGCGGCCGCGGCCTCGGCCTCGGCCTCGCACATGGCAAAGAGTCGGTGCAGGTCGCTGTCGTCGTTCGCGGCGGCCTGCGCAAGGGCCTCGGCCACGAGCCCTGGCAGCTCAAACTCGATGCCGAGGCCCAGGTGGATCAGCGGGTGGTAGAGGCCGTCGTACAGACTCGAGAGCATGCGCTCCGAGACGTCGGTGCGGGCGAAGAGGAAGCGGTGCACTACCTCCCGCCACCCGGTGGTCGCGGCGGCTATCTCCTGCTCAAAGTAGCGCAGGAACGTCTGGTACTGCGACTTGATGTGCATCGTCTGCAGGAAGACGACCGGGTCGCCGAGTTGCCCGAGTAACTCGGTATCGACCGGGGGCATGGGCCGTTGGCCAGCGGCCTCGTCGGCGTAGCGGAGGCGCAGCTCCTCGGTGCCTGCGCCCAGGGCTAAGCAGGTCAGGAGGCTGTGGCTGATGTGGTTCATCCCGGCTACTTCGCGGAAGAACATGTGGTAGACTTCATGGTTCTTCTGCAGCAGGTTGTTGCACTCCTCGACGGCGCCCGGCGGGTTAACGCCCCCACGTACTGCGCCGAGATGCTCCTTAGAGAGCTGAAGCGAGGATGCCGCCATTGTGCAGAAGTGTCGGTGAATATTCTGTACACAAGAGAGTGGGAAGAAGTGAAGCACCGTTCTTCGACGTAAGGATCGAGTAGTTCGACCAACTCGCCCCGATAGGTTAAATAGCAGTAATCAATCTACCGTCATGGTATACAGCTTGTTGTATCGTATCTCCATAGCACCATCCAGCAGATTAGACTTCCGGACCAAGCCGCTCGGCGACCGGTTCGTGCAGAATACTCATGGTCATCGTACGTAGCCGACGCCCAAATTCATCCAGCTGGAAGATAGGGTCTGACCATATGAGGAAAACAGTTGTGGTAGCGCTTACATAGTAAAACCCGGACGGATACCGAAACGCTGAGTCAGAGAGTCATCATCGCTATCCGAACAGCCTTGATGGTCCCCGAAACATGCATCAACACCATGCCCCTGACATTTTAATCCATGTTGCCGGACAGCGTACCCGGACAGAACCGGGAGCCTGGAACCGAATTCGTGCGTCATCCCTTTTAAAATGCCTGCATAGGATGCCTTCCAACGCAATGCTATTACACACCCCTAATTACTCCACGTATCAACGATGCAGACCATGATGGTGGCAAAGCTACTTCTCGCCATCTACACGGCTGCTACCGCAACTGCCACACTTTATCCTGCCACATCTGACAAAACCGCCAGCCAGGTCTTCGACTATGTAATAGTAGGGGGTGGCCCGGCTGGCCTTGTTCTCGCCGAGCGACTTTCCCGTGACAGCGGACGTCACGTGGCGGTCCTCGAGGCCGGGCCCAAGAGTTTCAACAGCACACTACTGAACAGTGAGTCCTCCTCTTATTTCCAGCCCGATTGCACACTGTAACTGGAAGATACTAGTCCCGGCCTATTTTCCCTTCATCGCCAATCCTCTGTGGAATTTTACCACCGAGCCCAATGACGGGTTGGCGGGCAACACCGTTGGCATACCGCAGGGTCGCGTCCTTGGCGGTGGCACTGCAGTGAACGGAATGGCCTATTGCAGAGGTGCGGCTTCTGTCTATGACAATTGGGCGGCGGTATCGGGTAATGACGGGCTCGCCTGGAAGTCCATAATAGAAGACTTCAAGGAGGTGAGCCACTATTCAGATCCAGACCATGCCGACTACAGTCAGTACATTGACTACTCGGTATATGGCCAGAATGGCGGTGTGGAGGTGAGCCGCACAAGCGGCCTGACTGGCTACGAGGAGCCGTTCGTTCAGGCAGTGCGGGATGAGCTCAACCTGCGCGAGGTGGACATGAATGACGGCACTGGCATTGGCATCGACAGGGGCGTGTGTTCCATATTCGCTCATAACCGTACACGATCCTACGCCGGCAACGCCTACGGCCAGACTCTGGAGTCGCGTGCCAATGTCCGTCTGATCTATGAAGCATGGGTTTCCGGCATTGGCTTCGAAGGCAAGCGAGCCGTCAATGTCACCTATCATCAGACCAACGGCCAGGCTGTTACCGTCAGGGGCCGCGAGATCATCCTCAGCGCCGGCGCCATCAACACGCCCAAGCTGCTTCTGCTCTCCGGCGTCGGGCCCAAGGACGAGCTCGATCGCCACGGCATCCCGGTCGTTCTCGACAGCCCCGCCGTGGGCAGCAACTTGCGCGACCATGCGCTGTCCATCATACAGCTCGCAGCGGCGCCTTCGGTGCTGACGGTGTGGCAATGGACGGAGAACGCGACGGGGGCGGCGGAGGCGGCGCAAGAATACGCCCGCGACGCCTCGGGTCCGCTGGGGTGGGCGGACGGCCCCGTGTGGGCGGCGTTCCGGATCCCCGACGACGCGTGGCCCGAGGGCGTCGACAGCAGCCACTACACGAGCCTGCCGGCGGACCGGCCGCACGCGCTGGTCCAGGTGACGTCGACGGCGTTCCTCGGGGGCGAAAGCAGCGGCAGCGCCGCGACGGCCTGGGCCAGCCTGGTGCAGCCCGAGGCCGCGGGCCGCGTGCGGCTGCGCTCGGCCGACTACCGCGACGACCCGCGCATCGAGGCGCACTACTACGGCACCGCGGCCGACCGCGCGGCCATCCTGTGGGCGTACAAGGCCCTGCGCGCGGCCACGCGGCGCGACGCCGCCCGCGCCGTCTTCCCGCGCGAGATGTACCCGGGCCCCGGCGTGGCGTCCGACGCCGACGTCTGGCGCGCCATCCAGAACCAGACGTACTCGTTCCGCCACCCCGTGGGCACCGTCGCCCTGGGCGCGGCGCTGGGCCGCGACTGGCGCGTCCGGGGCCTCGACGGCCTCCGCGTCGTCGATTCGAGCGCGTTTCCCCTCCCGACCACTTGCCACCCCCAGTCTGTCGTCTACGCTTTGGCTAACAGAGCGGCCAAGGATATCGCCGAGGGCGACGCAAAAGGCTTGAGTTCCGACATGTCTGTGCTCAGACTTTTCGACTTCCGAAGTGGCATGTTTGATGGCTGACATTGGATAAATAGGGCTCCTCGATTGGCAAACTAGCTGCATATATGGGTGAATACCAGCCCTCTTTCCGACTGTCATTCTTATACATTAAGTCTTCTCAAATATACTATCCCTGGAAATGCCATGACCTCCATTGCACACATCTTGAGCAGAAACATCCATCTGAAGATACCTCGACTGCCTCTGAATGTACCATCGAGCATTTTCTAACTTGTCTTGAGTTATCATTTCCGCGCCTGACTCCTCGCCCTACTTATTTGCTCTTGTCGCCCGTCATTCTGAAGCGCTCCCGATGTTTTCGTAACGGGGCAGTGAAAGCAATTCAGTCATCATATTAGTGTTTAGACTATGACTGTTCCATGACCCTAGAACGGTTCGGCCCTTGCTGTTAATGCTGCGACAGTTTCTTTGATACGTTTTAGATGCGCAGCCACGCTGTCGTCCAGGTTTTCAGACGTGGGCGTCTCTCTCGTCGGCCTTGAAACTCGGTCAGAGGCATTATCGCATGTCCGCTCGGGGTACGGCTTTCCCAGGACAGATGGAGCGGCGAGTAGATCCAGGACTTCATCCTGCTCCTCATTGGGTGTGTACTGTGGGAAAGTATCCGAGCCAGAACTCGTCGTCTCGCATTGCTCTGCTGCGATACCGTCAGCCCCGTAGATGCCAGGGTAACCTTTGGTGTTCGTCAACTCCTTACCCCGTTCATCTTGTTCCTCCCTATTCTCTTCGAATCGCAGCTTCACCATGGCCTGGAGGAGCATCTCGGCGATTGAATTTGTCTGGCCGTTATCATCTCGAGTGCTTGTAATTTCTCTCATGGCGTCGGGGTCTTCGAGCAGATTCTTCAACCGAGACGCCAAATAGCCAGTAAGAAACGTGTCCTGGGTGCTCGAATTCGGGTATGCCTTGACCAATGCAGCAATGACGGTAGACATGGTCACGCCATCCTCAAGCCGCTTGATCTCCTGCTGCGCCTGCTCGGCGAGAGAAGGCAGGCCTTGGCTCTGTGCAACTGAGTAGGCTTGAACGCAAGTTGTAAACTCGGCAGCTTGCTTTTCGTGTCGAGTCGATCCTTGCGGTTTCAAGCATTGGTAGGTGCCGGCGAAGAGAAAGTGAATGAGGACATGGCCAACGTCAATAGGTATATGCGCCCAACCCAGTGAGCCAGTGGAGGCTGTCACTGGAACGGGCAAATTCGTGCATCTGCTTAAGAGCACCTTTGGTACCATGAATGCTTCGCCACTCTTTCCGAAATATACTTTAACATGGGGAGTTGCGTAAGGCCTTCCGTCAGGTGAGCATCGCCAAAAAGAACAAAGAGCGTGGGTGGGACTTACGAGGATGTCGGTCGAGGATCAGCGTCCATGGCTGGAAAAGGCTCAGGTTGGGTCGAAGATTTATTCTTTTTCTCGGCCATTTACGCTGATCTGATTGGAGCTATTAAATAAGGGTAAGGTGAAGAACTCGTCCAGCAGTTCGAGAGTTTTATTGTCAACCGGGGATTGTCCCAGGATCAGCTAAGCATGCAGTTGGATGTCAACTCGCAGTAGAGAGACGGAGAACTCAGAAGAAGAAACGAGGATTAATCCAAGATAATTACCAATCGCGCTGTTGGGAATCGAACCCATCCTCGTATATAACCCCTTCTCCTGACGAAGAGCCAAGCCCCTTTTATCACATTTAGACTTCACTCGCTGTTCGCTGAAACACCTAGAGCCCGCATGCGCGTTGATAAGATTAGGTAGGCTTTGTTCTTGCTGCCGTCTTGATATAGTTGCTCAGGTTCCCGCCATTGAGGTTTGCAGGCTCTTATCTAAGGTTGTCGGACCGGGTCTGGAACGTTCGTGCTCCAAAGCCTTAGCCAGTTACCCCAAGAATGTAGTTTCGCGGCACTCACCCGTGGGCAGCCACTTTTGTGAGGAAGACTACGAAACCTAATACACTCGAATGAGTCACCATTCTCTCTGAATCTCGAACTCGCCCTGAACGCCGTCATCGATGGGTATAGCGCATGCTAAGCTTCCGGAAGATTCCTGCCCAATCCGTCCACTCGAAAGACAGCGCCCGGAAAGATTATCATCGAGGCCATCTTGTTTAAAGTTTGGCTGACACTCACTGGTTCCGGAAAACAATGCATACTAAGCGCGGAACGGCCCCGGCTGCATCATGCGTTCTGATCTAAAGTAGGCACGAAGGAGTCGGCCCGATCACACTCCAAGGGTCGGTCCTCCGGTAGGCCGGTTTACGTTGCGTCGAAGTCGTGCTAACCGCTTTGCCTTGAGGCCCCACACGTGTCAAGCCAGGGGGTTGCCCACGGTAATTATATCAAGTCTCTTTGGCGCCTGAGCATCAATAATAACAGGGGTATAGCACCCTAGCCACTTTCAGGCTCTATAGACCTAAACACCTGTTTCTTTATCACCTTTGTCATAATACCACACCTGATGGCCTCTGTCGTATGCGATAAGCAAATCCCTCAAGAAGTCACGTGACCAGATAGAAAAGATACCCAAAAGTTGGATCTGCGTGGTCGTCTTACCAGGCCAAAAGCCGCGAAGCAAGAAGCAAAAGGGGTGATCTGAGGCTTGCGGTTCCAGAAGTGACGTCTCCAGTGTTTGCAGCAGCGGAAGCCTCGGGGTTTGATGGGTGTGCGGCGATATAACATCCAGCGTGAGTAATGAATTGCGACACCATAGATGCTGGACGACGTCAGGTCTCTACCTCCAGTTGGGGTAGTCGGAGGACACCGAGCCATTCACGCTGACCCAGAGCTTCTCGCCTCTTGGGCAAACCCGACAAGGCCATCTCCCTGCTCGCACACCTCCCCTATATTTGCGGAATACGTGGCCCCGGGGATGGTAATCACGCCATTTCTGCATCCAAGGCGCCGACAAGAACCCAGAGCGTAGTGGAATCTGCATGTGACTTTGTCCACGAGAACCGCCGGTAACTGCCCGGCAAATCAGACGGGGCAAGAGCATCGACGTTCGGTGCGTCTGCGCTCTCTACAGGACAAGGCTTGTTTCGTATCCGGTATCTCTTCTCATATTCCGAGTCTCGGGAAAGCAGGGCCACGTATAAGAATAAAACTCCTCGACGTATGGCTTTAGACCGTCTCGACCAGTCTAGAAGATAACAATGGCGTCTTGCACCATATAGACGCGTTCTCGACCCCTATGGGCTAACACTATCGGCAAGGGGCTTAAAAACGTTGGGATGAAGCATTATTTAGATAGTAATTCTCACTACAACTACACTAATCGTAAAACCTTAGATAACAAATCGGCAGTAATACCAAAGTTTAATAGTGTCAAAGTCAACGTCGACCTTGAACTTGTCGTTAATCTAGGACTCTCCATCGGTGACGATACGATATCGCAGGAATCTCACTAGAAATAGCCTTTGAGGACCACCTGGGCAAAATGTGATCTCGTTGGTCGTGTGCTTTCTCTAGCGGTCGAGCCATATTCTGTCATGGTCCGACGGATGACTAAAAAGGGGCGCTCCCATACCTACTTAAGGAGTATCTATCCAGACTCTATCTCACCGATATTCATGAAATGTTCACTGTATTCCCTTTGAATGACTTCTACCTTAAAAGAACTATCTTCGCCGAATTTCTTATTTCCAAAGCACAGTTTGTTCGTTAGAACACGTCACGGGAGGTCAACATATAGTCCTCCCTTAATTATCACCTGATTCTTCCAAAAGCCTAAGTCTGCTGCAACAGTCCGTGAGACATGGAGAGCTCAAAGGAGAGTCGTGGCTTTCTGTACTTGGTTCACCATGTGTTTTTGCCCCCTCAGCTCCCTCAACAGGACGACTTCACAACGTCCTCAGACCAGACTCTGGTGAAGAGCGTCATTGAAGCCATGGAGCGTTTCAAGTCCTATGTTGGTCCGGAGAACATGCCTGTCCTCCAGTCTGCCCTGGGTATGATGCATTCTTTATCTACCACGAGACAGGGGGGCAGACTCGATCCTTGCCATGTTGGCAAGGCCCTAGGCGGGTTAGTGAACGGAGGTATGTATACTGCCCGGCCATGCGCGCTTTGATAAGAATCTTCTCTGATTATCTTGTCTTAGGCTGCCTAGTGTTCGAGCTGAGAGCTCAAAATCTGGGCTTGCTGATCAGTCGCCGCGACGACAGCGTTCAGTTTGAGCCGTTCGAGCTCCTTGCTGAGAACAAGCGGGTTGCTTCCTGCATGGGTCGACTCCGCCGGGCCTTTCCAGCCTGCTGTATCGAGATCAGTCATCATCAATATCAAGTCCCGCAGTTCCAAGCAGCTCTGGCCCATATGCTGGGTCAGTTGGATGCCGAGACTCATACAAGTTGCCGACCACAGTCCAGAAAGCGAGGTCCGAATGATGAGGAGCGAGACACTGTCATCCCGCGCATGATTGGCCCCGTCACGGGATTTCTTCGGGGTTTGGGAAAGGAGACCACGGCGCTCCGATTCTCGAAACATAGCCGGGAGGAGGTTCTTTGGCAAGGTGCGCGACTTCCGTGGCATCGTTCGGCGACCTGGCTCCTCATCCGTGTCGCCCTCCAGCTTTCCTTGAGCAGGCAGGGAGCCACGCAACCCTTGCGCCAACTGTACAAGGAGTTCATGATGTTTTTCATCAGCGCACTGATCGAACAAGCAACGAGGCTTCATGTCGCTGATGAGTTACTGCATTGTATGATGGCCAAGTTCTACAGACGCTGGTATAAGTTCTCTCACATATCCGAGAACACGTCATATTGCCCAGGATGGTTAAGCTACTCCTCCAACGTGCTGAAGCGGGCGGCAGAGAGCCTGGAACGGAACTGGAAAGCCATTCAGATAGATGGCACACAGAGACTCCAGCTTGAGTCACTGAAAGACCTGGACTTTGCCAGTGACACCTCTCTCAAGCTTGCTGGCCTGCAAAGGTTCGTGGACGTCACTTCGAGTCGCAAGTGTGACCCAGATACTACTCATGTGACCGATGCTGGCTTCGACTTCACCCGGTTTCGCTGGTATGAGGTTCCAGTCATGAAGATGGACCAAAAAGACAGTCTGGACTTCGTCATGGCCGACATAGAGGATTGGGTTGCCGTAAGCCTTCCACGCTGGCTACCCGGTCACATACACGAGAGCGACGCCTGCACGAGTCTAGCTGGACTCCTCAACAGCTACATTACCACGGCCAGAACAAAGTATGCAGGTAATCCCCACAATCTTTCCACCATGTGGTTGAGCGTCATGGAGCTATGGGTTGCCTGCGAT
This sequence comes from Apiospora pterosperma, assembly GCA_019976485.1. Taxonomy (NCBI): domain Eukaryota; kingdom Fungi; phylum Ascomycota; class Sordariomycetes; order Amphisphaeriales; family Apiosporaceae; genus Apiospora; species Apiospora pterosperma. The sequence goes on from JAFBMP010000010.1 coordinate 75,680, forward strand.
CAAGTCGCAACCAAGCACGTGCCGCTGCTTTTAGACTACAGCATCGGGTTCCCTACGGGTTTCCTGGAGCCATTGGTGCTGCCGCTCCGGTCACAGATGCGCCGACTTCGGGACGTCGAGCTGTATCTGGAGAAGAGAGAGAGACGAGCCAAGCCTAATCACCCATCTGCCTTCGAGGGGTTCGGCCAGGCTAACTCGTTCGCCGCCCAATACTATCGCAGCTCGGACCTTCACCAGGAACTGCATAAGAAAATCATGGCACTAGCCAAGAGGGAACGAGATGCAAAGCTCCTGGAATTGGAGCGGATGGTCGCAGGCTATCAGACTCTGAAGCTCAAGTACGACAGCTCGACGCACGATGTGGAGTCTGTGGGAAGCTACAAAGAGGGCTGGGATACACGATGCCGGAGCTGTTGCTCCAAGTGTTTCCTGAGAAGCCAAATGAATGGCATGTCCATTTCGGTTCATGAATGGCCGCTGCCCGACGACCTAGTCGAAGCCCAAAGCGTGGTTTTCGAACTACAAGTCCCCTCGATCATCAGAGATTGGCGTCGTCTTACCATGACGTTGCTTATCGACCTTCTGCGGAACAGTCGCCAGACTCGACACAAGTCCGATCGTTTGTATTCGCCTCTGGATTACAATGAGCTTGCGACGCAGGCCAACATCTCATACCTGGAGCGCTTGGGGCTCATGTCGAGTGTGAAGCCTTTTAAAGTCTCCCACTACCGTTCCAAGCATATCTCAGGGGCGACCTCGGAAAATATATGCAAGAAGCATGGGTGCCAATATGCATATTACGACGTCAAAAATGACTGCCCCGTATCGGAGGTCATTGGAGATGCCAGGATCCCTTCAAGCTGTTCTTTTGCCGAGGCATCCAAGCTTCCTTTACGGGAATGGATTCGTGGCTACTCGCACACATCCAACGAAGTCATTGCACACCAGTCACTCTGTCCTCAGCCATGTAGGTTTATAGAACCAAGCCTGCTATTTCCTATTTGCTAACTGGATTCTCCGCAGTTACACTGGATGCCTTCAGAGCAATCGGACATCTCCGCTCTGGGGCACGCCTTCAATGGCGGAATATCTTGGTGCAACTCAACGCCCCTATGATCGACTTCAATAACATCGAGGTTGCACTGCTTATATTGCAAGCGATTGGAGAGTGCGGGCCATGTGCTGATTCCGAGTCTGACTTGCGCGACTCCCATATTGTTGTCCAAGATGAGAAGTTCGCTGCTAAGCTCGTCGATGGTCTCGAAGCGGCTCTTCTGCGGTTTAAGGAGAACTGGGAATGCGACATTGCTCTGTTCACTCTCGCGAGTCTCTGCAATCGAGTTCTGGCCCTGTCTAAGTGCACCACAATTTGGTCGGCCTGTTGTCGATTGGGCCGAAAAATCAGGTCTGTCGCACGCCACTGGGCGGTGAAGCTGTTGAGCAAGCGAGCCGGCACAGACTCGGCCACCGACAGAAGTGACCTCAACGGCCGCATCTTGGCTATGGCTCTTGTGAGGAGTAGCACATTCGATACAGACGCTCAGCATACAGACCGTGTGTTCCTTGACGCTGACGCGGTGACGGAGTTTCTCGAAGCATCGATATTGATCCACGACCACCAGCCCTCAGAGTTGAGCGACTTGTCACCGCTGGTCCTAGTTTCGCTCCAGGCATGGCGAAGGCTTTGTTACCGATATCAAGAGACGATTGCTGCACGTGTAGCTCTCAACCGGGGGCGGTGCATGGATCGAGCCGTCCTGACCTTCTGGGTGGACTACAAGCCAGGAAAGGGTTGGAAAAGCCCACAGGCGCAGCAGCGTAGCCACGTTTTTGTCTCGATGTCTTCGGTTTCGAAAGGACAGAGAGAACTGGTGGTCAGCATGGACATACTCCAGGGCCGCCTGCTAGTCAACGGCCGACCCCTATCACGACTGCCAGCCGAATATGAGGCGCACCCTGCTTATGCTCGACTATTTGGAAGCCAGATTTTGGAAATTGCCCCTTCCAAAGAACCCGGCCTGGAATATACCGCTGTTCGCGAACAGAATGGCTGGGTGCTGCATTTCGGCATGGTCAACGGGGAGTTGATCATTCGTGCTTGCGCAAATGATTCAACGTGGGAGTTCGTGCCGCCTTGGCATCTAAGGGGTGATGTCCCGGACAGCTTGATCATCCCATTCAGTCACTGGCGCAACACTCTCACGGGCGAACTCGAGCTCCGTGACGTACACCAACCTTGGAACTCGCAAGCCCACGTGTGGAAGAGCCAGCTAGGGCCTACAGGCCAAACCTCGCTCGTCAGTGTTGACTTGTCCCTGATCGAACCTACGAGCTGCACCGCAAAAAGGATCGTCAAGCTGCTGAGCCCCATTGAGGTTCCCGGCTTAATCACCATCAGTCTGATTCGATCGAGTGCGACGCTGCAGATTGATCTGTGCCGCCTCAATCTCTCCTTCACGCTGCAGTTGGGGAGTTCCATGATACGTTCCAAGAAGCACCCTGGGATGTGCATCGATGGCGATCAAACCTTGTCCACCCTTTTCGGCTTGAGAAACAAGCTGGTTCTGCGGCCACAGAGCAGCAGGTATGACAAGAAAAGGACAGTCATTATCCCCCATGGACGCTTGAACTTCCGAATGGGTGAGTCTAACCATTCCGTGACGACAATTGAATTCCGCGGACTGGATATCTCGGCCGAACGCCCATTGCCCCGACATATCATGCGCCGCAGATATCATGGTTATGAAATCGACGGTGACTTGGGGCGTCTTGTCGACAATGGCTCTCTGCAGAGTAAGCTTCTGATCTGCCACTTGCATGCGGTGACGGCCCACTGCCTGCCCGACCCCTTGACCAGCCGTACCGGCACCGAAGAGGCTTTGAGGATTCTGAGGTCAGCCGCCGTCATGTCTTTCCAGCGACTGCAGGAAGAGGAAGTTCAACTTCTCTCGGACATTGCGGGACTGAGTCCGATACGGGCTTTCTATCCCCAGCACCTGACCGAGATGCAACGGATTGACTGGTCGGGCCAGCTGTGCCCTTTGGCTCAACATGACGAATTCGCAGTGGTCGTCGAAAACATCTTGAGCGAAGGGCAGTACGCCGAGACGTTCTTCCCCGAGACTGCAAAGTCGATTGATTTGCCGAAGGGCACTCGCCCCGAGTTGCGGCAGCGTGCGCTTATTCGCTCCTCTTGCTTCCGTGTCGACGGCTTTGGAGCTGAGCATTTCAGCACTGCGGATGATCTAGATTATCGTGGCCGCGATGTCATGGAGCTGTCGTCGACCAAACATCTGGAGCAACAAGTGTGCCAGGTTACACGACACCTGCTCTGTGATCGACCCATGCTGGTCTCCAATATCGCAAGCGCTCATAATCTTGCAAACTCGCTGTATGCCACGTTCGGGACCGAGTTGGTGAATCGGCGAAGAAGCCCTCCATTACCGATTGGCATGTTCGCCACTCACTGGCTAGACGAGCCTTCCAAGACCATTGGCCAGTACTGGCTTCCCATCCAGGAGTATTTAACGACAGTTCGGATGGCAGACTCGTGTTATGATCTGATGGCCTTCTTTGCGGCCCTTGTGTACGCAAAAAAGGCCCAGTTTGATATCGTGCAGTTATTGCTGTCACTCATATGCGCATCCTCAGTGCGTTATCATCAGCAGCCAAGATATGATAGGTTCGAATTGGGACACGGTCGATTCTACGACGGGATAGGTATCTATCACATGATCGATAACCACAAAGAGAGTTTCGTTTCAACGCCTGAAGCAATTCTGCCCGCCAGATATGAAGAAACAACAAAACAGCTGCGCCGGCGTCGAAGCCAAGCGTGGCAATCCAAGGTGGAAAGCTTGACCGATAGGTTTGAGACTTTCATCAGTCAACAACCTTGGACCACAGGGGCGAGACCTGTGAGTCCGAAGGGCAATGAATTCTCCCGATACTTCAATGTCGCCTCAATCATGGAATCCATCCACCAGCGGTTCCAGTCCTGGAGGAGAAATATGCTCCTGGATTCTTATCTTGTGGCCATCACTGAAGCTACCGCCATGTTGCTCAAAAGCCCCGATACTGAGCCTTTACTTGAGATGCCTGCCAAAATGTTGACGGTGACAAAGCCGGACATCAAGCAACCCTTTACCATGGCTGAGGCATTATTTCAGCAAAAGTCCCCTCCCGTGTCTTGCGACGAAGCAGATAGATTCCACGACATCAGCCATCAACAGGCAGGGCCTGAAGAGCATCTCGAAGGTGCCTGCAAACCTGCCGAGGCGTTGCTGGCGTCGCTGAAGTCTCTAGCAGTACGACAGTACGAGAAAGACTATGTGTGCGAACTTGAGACCAGCTTTTCGAGCTACCGAGCGACTTGCACTGCGGAGAGCAACAGGCGAATGACTGATGACCGCGAGGAGCTCGAAGCCAGGCTCGTCGAATACGTGCAAGCTTGTGCAACTCAGGTCAACAAGATTCAGCACATGATTTGCAATTACCTGCACGGCCCCTTGATTGCCAACTTCCCAAGCCTGGTCTATCATATTCCCCGGCTCAGCCCTGTCTTCCTTTTACAGCAGCTGAATAGGCACCATTGGCCGTCACTCCCCGAGCACTGGAAGAACTGTATCGAGCAGTACGCGCTCGCTCTGAGCCATCATCAGCGTGCCAAGAGGATGGCGAGTATGATTGATAACCATGTCGAGCTGGCAAAGGAGATTGCGAATAGAGGTCATGCCTGGGATCTGCGTGAATACCCGGAGTGGCTACTGCTGGAAGTCGAGAGCGGCCTCATTATCCGAGACGTCCAGGAGAAGGTGGCTTCGTCGATGCACAGCTGCTCCGAGAATCGGGTAATGCAGCTCAATATGGGCGAGGGGAAGTCGTCCGTCATTGTTCCCATCGTCGCCGCTCATCTGGCGGACGGACATCGACTGCTTCGTGTTATTGTGGCAAAGCCACAGTCAAAGCAGATGAGGCACATGTTGGTGTCCAAGATCGGCGGGCTTCTAGACCGGCGCGTCTTCTTCCTGCCTTTTTCTCGTTCCATCGTCATGGACTCTGGCAAGCTCCAAAGCATTCAGAAGCGTTTGGGGACCTGTCGAAAGGACGGTGGAGTGCTTCTGGTTCAGCCCGAACAGCTGCTCTCCTTCAAGTTGATGGGCGTCGAATATCTTGGTTCTCCAGGCTCTATACCGAGGTCGGTCGATGCTGGGGCTGGTCGTGCATTAATGCAGTCCCAGAGTTACATGGACAGATATTCACGGGACATTATTGATGAGAGCGACGAGAACTTTAGCGTCAAGTTCGAGCTGATTTACACCATCGGGAGCCAACGTCCGGTCGAGATGAGCCCCGACCGATGGATTGTCATCCAACGGGTCCTCGAGATGATCCACAGGCTCGCCCCTGACTTTGCTGAAGAGTATCCGGATGGCTTTGACTTGAAGCTCGGAGCGCGAGGCCATTTCCCCAGGCTAAGATTCCTGCAAGAAGAACCCGGCAGTTTGCTGTTGAGACGCGTTGCTCGCGGTATATGCGAAACGGGACTGCACAGATTCCCCGTTGCCCACCAACCTCCGGAAACTCGACAACTGATATTCGATTATATCACGGACGTCAACTTCAACGGAGATACGGTCAACGACTGTGACATCTTCCTCTGTGATTCGACCCGGGGTGTCTTGTTGCTGCTGAGGGGCTTGTTTGCCTGCGGCGTCTTGGCTTTCGCCTTTGGCCAGAAGCGATGGCGAGTCAACTACGGCCTGGCACAGCGCGTGCCCCCGACGCAGCTGGCTGTTCCCTACCGCGCCAAGGACTCGCCGGCTCCACGGTCCGAGTTCAGCCATCCCGAGGTGGTTATCATCTTGACGCAGCTCGCGTACTACTACGGTGGCTTGTCGGACGGCGAGATGTTCACGGCTTTCCGGCAGCTGGAGCGTCTGGATCAAGCGCCCATGCTCTATGGAGAATGGGTCAGCCGGTCACCGACACTGCCCTCGTCCTTTGGACAGCTTTCCGGCGTGAACCTGAAGGACCGGAGTCAGTGTGCCGATCAGATCTTTCCAGCCTTGAGACACACCAAGCCCGTCGTGGATTTCTATCTTGAACACGTGGTGTTTCCCAACGAGATGGTCGAGTTCCCCCAGAAGCTCTCTGCCTCGGGTTGGGACCTGGCCAAGCCCCGGGCACAAGCCGTAACTGGTTTCAGTGGCACATGCGACTCGAAATATGTGCTTCCCACGGGAATCTCGCACATCGACCTCCCGGATCAACTGCACACGAATGCGAAGGTCTTGGACTATTTACTTCGCCCCGAGAACCTTGTGGTGGAACTGGGTCATACCGTTGATGGTAGATCGCTATTGGAGGATGTGGTCAGTACTGAGCCGCGTATAGATGTCATACTCGACGTGGGCGCCTTGATCATAGATCTGGACAATCTCCAAGTTGCCCGGACGTGGCTGGGGTTGATGACGGAAAATTCGGAGAAGCAAGCTGTGGTCTTTGTGAACGACGAAGACGAGATCGTCGTCGTAGATCGGCATGACTTCGTGGAGCCTTTCCTCACATCCTCCTTTGCGGATGACACAGCCTCCTGTCTTGTCTACCTCGACGAGGCCCATACACGCGGCATTGATCTGAAATTGCCCGACCACTACAGGGCCGCCACGACACTCGGGCCGCGGCTCACTAAAGATCGACTCGTTCAAGGTATAGTATATCATTCTACAGACCGATGCGGCTTCAAAACGCGGCTGGCTAACCTTCCTAGCTTGTATGAGAATGAGGAAGCTCGGAAAAGGCCAATCGATCAGCTTCTTTATACCGATAGAGATCCAGCGCAAGATCAGAATGGTCAAATCGCTAAATGAGGATGCACCGATCACGGTCTCGGACATCCTTGCATGGTCGATTTCGGAGACCTGGTCCGACACCTACAAGAGTGTTCCCCTCTGGGCAATCCAAGGCCTGCGACACCAGCGCCAAGAGGCCATCTGGGAGACGACCGGCACCAGCCAGAGTCAACATCTGACAAGTAGTGATCTAGCAGGCTATTTCGAGGACGAGGCTATGAGTTTGGAGCAGCGATATGGCCCGAGGACAGGCAATACGAGCCAGGTTCTTAGTGGACACGCTTCGGACGCACTGCTTGCACAGCGACAGAAGCAGATGAGCGAGATTAGTGCAAGATGCAGGCAGTTTGGCATCGACCACTTGGGTGCCGCGGCACTACAGGAAGAACAAGAGCGAGAGCTAGCCCCTGAGGTCGAGCAAGAACGCCAGACTGAGCACCCGCCGCCTGCCACCCCCTTGCAACATAGCATCCACCCTGACTTGCGCAGACTGATCAGCCGTGGCCTTCTGTGCCTCTCGGGGGCGGCTTTGAAGCAGCTTTCACTACGTTGAAGAAGTGCAGCGCCGCTTCCTCGGTGAATCTACACGAGTTCGGGGGCAATTTGCTGACGACGAGCGACTTCGCCAGGACGGTGCATCTTAGTCGCACATCCAGCTCGGATGCCTATCAGAGGCCTGTGCAATGGCTTCTCACCACCAAGACGACACCTCCGACTGAAGGCTATACCATCATCATCCTCAGCCCATTCGAGGCCAACCATCTTCTCCCCCGCATCGAGTCCAGCCCCCACGTCGCGCTGCACGTCTATGCCCCCCCGGCACAATCTCCTGTTCCCCTGCCTGCAAGACCTGGCCCTGTACACGACCCCGCCGCCGCCTCCCGGCTGGGCCGTCCCCTACGCCGCGGTGCTGCCGCTCAACCTGTTCTCGGGGCAGCTCTACCTCCAGACCCTGGCCGAGTACCGGCAGCTCTGCGCCTGCCTGGGCCTGGCGTGCGCGGGCAACGACGGGGGCGCGGCCGTGTCCGTCGACGGCTTCGTGGGCCGCGGCGACCGCTACCCCCGCTGCCGGTTCACCCGGAGCCCCACGGCGTTCCTGCGGTTCCTCACGGCCACCGTGCGGCGCGATCGCCAGGACATCGGGCGCACGCACATGGGGCGGCTGTTGGCTGGGGAGGTCCTGACGAGGGATGACTTCTTGAGTGCTTGATGCGATCTATGGAGGACCTGCTTCTTCAACCTCACGCCTCGCCGGCTTCCAGCCTATGGGCATGCATATTCACAGACCGTTTCCAAGCCGACGCCAGCGACCTATTAGTGGAAGCCGGCTCCTACGCTTTACTTCTTATAGACTCATTACCTTACTTCAGCTACGTCACCGTATACGTGCGAGTAGTAGCCCTAAGGCATGTCTCGGATTGTTTGTAACGGCTATTAGCTAGTTAAAATAGAAGGGTTTTATTTTTATTTTTATTCTCCTTGAAATGAAGGCTCTTTATGTGAGAAATCAACGTTTTATATAGTAAGAAATAAATTGATAACAGCTTAGCCCTCCGCTTAAGCATTCTGACCCTACTCTCTTGTATAGGGGCTAGCTAGATCATCGTAGAAAACGCCTCTACCCTAGGCACCTCCGATTGTAATCGGAACATGTTGCTATACTAAATACGAGGCTATTATCAAGTATGTTAGCGATACTGGTCCATTGTCTTCAAAACCCCTTTCATGATCTTCAGATCTCCCTCGAGGTCCTTGCGTTTCTTGATATCCTCTGGCCTTTCTTGGACAATACTGTCAACCGCGTTCGCGGACAGTTCTTGGACGAGCTTCATAGTGAGGATTTCCTTTGACAGGTTGGCCATGATCTTCTGCTCAACAACCAGAGACGCGACATAACCGACAAAGGAAGATTGAATACCCTAGAAGGCGGTTATTATAATGAACGAAAATGGGGAGGGGTAGGCTGTGTTGCTCTTGAAGTGAAAGCCCTTACCTCGTAATGCAATTCCATCTGCTCGATGTTGCGGGCTGCGGCGATATTCCCGAAACTGGGAGGACACATGTCCTCCAGCAGACTTTGAACCTCCTCCTCGGCGCGCTTGGATCTCTCCTTGCTGCTCGAATCGCTGCTGGTGCTAAACGTGGCGGAAATCTGGCGCGCAAGCATCGAAGCTACCCCCTTCCGGATCTTACTCTGGTTCAGAATCGGCAGTGCGCTGCCCAATGCAAAATCAGCCGCACTGTCGAGCGCGTTGGTCAGAAACTCTTCCGTGCTGTTCGGCATCGCCTCCGGGCTCTTCTGGTAGCGGACCTTGGCCTTTTGCTCACCGCTGCGCTGCGAGCTGGCGGCTTGTGTTTTGGGTTTCGGCTCGGCGTGGCGCTGGGCGTGAGCTTGCTGGCCACCACCACCACCACCACCATTACCCGACTGGCCATTGACCTGTTCTGTAGTTGTTGCTTTCGTCGTTGTTGTAGCGGCTGCCCCGTTGGTGGGCTCGCTGCTGTCCTCGGCTTCCAGTCTCGTGGCGGCCAACCGCTGCAGGAGAGCTCGAGCATGCTCCCGTACTGCATTGGCGTCGACAAAGCTGTCGTAAAAGCCCGTGTTGGATCCCATATGGCAGCTGATAAGATCCAGCAAGGTCCGATGGGCCACATCCCGAATTTTCTTGATGTGGCAGTCGATAAGCTGGCCCCTCAGCTCGATCCGGACGTCTGCGTTCGGGCATGAAGCGTTCAAGGCCAGTTTGATGAAATCTTCGACAACCTGCCAAACGGCCTCGATATGCTTCTCTGCTATATCCCCCCATTTCTGGGCTTGGTGCGCGAACAGTCCTGAATAAGCGCTGTCGCTAGGCTCTCCCTTAGGCCCTTTGGATGCCCAGGTATCCATAGTCTTTTGGACCCAATCCTCGTAACTCTGCCGAGACTCAACCTCAGGTTTAGCGTGTTGATAATATTCTGCCGTGCCCTTTGGCTGAAAACATTGGGTTCTACTGTCGTGGGGATTCGAAGCCGGGTTGAGCGTGCTTGGTGATGGCGCTGTGTTCTCAAGACCAATCTCAACCTTCGTCCTGCCATACTTGATCATGGCAGCTGCAAAAGCCTGGTTTAGAGCGCGGACGTTTGCGCGCAGCCTTTGTCGCTGGCTTTCTTCGTCGTCGTCACCGAAGCGGGCAAAAAAGCCCTTGCAGTCTTGGCATATTTCTCCCCTTTCGTGAGTCTTGTTACAACCTTCGTTCTCGTAGGTGCCCTTGACTGCCTCCCGCGTCAAGGAAGAAAACTTGTCAGCAATGTCGCTCAGATAGGCTCGACGTGCCTCGGGCGTCGCTCTCTCCCGGGCCGTTGAGTCCAACCGCTCGTTCGCTGCTTTGATCCTCTTCTTGACCTCGGTTATGATATCTGGCAGTTGGTCTCGGATGTGGGACCAAATCATAGACTTGGGAGTCTCTCGCAAGGCGTTGATGCCTTTTGACTCGACGGTATGGCTTCCCAATCCTTCTCGCTGAAGAACGCCTGTTCTTTTTGGTCTCGGTCGCCCAGTGACTGGTTTCCCCTCGCCGCCTGGCTTTGGTTGCAGACTACCTGCCATGGACGCTCGAAATCACTCGAGAACCTATTCTCTTTGCCGAGCAGCTCCTGAGTGTTTTTGAGCGACGCAGCCGCATCGGGGCTTGTAACGACGCAGATGACTCGTGTCTTGAGCGTATCGTCCTCCTTCTTTTCACGTTGGACCATGCCAAGAGCTATGGAGCTGTTGAAGTCGGAGACTGTAGCAGACAACACGAGCAGGATGATGTTTCTCCGGCATCTGATGTGTCCGCTCACCATCTCATTGATCATCTCTTTGTCCATTTCAGATTGCCACTGGCTTGTTGCGTTGAACACTCCAGGGAGGTCAATGAGGCTCAACTGAGGCAGAGACGGACCGTGAAGCTCAAGGACCAAGGTATCGTCGCAAAAGGTGTGGACATCCGCACTGTCGCTATGCAAGCCTTCAGGGGTAGACACCTGTAGCCCATCCCTGGCCCTCCTCAATATTTCGGCAAAGTCTTGGGCAGAAGAGAGGGATTCCGCCAGGAGGTGGAGACGGCGTTGGTAGTCTAGGGGGCGTGTGGTTCCCAGTTCGAATCTGACCTTGGTTGTCTTCTGGCGGGCGGTCCTCAGAACGAGCTTGATGGGGAATCTGGTGGTGGGCTTTTCGCTATCAACGGGAAAGTGGAATCTAACCAGAGCCTCGAGGACCGAACTCTTGCCGCTGCTTTGTGCGCCGACGACGACCAACTGGGGCGTCTCGATCGGCTCGGAAACCTTCAACTCGGATAGCTGGTGCATGGCATCAAACAGGTGAGCCTGTGTGCTGTCAAACAGATTGAAGGGGTCAGGGCCAATGCCATTCTGAGAGTTTGCCATGATGCGAAGCCGATGTGGCTAGACGGTGAACTTCAGCGGCAGAAAGGGAGGATGGAGTCTGACTATAATGAAGAAACTGTGTGCAACGGCGATGATGATCAATTATCAGATGATCATCAACTCAAGTCGGGGGGCACTGTTGACCTATTTATGCTCAATCAGATATATCTCCTTTACTTAATGGGGGCTGGAGTCGTCGACGGTCAATTTGAGGAGCTGCTGGTACAGTCTTTTTCTCCCCCTGAGACGCCATTGGAGAGAACACACGCACCCGAAATATCCATTTGGACTCAGCATCACCCAATGATCACCATATGCAGGTAGCCTGGCCTGCATAATGAAACTTAGGGAGTCGACCAATAATCAAACCCACGTCACCCGGCCTGCATGACTCCTAGTAGCAGCCTTCATTTATCGTGCTTTGGACATCACCGTGGGAGGCAGACACGTTACCCCGCATAATCTGCCACCTCTGAGATGCTGTGAAGCCCGACGTGTTCGAGCCCAACCGCTCGCTTGTCCTCTCTACGACTTGTTTTGGAAGCTGTTTCCACCTTGCCCCCAAATCATCTATTCGAAAGACGATATTCTAATTCTGAAGCTGTTTTCTTTCAAGACCCTAGTGCGTCTCTTGCCGCTGAGGTCAAAATGAACAACGAGCCAGCTGAGTCGATGCCGTGGGACTCGGCATTACCCGAGGATACATCGACATTGGATTTTGCTCCTGGTATCTACTTGGTAGCCTGTGCAACGAATAGTAACATCCATATTCCAGAGGCTGGCTTAGCCTTAAGCCAACAAGGCGATATCCTGCTCCCTGAGCAGATGGACTGTTCCTGGCATACTCTTCCCGATCCCGTCCCGTATCCATGGACAGCGAATCTTCACCTGCCACAAGCCGGTGTAGACGAAGGCGTCGGGACTTATGATACGTTCGGCAGTCTACCTTTCGATGATGGCCGCTTCGCCCTGAGCTCTGAACCCGCACTGCCTCCTCCAAATTCCATCGATGGGGAGTTTCTCGACAATCTAGTAGAAAGCGTTGAGGCCAGATCTTCCAGTAACGGCATGGGAATCGCGAGCTCTGGGCTTTCAGAGGCGCTCATCAAGACGTCGTACTCCAATTACGTCACGGGCAACAGCAATATCAACAATAGCTGGGGCATGGGGACCTTCGACGTTGCCTCGGACATGCCACACTTCGTAAATGGTCTCGGCATTGAAGGGTTTAGCGCGAGCCTTGCCAGATTCCATCCTGTCGGTCTGCATCCTGGCAGTCTACATCCTGGCAGCGTGCATATATGGGGGGATTCGAGTCAATACGATGATTTCTCCAACCTGCAGCCATCCAGCCAAGTAATGGATCGTGGCAACACTGTTGTCGAAGACATCAACCTTGTTTCGCGTGATTATGGCGCCAGCAATGCAGTTGTTGCCTCCAAGCCCCAGTCGGTACGCAAAAGGAATACCCACTCAAGAGACGAGTGGATGGAAGCGGATGAGCATATCAAGCGGCTTTACATCGATCGAGGGCACACTATAGAGGAGGTTCGGTTTGCAATGTCAGCGATCCATGGTTTTGTGAAGAGGTACGTTGTCTCTCTGTCCACAACCTTGGCCAAGGTTGAATAGCTGACGTGTTCCGCCGGCAGTCTAAGTTCATATCAGAAGAGGGTTCCGGGCTTGAAAAAGGACCGACGGACTCGGACATCAACAGCGCTGCCCCAACTGAGCGGGACCAAGACGTCGACAGTCTTTGAAATCAACCCAGAACCGATTCGAGTAGAGCTGGCGAGACAGCGATGCGCAGAAAGGGAGAAGAAAGAGGAGGAAAGAGAGATGCGGAGAAAATCCCAGATGGAACAAGGCAACAAGAGGGCGTTTGGAAAAAGGGGGCCCAGGAAGAAACGTACACAGCCCGACACGGCTGGAGTCAACATCGCTGGCCATCTCCAAACAGTGTATATCCACCAGGAGGAGCTGTTCCATGCCGTTGACCACCTTCTCAAGGGCTTGTTCGCCACAGGGGAGAAGAGCTGGAAAGCCGACACCCATCACTTCAGACCGCCACCCGGGATTCCCGACTCTGCTATTGTATGGCAACAGCTATCCGACCAGGTGGCCAGTATCCCCATGCTGCTTGAGTGGGAGCTATACCACCATGCTAGCTCTATGCTGCAGAGAGTGCTGATATGTCTGCAGGGCCTGGCACGTCGATGCGACCCAAGCTTCATTGTCCATTTTTGGACCATCTGCCATGCCCTTTTAGGCATCTCGTTATGTCCGAACAGGGCCACCAAAGGAAATCCATGGCAGGGATGGTACTTGCGGCATCTGAGGCAGATGTTCTCTTCCGCATTTGACCGACACCCACTGGTGGATGTCGTCGATTCACTGATCAAGATATGGACCTCGTCCCCCCGCGACCTCAAGATAACGCTCGGGCTGGGTCACTGGAAGGCCATCCATACCCTGGGAAGTTTGATCGGTCCTACGCACCAGATTGTCCTCAATATGGGCGCCTACTGCACCAAGGTTTGCAAAAGCAAGTTCTCGGCATCGAGCGACATTGGCGAATTATTGCATGAACCGCTTCTCGTCGCTATTGCGGAGGGAAGCGAGTCAGAGAATCTGGCTGAGGTGTCCCTGAACTACCTGTTTGCTATGCATAAGAAGGAATACAACAAACAAGAAGTCTTGGACGAGGCGACGCGCCTCTTAGCCTGGACCGAAAAGGTATGCCGCGACAAGGCAGGTCGGAAAGAGCTGTCTTATGACTCCATCACTAGAGCGTTCGTCTTCTCGTCGGAGCTTGTTGCCGCACACCATCTCGAGACATGGAAAGTGCCAGAGCAGAAGCGGGATAAGCAGCCGGACCGCAGACTCGGCTACCAGCACATGGGCGACGCGATAGAGATCCTGCGATGTGGCGACCTGCAGTGCTGCGTCCGGGCGGCCGCCCTCTCCAAACGTCTTTCGACGCATATCAACGGCCACCGACTGAAGCACTCGTCTCGGGCAGAACGTACGGCGAAGGTCATCGAGGAGAAGGCCCGGATGAAAGAGATTATGCAGCTCGTCCCCAAGGCGAATATCCGGGGCTCTCGCGTCAGACGATGGGTGCGAGGTCGGCGAGTGACCATATCGAGAGAACAGCGGCAAGCACAGAAGAGCCTCCTGCTCGCGTATGTTCAGCTTGATTGAGCCTTGAGATCTTCACCAGGTCCGACTGGCGACGGGTTCGATTCCTTGATGGATGGCCAAGGATCTCGTGACTGTACTGTACATGCGCTCAAAGGCTGAAAGTGTACAAGTAGGACACCTTTACCCCCATCATAGAGCTGTAGATGGTCAGGCAATACAAGTCTCATGACCAATTTCAACAGTAGGAGTATTCACATTACGAGCCATCTCTGATCACTTGGAGTAGCTTTATAAGAGCCTCTGGGCGTATCATCCATGCGCGTCCAATTTCTGATAGGGCTCAGGAGAGACAAATCGCCTTGGTCTCTCCTCGCCTCCATCGGCTCGATTTCGACCCTGGCCAAATACGAGCCCGAAATTGTACCAGTTTCCTCATCAACCACGACGTGCGAAAGCAGGACGCCTGCAGTATCCGGGGTAATGTCCAGCAAACTCGGCACGAGGGGGAGAAGCGCCAACGCAGTGCTGAATGCTGCGTCCACGCCTTTCTTCTGAGCCGCATCCAAGCTTGGGTGCTTATGCCACTGGTCCGCCCAGGCGACGAGGTACCAAGGCTGGCGGGCCTCTACGGGCTCGTACAGGGCGTCGGAGAAGGTCTTCTGCGGCGTGAAGTTGCTGATCTTCCACCAGTCCCCCGTGAGCAGGAGCCCGGCGGTGTCCAGGGCGAGGCCGCCGCGTTCGGCGTCTACGCGCGCCTTGACCTCGCCCCGGCCGAACCCAGAGCCCATGCACCCGATATTCCGAGGCGCCCAGCCGAAGCCGGGCTTCTCCATCCGCGGCCCCGAGTGGAAGAGCACCTCGGCGGGGAGGACGGCCATCCTGCGCAGGAACTCCCTCCACCGTTCGCCCCATTCCTGGATGTCGTAGAGCGTCTCAATGTGCGGCAGGCCCACCAGCACGGCGAGGGAGATGATGTCGTCTCCCGGGTGACTAGTCCCCCGTCTCTTTGTGAGGGGAAAGCCGTCCGCGAAGCGTTCGCCCGGCTCTAGCCATCGGATATGGCGCATGTTTTCCACATCGGCGAAGAGACGTCTCTCCAGGGTCTTGAACGGGGCAAGGGGGTCATTTCGCAGTCGGGCCAGGATGCGGGCTTTGGCTTCCTCGCAGTCGAACAGAAAGTCGGCGAACTTGAAGACGAGGCGCCTGGCCAGGATCCCTTCCGACAGGGTCCACACGCGCTTTGCCCAGCACGACGACAAGATGCGCAGAAGGGCTTCGGCGTCGGTCCCCTTGCGGTAGTGCCAGTCTTGCATCTCCGAGTCCAATACCAGGACTAGCGACGCATTCTCGTACGACGAAGCCATTCTCGCACAGGCAATCCTCCGCGCCTTCTTTGTATGGGGAACACACACGGTATCAAGCCAGAAGTAAGGCGTCCACTCGGGTTCCCGGAGCCCTCCGCGTCCGAAGAAAGCTATGGGCTCTGCGTAGTTATCCGCGAGCGTGCATAGCAGGTCGCTGAGCCGACGCAATTGGCAAGCCCGTAAGGTGTTGCCTTTTTCATCACCCAGGCCGTCAGACCAAACGTGCGATATCGCAATGTACTTCATTCCTGGCTCGTATTTCGCAGCCTGTAGCTCCTGAGACCGGCTATCCGTGCCCCTATATCGCGAGGGTGCGCTTGCCTGAAGAACTGGGAACGAAGTTGTCTGAAGCAGAATTTCATCGGGGGAGCCTGAGGATATACCGATTGTACCACAGCTTTCACCGTCGCGGCATGCAATCGCGTGCTTGGGCACGTACGTACCCTTGGGAATATTGTATGCGACGCACTCACTTTCGTCACATCGTTCATGCGTCGGCAGCCCAGGCCTGCGCCGGCAGATCGAGCTTGCCACACAGACAGCTTCGATTCCGCCGGCGGTCGATAGGCGTGATAGATCGGTCGGGCACCAGCCGTTTCTGTCCAAGCACTCGGCAATGAACCTCCCCGGACTGGAACCGCGGAATTCATTAACATCGAAGGGGGAGAACGCGTTCTGCGGCTGCAGCGAGTTCCAAACTTGCTGGATAGCCTGGCGCAAAACCATGAGTAATAGCTCGACCGCAAGGCAAATGCCCGAGAGCGCAGCCGTATCAGGGCCAGGCTGGACCGACTCCGGTGCGTGGAAATGTCGAATGAACTCGGCGGCAAATCGTAGCGTCTTCATACGATTTGCGGATTCCAATGACCAGGACGTCTTTCTTTGCAACCATTCCTGAATCGTCGCGTCAGTCCACTCCTTGGCTCGTATAAGGAGGGCAGATGTATCGAGGACACGTGTGCCATCGGCCTTGTTCCTGGTAAACTCCAAGGGGTCGCGCCGCTCTATGACGATGGCCAGGGGCCCAAAGAACATCCAGGATTGCAGCAGGACAGCCAGTTGCTGAAAGTCCCGGCCCGCGAGGACCAAGGGCAGCGACCTAGGGTCGTAACTGAAATGTCCCAGGTTCCAGTCGTACCTTTTTGGGTAGAAGCGCCACTCGTCGTAATCGGTCGTCTTGTCTGACCAGCCTGCAAATTCATAGTATTCGAACTCCAAAGGGCTTTGGGTGCCCACCGCTCGTGGTAGATGATCCATGACAGATGAATGCTCACCAGACGGTGTGTGGAAACGTCAGCGAGGGCGGAAAAAGCAGGGGTTATTATACCGAGTTTCTTAGCGAGCCATTACTAAGATTGTTGCTGATAAAAGCAAGCGCGATATGCACGACCGTCTTAGAATAAGCCAATAAGATCAAGCTTGGCTGGAAGGTTTCGAATAACACTCTGACCCCTGACTAAATACAGAACCATTCTCTGATATAGTTATGTATAGGGTATGCGGCGGAGATAATTCAGCACTACTTGCTATATTGTAAGACTGCTGTGCCAGAGCCCGAGGAGACGTTTCGGTGCCGCTGGAGAACGTATGGCGGCCGGCGAAGTCGATGACCTTCTCGGGGTCCTTGTTGTTCCCGGTGGGCCAGACCTGCACCGAGACGCTGAGGATGATAAGCCCCTTCTTGATATAGTTCGAGTTGGAAGATGGTACAGTTCCAAAGGGGGAACACATCCTCACCATCTAGGACAGAAAGAGAAACAAGAAACAGATATTGATTGAATTGCTCGCCCGTTGAAACACACGTTAGAAATCCCGGGGGCGGACAGAAATACACCAACAGGTCCCCCAAAGCCATCATCCATTACCACTAGTCCTGCTCCTGCTGCCCATCTTCGCATCCCTGGACTACGCGCAAGATATGCTCCTCAAACCAGGCTCGGTATGAAGTCACCGCCCACGTCCCCATGGCCCGCAGAGACATGACCAGCTTATACGTATCCAACAGGGACGCCGTGGACCACGATTTCGTCGGGCCCGTTGTGCGCATACCATAGGTTCCAGTCATGGCCACAGGTCTGGACCAAGGGGTGCGTGATCATATCGCCTCCGTCCCCCGACGCCTCCGTCCCCGGCTCTGTCCCCTACCCAGCCACCCCTCTCGCGCTGTCCTCCTCGCCTCCCTCGCCGGACGGGCGGCGCATGAGCTGCCGCGCACGCCGGAAGCTCGCGTGGTCCCACGTGTACAGCTGCGCCAGCGGCTCCGACAGGCTCTTGGCCGCCTTGGTCTCGACGGCGACGGCCTGGGGTGCACATACGCACGGGCGCGTACAGGCGCGTACAGGGTCCCGTGTGACGGTCCGCGCGTTGGCCGGCTGGCGGCGCAGGAGCCGGCGGAGGGCCTCCTTGGCCGGCGCGCGCGGCCGGGGGTTGAGGTTGATGGAGTAGTCGACCAGCTTGGACTGCAGGTCGTCGCGGGACGTCATGAACGGTGCCGCGATGGACGACGTCGACCGTAGAGAAGGACAATCGAAGGAGCGGCGAGTGTACCTCGGAGTTCCACGAGGGCTCCGCATGTTCCTCGAGGAAGACTCTCTCGGCCTCAGCGGCGATCTCAGCGGTGGCCGCAGCCTCACGGTGTGCCACGGTCACCTCGATGTCGGAGAGGGGACGGTGGTCCATCTGCCAGCCGCTCAGCTCATCGTCGGGCTCGTCGAAGAAAACCCTGACGCAGGCCGGGATCAGCGCCTCCCCCTTCTGTATCCGCCGGAGCTGGGCGTGGAGGCGGCGCACGTCGGTGGGCACGGGGGCTTGGAGGAAAGCGACAGGTCGGCCATGGACTTGACAGGGCTCTTAGACCTGCCGGAGGCGCGCGACGAGGACGCGGCCGAGCGGGCGATGCGGCCGAGACGGAGGATCGCGACCGGGTGGGCGAGGGCAGGTTGCTCGAGCGCGGCGGCTCCAGCATCGGCCCTCCATGCTTCCGCGGGGATTCGGCAAAGGCAGCTGTTGCGCGCGTCGTCGCATTATCGGCTCTGGATGTGGCTCTGGATTGGCGCGGCGGGGGCCTTGGGGTTTCGCCCGCGGCATTGTGGTTATCGAAGACGTCGTCGTCGCCATTCTGGTCGTTGTCGGGAGGAGGGGCAGATGGCGGCGACGCGGCACGTCTTCAGGAAGAGCGCTTGACGGGGGAAGCGGTGCTGTCTCGCGCAGGAGGAGGCATCTTACAGTTCGTATCTACCAGGGTAAGCAGCCATGTATCTATGGAAGAGGCGAACATGATCGTGGCAGGGATGCATAAGCGTTACTCGATTGTCGGCATTTCCAGGCCCAGGAACAATTGATGGATAATGGAAGCTACAGCCACATATGTGCCTCTATTGATGATCTGTGGCGTTAGTGGCTAAGTCTCCCAGCCGGCCACCTGTGGCGCAGCGATCCTTTATACTTTACAAGTACTTACTTTCCCAGCCCGACTCTCCCTTTTCATCGTGTTATCTATATGGTTCGAAGATAGTGTTGGCGCTTAAATGCTTATCAAGACGTCTCCTCCCATAATAATCGCACTGGATTTCACATGAAAATAAAGTGTATCATATGCGTGTGCTCCATGCTAGTTTGAAACCACATGTTCTATGGCAGCCGCCTCGCCGAGAAGTACTGCTGCATGACTTGATCGCCGCCCTGCCACTCGGCGCCGTTGGTCCAGGCCTCGGACTGGTACTGCGCCAGGCTCGAGGCCACCTCCCACCTTCCCTCGGGCGCCTCGGCCCACAGCTGCCGGATGGTCTCCTCGGAGTGGTGGAACAGGGTCCAGCCGAGGGCGTTGGCGCGGGTGACGCCGCCCTGGCGGGCCGAGGCGCGGTGGCGGCCAAAGACCAGCGAGCCCGGGCGCGGCCGCAGCAGCCGCGCCAGCGTGGCCACGATGGCCCGCTGCTGCGCGTAGCCGAAGAGGTGCAGGAAGGAGCCCACGAAGACGATGTCGACGGCGCCGCGCAGGCCGGCCAGGAAGCCCGGGTCGAAGACGTCGCCGGCCTCGAACCGCGCGCGCAGCCGGCCGCGGTCGCGGAAGAGCTCGTGGCCCAGGTCCAGGAAGCGCGGCTCGACGTCCACGCCCACCAGGTTCTCGGGCGGCGCCCCGTCGTGCGCGAGCTTGCGGATGTCCTGCCCGAAGCAGCAGCCCAGGTCCAGGAAGGTCTCGCCGGCCCGGACGCGCGCGAGCACCTCGGGGTAGACGGGGCTCAGGCAGGCCGGGAAGTCGAGGAAGCGGAAGACCCCGATGCAGGGGAACGGCATGCTGTCGTCGACACGTTTTAGCTCAGGCTCGTCTGTGCTCGGTGCTCGGGGATGGGTGGTGGATGCCCGTGGCCACACTACTTACACGTCCCAGGCCTGGTCGCGAATGCGGTATATATGCTCCAGCATCTGGTCCTCGGGAACTCCCGCGTAGTCCTTTAGAATCTGTTTCGCGACCTGCGGGATGCGGTCCAATGTGGCCTGGTACCACGCCACATCGCGGGAGCGATCCTGGATGCCATTCGAAAAGTCGGACGGCTTGGCGGCGTCAGTGACGGTCACTGTGCTTGTGGACATATTCTCAATATTGCGGTTGGGTAAGAATGGTATACAGAACAAAGTCGTCTCTTGTCTCTAGAAAGCCGTTACATGACGGTTGAACATTGTTCGATATCCTTCAAATGGTTATTCGATGAGGAAAGTAATATGTCACCGACTTACATGCGATCCAAGGGCAGAAACAGGATTTGGGACACAATCCAGGAAGACCCTGGGAGATTCTACCAACCGCCAAGCAACACGTAATCCGAGTGCGTACTTATTAGGCTTGATTCAGCTTGAGGCCCGATTGTGAGGACTGCACCAATGACTTGAAGTGCTACTGCGATAAGGGGCTCATTAGTACGTTTGGCTCGATTTATCCGAACAAAGGGGGACCGTGGGCTGGCTGCACTGAATTTAACCGCGCCAATGGCCATCTCATATTTCCAATCCATGATATATTTAAGTTCCCGTCCTTGCCTCTCGTCCAGAATGGCTGCACACCAGGCAAGCCTTCAGGTCCTGTCGGGGTTGGAGGCCTGGGCCGCTTCGGACTCCTTTTCTCCTCAGCCCTCGGTGCGGAGAGGGTCGTGGCATCTTTCGAAAGCGCGATAATAAGACGGAAAACGTTGCTTCAGCTCCGGGCAGACCTACCAATCTTCGTCGAGACTGGCGCTGTTTCGCCAATCGCCACAGCTGACACCTTGGGCTCGTTACCGCACGCATCACGCATTACAGTCTCCCTAGGTCTAAGACTTGTTGTTATAAAGAAATAACTCTCGGTGAATATGCCTAATGAGAGAATCAACCATATCGGATGTGTCAGTAAAGTGTATACGAGACTCTATAGCCTAGGCGCCATATTGGGGTTGTTATATTCTACCGAAGTGGAGCTGCGTGGAAGCCCAAGTCACGTGGTATAAGCCGTCAGCCACAAGGTCCTGCTCACCTCCGCTTGATGCATCGTGATGATACGATTCAACCATCACATACCAACCACGGCCGGGGACAGTGTGCCGAGAAACTGCAAGATGGCTCAACCGGTGCCAGCTACCATCAACGGGCCACAAGGTCCTTTGGACGTTGTCTTTGGGGAGGGAACCCCCGATCAACAAGTCCCATGCTACGAACTGGCCGCCGCCGCTTTCGTGCCAGACGTCCCGGCCTCCGTCTTCGTGGAACACAGCGAGATTCTGTCGCACCACCCGCTGGTCCGCAACAAGGGGACAAGGTACTGGTGCATCTCCCGGAAGGACGACCCGCTGTCCGTGCTGGCCATGTGCGGCACCATACGTCGGCCCCTGCTTGTGCGCGATAGTCAGTCGACGCGGGAAGAGGAGGGGTACTGCGTCTTCATGGTGGCGACGCACGCTCAGTACAGACGGCTGGGACTTGCCAGGATGCTCATGAAACAGGTTGCGGCATGGCTGGACAGACCAGGTGGTGTCGCCGTGAGCATGCTGTATACCAGCATAGGAGATGTAGGTGGAGATCGTGATGATGCAAGCTTGGCTCAGCCTGATGAAGTACTGATTCCTACCCTTGCTGTAGTTCTATGTCAGCATGGGCTGGGAGATGATACCCTCGATGGTGTCTACCATCACATACACAACTGGTCCTTTTCAGGCGAGTAACCACACAGGTCTCCCCAGCTCCCGCCTCTTATCCGAGGAAGAGATTCCTGGGCTGTGCAACCGCGACGTAGCCGACCTCAAGGACAGTTTCGCCAAAGCCACCGTCGGGGCCGATGAGATACACCTGGCTGTTCTTCCCACTCCCGACATGATCACCTATACGCACGAATGGGGCGATGTTCTCAACCACAAGCTCCGTGGTAAAACTCCTAAAGTCCATGGCGCCATCTGCGAAGCGGCTGACACTTGGATCTACTGGCACCACGCCTTCGACAAATTGGCGATAACGAGGGTGCGAACTCCCCCGGAAAGCAGGCTGGGCACCTCGGAGGCGCTGGCTAGTCTGCTGCTGCATGCTCTGGAGGAGGCAAGCAAATGGGGCTTCCTCAAGATCACGGCCTGGGAACCGAGCTCGGAGTTGTTGAGTGCGCTAGAGCTCATCAAGAAGAACCACGAGGTCGAAGTGCAGACGCAGGCGAGGCCGAATAGCATCACTTCCGTCAGATGGAAAGGTGCAGATCAGACGAAGAAGGCTGTTCTTTATTTGAATGAGAGCTACGCGGCCAGTTAACAAACTCCAGGGGTAGACCAAAGACGAGGGCTTGAGTTTCTAGCAAGATCAACCATAATTAGTAATACGTCCGAATGCGTCCAGTACCCTTTGGAATTGTTTGTATGTTCCGTGAGTTATGTCTCATGTTCTGGCCCCGAAGCCGAGGACAGAGCCCGTCCATGTTTCCTGAGTCTGGCGGTCAGTACTGGGAAGTCGCCCAGGGTAGACGTGGCAGGACGCTACCCATCCCGGGCACCTGCGTCTGCGCCAGAACGAGAACGCACGAGTGACCAATTCTCGCTCCGGCGGACTCGTCAGGGCCAGTAAGCTGAGCAGGGTTCTGTCCTGTCGCCATATCGCGGAACGGAGCGTGTCTGCAATGTCGCCGACTGCTGATTGGAGCCTTCATGAGGAGAATCACAGCTGGCAAACATAAGACGGTAGTGAGGTGGAGGAAGATACATAGTGTGAATCAAACGCTTCGAAGAACATCTCGTATTCTTTCCATAGCTTCGTCTTTTATCTCATCGATCAGTTCACATTTCCAATCCTCGTCCAGGACGGCTTCCAGCCTATCAAGACGCATGTCCGTAAGCTCGGCAGTCTCTTCTACTTCGTACTGACGGTTCTCCAGCTCAACCTGCTTCTCTTCGAACTCGTCTTGACGCTCCTCCATCTTGTTCATTCGGCCCACGTCTTCATTCTCCGTCTGATGTTTCACTTGTTCCCTCAAAGACTCCAACTCCTGTTGTCGCCGGATGTCCTGTGCTTCGAGATGCTTATTCTTCGCTTCGAGACTCTTGATAGTGTCCTCGAGTCTTCGGATTCGCGGTTCGTATTGATCGAATAAGCTGAGGATGCGCGAGTCCAACGCGGCCGCGAGCTCTCGGACTTGTCGACTTCGGACTTCCTCTGGAGGCCCAAGAACTGTCTCGTTAGAAGCCGATAGCTGGGGCTCACCAGTCCTTTTCGAGGGTCTAGCGTCGACACCTTCACTGCTCGAGCGGGGCCGCTTGCCTGACGCCTCGACCGGAGGCGCAACATACGGGGGAACTGATCCTGGTCATGAGCGAACGAAGGGAAGAAGGACGTCTAGTTGGTTACGTACCTTGGTGGTAGGCTGGCAGTGCAGAAGATTCCTCGTGGGGTGGCGGGACACGGTAACCTGGCGGACTGTCGACCGCGACGGTGGAAGCATACGACACAGGGCTGGACGCAGACTCCTCGCCTTGCCTCACCACCATGCCGCCCCTGCCATTGTACAGACGGGAAGGGTCTGCCCTCCACTCCAGCGCAGCAACCTGGCCGGCATCCCGAGGCTCACTGATGGCATCGTGCAAGATGGCAAATTTAGACTTGGTCAACACGTCATGACGCATGTACAGGCAAAAGTCCAAACTGGCGGCCAGCGACGTCATGGAATTGAAGTTATGGAGCGATTCGGCATCCGAGCGATCGAGCTCGAAGCTCAGCGGCGTGATAAGGTGGCCAGGCTTGTGCAGTCGAAAACGAAGACATAACAAACGCCGGATGCCGCCTAACTCGGTTCGTATGGTATCAAGTTCCGGGGTGCCGTGAGGATCCTCGCAGGGGATGCGCGCAAGAGATGCGACAGAGTCGGGCAAGATCTGCACATAGAGGAGCGTCCCATTGGAAACAGCGACGCTGAACCTGAATAGAATCGAGGCGGATGGGTCGTAACTTGCGTCCAGGGTGACGAACTGGTGCATCAAGCCAGTATTCTCTTCCTGGCCCGCCGGGTTCGGGTTTGGGGATGGGTGGCTGGAGAAGACGGCAAGTACTCGGTGGGTGAATCGGGTGCTTCCCTTGGGGATAGTGTCGGGCTTGGGCGGCATGATCTCGATTGTTGGGCAGTCTCCAGAGCGACACAGAACACAGAGCAAGCAGGTAGTAGATGGGTGGCAGTGGGATGGATTACTTACCCGTGGCATGGACTACTTACCAGTATCGCTCGTCTCGGCCGGCGTTGCGTTGTCCAACAACAGGCAGATGAGTTCCGCGGGTTGCCCAATCCTGGATCCTGCCCCGAATGGGGTATGGACCAGTAGAGTGATCGGGGCCGCGGGTGACGGTCTGTCTGTTGTTGACTGTTGACACAAACGCCTCCTACTTCTGCTTCTGCTTCTACTCGTCTCGGCCGGTCTCAATAGCAGATAGATAAGTTCCACGGGTTGCCCAATCCTGGATCCTGCCCCGAATGGGGTGTGGACCAGTAGAGTGATCGGGGCCGTGGGTGACGGGCCGTCTGCTATGGGTACACGAGCAAGACCAGAAGATGAGAAGATGAGAAGACGAGCAGCGCAAAGATGATGCGATGAGAGAAAACGCGATGAGGCGTTCGAGCGGTGTTGCGAAAGCTGGTGACGTGCGTGCGCGTAGATTGAATTGAATGGTGGAGGAAGTGCAAGAAAGAACATTAATCTATGTGGCTGGTGATGGCGCGTGCATGTGGAGTGTTGTGTGTGGAGTGTGGCGTGTGGCGTGGCGTGGCGTGGTATTGCCTGGTGCCACTTAGGTAAGCCAACCTTAGGTCACGTGCAATATTGAAGGTGCACAGCATAGGGTGAGCCAGAGGTGACTCGCATATGATGGTAATGATTGGAACTTTGGTTAGAATACTGGTTTCAACCCGCTGCTACTTAAGTGAGAGGAACTCAGTTGGTGCGCTGATCGAGGGATAACCTTTGGCTTGATGTCTCGCCACTTGCAGCATTTGACTGCCTCATTGTCGAATGGCTCTTTTTTTGGGATAGAGTCTTGGATCCTGTAGTAGCGTCTGGTAGTACATCCTCCACTCGTAGGGCCATCTCTTGAATCCGAGAACCAGATAAGTGACCGGATCTCGTCTTTTTTCCAGAGTGCCTCCGGCGGGACCTTGCATGATACACTATTTACAAAGGTTCGCTTCTCTTGGCATCCATGTAAGGCATACGGGCCTCGACTGCCAGCGGTAGCTGAGTGCGCAATACGGTTCTGGTTGGGAGGCTGTCTGGAGTGCCATGTTATTTTAAGAGGTGCGCTGCGAGATCTGAATAGATGAGGAAAATAAAACAGAGAGCGCCGAGGGTGTTGTGTATTTTGTCCCGTGGGCAAAGCTCCTCAGCTGGGTTGGGAACGTATTGGACAGGATCTTCACGGCTTTCCGGACTTTTCTGGTCTGGTTTTGGGAATGGCTTTCCGACACAAAGACTTGGCTGCAATGCCAACTGGTCGGCGCCGGCATGCAGGCCATGGTCGACATTATAGCCACAGCAGGTTTCGGTCTTGGGTCTAGCATTGCTAGGCGTAGGCGAAAGGGGTTCCGGTTGGAACCCTAGTGAGGACTTCGAGAATTCCAAAGTTTAAGGTACTGCGCTGAACGGCAGTTTCTGATAGTCAATTTCCCCTTCCTCTTTCCTTTCCTTTTTCTTTGTCCTTTTCTCTCTCTCATTCTTCTCGCTCTTTTATTTCCGATGGAATCACATCAAAATTGCAGTGATGGCTAAGGTTCTATATTTGTGCGTAATGTTATAGTACTTAACTTATCTCACAAGGAGATAACTTCCGGGTTGTGAGGAACATGATATTGAACTAGTCAAGGGGCAGCTACTGAACTATACAAACGAATGCTATACTACTTCTCGTCCAGTCTTATCTAGACCAGCCTCGCAACGACGTGCGAGCCCTGAGAAACACGAGAGCGACTTGACGTCTCTTGCGCAGCCGCTTCGGCGGTATCTTCTCATCTCTGACCTCCTCCATCTCTCCCTGACTCATCGTCTCGGGGCTCTCCTCGTCCGGGCACCCTTGCACCTCTGTTGTAGCAGCCTGGGTATCTGGTGCTGGCTCTTGCCTCGGAACAACACTAACAACGTTATTTGCTTTGTCCTCGAGAGTTGCTGTACTTCCGGGCGCGTGTTGATTTGCCACAGCGACAGTTCCTGGAATTGAATGGACACCTGCCAGTCCAGGATCTTGGATAGCAACCAAACGATTGAGAGACCCTATCATCTGCTCCATCACCCTAGTTTGCGCCTCTAGGCTGGCCTGGATAGCAGCCATAGTATCGATCTGTTGCTGAGTTGCGATCCTGAAGTCCTCCTTAAGCTCCTGCACAGTTTCATAAGCTGGCTGGGCGCTGACTCTCTTTTTGGGCCGTTGGTTCATGTTCGTGAAGGGTATGAGATCATAGCCACTGCTATCCCTTGCGGTTGCATGACCGGTACGTTGTATGTAACCCTTGACAGCATGCAGCGCCCTGGTGGCAAGATTGTCGGCCCGGTTGTTGTGTTGTACCGATGAGTGGCCTTTGACCCAATGAAGCTCCAACTTGACTGTAGAGCTCAGAGACCGCATCCGATTGAAGACCCCTTCCAGTGCTCGGCTCACATGCTCTTGGGCCGGACTCCCAGGCACAATGCGTGCCTTTCCATTCACTAATATGGCCTGACAGAAATGAAGGTTGGCATGAGAGTCAGTGAAGACGAAGACGCGCAACGGGCTTTCCGCATCCAACGGCCTCCGCTTGGCTTCCATCTCTACAGCCTCGAGGGCCTTGATCAAGGCAATCATCTCTGCTTCTCGTGATCCAATATCTCCGATGATACCATAGGACTCATTCTTCCAGCTTTCCGTCTGCTCAACCTCTCCCTCTGACAGGAATTTATAGGTGAATGCTGCAGAAGAGGCCTGGGTGCATGATCCCCCATCCGTGAAGGCAAACATTCGCCTGCCCGTAATGCAGCGTACTGCCCACTCCGCGTATCGTTTGGATTTCTGGGCATCTTCTCCAATCTTGACCCTCGGATACGGCTCGTTCTGCATCTTGAAATCTTCCTCAGCCAAATCCGCATCGGAAGCAGGCGACTTTTCCCCGCCTTTTCTGGCCTCTTTCTTCGGGGGTTCGGATGGCTGTCGTGAAGACGAGGCAATAGAAGGCCTTGGCTGCGAAGTGCTCTCAGCAGCGCCGATGACAGCATTGCTCATTTTGCTGGTGGCAACGTCACTGCTGTGGCGGCTTTGGTTAACCTTGCCCTTCCCCTTTCCAGACCCCATCTTATCAGTGGCAGCTGCGAGATCACTCGTTGGACCACGCTCCTCTTCCGACATTCCAGGTTTTGGACCAGTGCCACTCGGTATCTGCCCATCCTTCAGCTGCGGGGAATTCTTCCGTTGCTGAGCCTTGGCTGTTTTAGGGAGTTCCACCTTCTTGGAGGCTTTCTTTCTCTGCGGATCTCGCCCCTCCTTGGGATGCTTCTCTCTGGCAGTCCCAGCCTGTGGTTCTGTCGCTGACACCTTCTCCCGATGGACGATGTGGTTCTTTGCAGACTCAGGCTGGTGTTTAGACATGTCAGAGCTGACAGTGTTGAGGATCAAGCCGGACGCTATTGCCAATAGAAAGATGACCAGGGCTGATGTTGAAGCGAGTTGTCCGGGCACCACATGATCCAGTTTCCACGAGTGAAGTCTGGTCGATGCCTCTACCTGCATTGGTATACCCAGGACCAAACCCCTTTGATAGTCCATATTCTGATGCAGTTTTGAGATTGACAGGCAGGGGCGGTATTTCTACACTGGAGGTCGGTATAGACTTTGAAAATGGAGGGTGACGGAGAGGGGATTGCGGGGTATCACGTCTTCAGAGCACTTATGGTAGCAGCTTGATCTTGTCATAAGTAATCGATTAGGTTCCAAGTGACGACTACTTGAGAATCAGCGATTAGATGATATGAGATCAAAGACGGACATGAAGGATTCAGCTGAATGGGAGCTTCTAATACTCATAGTACTTGATGTTGGTGAGTTCAGACCGACGTCGCTCCCCTGCAAGAGGCCTACCACTTTGTAAGAAGCCTACCAATCACACTCCAAGACAAGGGCTTGCCTGTGCCCAGTGTTACATCTTCAACAGGGGGTGATTGGACCAAACTGTGATGGCCAACGCAACCTACAGAATTTCGAGGGGGCTGGCCATCTAATCGGCGGGGTTCACATGCAGGAGGCCAGCCAAGCGGATTTTCTTTTTAGAACCGCGCTGCCATTTGTTTCCAGTTTGCCTAGATATCCGATGGCCAACAATGGCCACCGTTGGCCGCCGTTGGCCGCCATCCCACCTGTTGGGCCCCCTTTGGCCTGCCTTTGGGCCCTTTGGGTATAAATTCGACCTGCGTTCCCTCGATTACGCTCCTCTCTGCTTCATTAAATCTTCTTGGAATCATACACTCTTTGACTTGGACACACCCAACTTCAAGCCTGACGTCAGCCACGTGGTTCAAGATGGTCCTCACCTCTCTCCGTACAGACGCACTGGACGGTCTTTGTTCCAAGGAGCGTCTTGACCTTATGGACTCGATCGACAGCCTCCGCTCCGAGGGCATCAACCACTTCGTCTCCCTCCCCCAGATCATCGTGTGTGGAGATCAGTCCTCGGGGAAGAGCTCGGTGCTCGAGGCCATATCGGGGGTGTCGTTCCCTGTCAAGAGCAACCTCTGCACGCGCTTCCCCACCGAGCTCGTCCTGCGCAGAACCCCCCAGACCAGTGCCAGCGTTTCCATCGTCCCCCACCACGCGCGCAGCGACTCGGAGAAGGCGGCCCTGTCCACCTTCCACGAGGAGCTCGAGGACTTTGCGGGCCTGGCCGACCTGATCGACAACGCCAAGTCGGCCATGGGTATCAGCACCCACGGCAAGGCCTTTGCCAAAGACCTCCTCCGAGTCGAGATCTCGGGGCCGGACCGCCCACACCTCACCATCGTGGACTTGCCCGGGCTGATCCACTCGCAGACCAAGCACCAGTCGTCGTCCGATGTTGAGCTGATCCAGGAGGTGGTCGAGGCCTACATGCGAGAGCCACGCAGTATCATGTTGGCCGTCGTCTCGGCCAAGAACGATTTTGCCAACCAGGTGGTGTTGAAGCTGGCGCGCTCGGTTGATGCGGCGGGGACCCGCACCCTGGGCGTCATCACCAAGCCCGATACCCTGCACCCGGGCTCCGAGAGCGAGTCGCTCTACGTGTCCCTGGCTCGGAACCAGGAGGTCGAGTTCCGCCTGGGCTGGCATGTGCTGAAGAACCTGGACTCCGAGGCCGGCCACGGGTCCCTGGCGCAGCGCGATCTCAGCGAGATCGAGTTCTTCAACAGCGGCATCTGGACTACCCTCCCCGAGTCCGTCTTGGGGGTCGACCAGTTGCGCAGCCGCTTGAGCAAAGTTCTTCTGAACCACATCACGACGGAGCTGCCCAGTTTGATCCGCGAGATTGAGGTGAAGCGCAACGCTTGCCAGGAAAGACTCACGAGACTCGGTCAGCCCAGGACTACTGAGCGCGAGCAGCAAGCCCACTTGATTCGCATCAGCGAGTCGTATCAGCGGCTAGTTCAGAGCGCCGTTAATGGCGATTGGAATGATCTGTTCTTCGATGATGCCGAGTCTGCTACCGGCTACCTTCGTCGCATCCGGGCCGTCGTCCATAATCTCAACGACAAGTTTGCGAAGGCTCTAACCATTAAGGGGCACCGTCGCCACACGGATGGCTGGGGAGGCTTATCGTCAGTGGAGAAGATATCGGAATCGAAGTCTGGCATTTTGATCTCCAGGGATGAGTTCGTGGATCATATCGAAAACAAAATGCGCAGGTCCCGGGGCAGGGAGCTACCTGGCTTGTTCCATCCCATGCTTGTCGCCGACCTCTTCCGGGACCAAGCAAGCCCTTGGGAAGGGCTGGCGCGTATTCACGTTCGTGCCACGTGGAAGGCGTGCCAGGCTTTCCTCAAGCACGCCGTCGCTCATCTGGCTGATGCAGCAACCTCTGCAGCCATCATGCAGAACATTGTACAGCCCGCTATGGACGGTATATTGACAGCACTCAATTCGAAGACGGGCGAGCTCTTAAAACCACATCAGACCATCCACCCCATTACATACAACCATTACTTCACTGACACGATTCAGAATGTCCACAAAGAGAGGGAGCGAGAGCGTGCTACTCGAGCATTGCTCCGGTTCTTCAATGTTGAGACGCTGGGCACCTGTGACTATAGCATAAATCTGAAGAGTTTAATGGAGGCGCTAGTCGATGGTACTACTGAGCCGGACATGCAAAGATATGCTGCATCGGAAGCGTTGGACCAGATGACTGCCTATTACAAGGTACGATGAACTCTTTTGTGCGAACTTGACGGTCTACTTGGGGCTTGTACTGACGCCTTTACTAGGTTGCTATGAAGAGATTTCTAGATGACGTTGCTGTTGAGGTGATCGAGGTGGTGCTCATGTCCGCCCTCCCGACGTTGTTGTCTCCTGTCCAGGTCTACGGAATGCCGCCCGACCTGGTTGCACGAATTGCCGGCGAGAACGAGGAGGCCCAAACGCAGAGGCACCAGCTCACGAAGCAGCTCGAGGTGCTGAGCAGAGGAGCCGAGACTTGCAAGCAATTTGCCGTCGGTGAACTCAGTAGTATGGCACAACCCCCTCTTTGATACTGTAAATTCACCACTAACCCTGCTGTGCTTAGTGTCCGAAGACCCTGCGGAAGAAGAGGAAAGTCGCGAGGAAGAGGAGGAGGAAGAAGAGGAGGAAGAGGGAGAGGGAGGAGACTCTGTAGGCGCGATTGAACACCCGTCAAAGCCGCTGTCGCCTACTGGTCTAGAAATGGAGCCAGAACCGGAGCCAGAAGCCTGTGAGGAGGGAGTACAACCAGTCGATAACTTATGGGCAGGGCTTCCCAGAGAAAGCAAGAAAAGTAAGAAGAAGAATAAGGGCATAGAAGTATCCCCATGGAATTGAGCTTAGGAAACTGTCAGTTTAATAAGTCTGGTTCAGGCTCATTGGATAGTAACAAGTATGGCCTGATGGATCCTTCCTTGAAAAGTTGACACGCCGTCGATCTCTCAGGCGCTCGGGGGTTTTAGAATAGAGGACACTCCCACTTTTCGCCCCGGTATCATGTTACCCAATTCTCTATGGAAGACTGCCCTCCATCCTCCACGATCCGTCTCAAGCGTCGTGCAAAGGAAGAATGTTCGCGCCAGTGGCCCAGCTTCGTTGACGATTCCGTAGTGCTGCTTGCTGCCTTCTCAGTATATTTAATGTCGCGCAATCTCGTACCCCTTGTAACAGACCAAGTATCGCCTTCCCGCGCTGTAAACTTAGTATCGACGACGGAAGGGGATGCGGAGCTCTTCTACGCGAACCTCCACGTCCTGATCTCCAGTCGGTGGATTCGTCTCGTACTCCGGTCCCCTGTCTATTCCTTGCCCGTCCCACGTCTTGTCTGATTCACTGTCCCGTTCGGAATATGATTTAGTCTTCTCATGCCCCTATAAGACTGGCTCTAGCTGCAAGCCTACGAGCACAGAGCGTCAATATGCTTCACTCCAATCTCAACTCAGCCCCTGCTGCCTCGCAGGGAGTTCAGCTACCCCGCCAGTTCCAGAAGGTCCTGCGCCCGCTTGTTGTGCTTGCACATTCAGGGGCGCGGAGTTGGTCCCTATGAAAGTGAAAAATCCTGTCCATGAGATGCCCTGGACATAACCATGATCATGATTGAAACTATCTCCACTCTCTCACAGTCATAGTGAGGGTTGAGACAGCCAGCAAGTTGCGTAGAAAGTAAGGCGTCCAAGGCTGTGCCTCCAGCGACGTGAGCACGCCCGGTATCTGGCGAAGTCGCTCTCGAAGATCGTGCTCACGGTTTGCATCATACTCCTTGTTCAGAATATCGATCACGAGGACCGCCCACATGAACACGCCCGACGACTTCTGCTGGATATCAGACCGGAGATTCTCCGAAAGCTTGCCGGTGCCGATGTCCAAGGCACTCTCGACATAACTGGCAATATCTTGGCGATGTTGCTCCTTGTGCTCGAGGGTAATACTTGGCCCTTCCGTGATGGGAATATGCGGGTATTCCCTGCTCGCGAAACAGAAACGGAGCTGGTTTCCAGCATTGCAGAGCTCACCCAAGTATTTGATCATGTCCTGGACCTCTCTGTCACCGTCACTGCATTCATCCAAGGCATCGATGAAACACACAACGGGAACTTCACTGAGAAATTCGACAGCTTCCTGAAGGAGCTCCTTGGGTGACTTGATGGACCATTTATAGTCAGCCTGAAACTTTTCCAGAGCCTGAATGCGGGGTTCGGCTTCGAGAAGTTGGTCCACGAGCGACCGGTAAAGACCAGGGGCGGACTTCTCGAGATCATTTCCCTGGGCATTGAAAAAGAAGGATACGATTACGCCCTCTCTTGCTGTTCGGTGTGCATGGTCGAACAAGAGCTTCATCATGGTCGACTTTCCAACGCCAGGTTTCCCTTTGATCCAAAAGTGTCTGTCGGCATCGTGTGCGTCATTTTTCGTTGACCACCTGAGGTACTCGGGATCCTCGAGCAACCATCGACAGGTGTTGGCGTGCGTTTCCCTGATGCTCAACTGGCGCTCCTCGCGCTTCTCGCGCTCTTCTCCCTCTTCATTTCTCTCCTGTACATGGTGTGAATAGGGGAGTTCGCGGGGACGTTGTTCATTGCTCGGCTCGCCATCTTCGTAAACCCTCGGTCGTTGCGCTGGACGTTCCATCTTTTGTACCAGAGACGTGGAATCGGCTGTTGCAGGGGGTGTTGCGCTGAGGAGCCGGAGTTGTAGTGGCAGCTACGATCAGATAAGTGTGGACCATAGGACAAAGAAGAAGAAGAAGAAGAACACACAGTGGTAGCAACTCATGGAATGTTATGTGGTGGTGAGAAGACCAACCGGTTGGCTGGGCTTTTCGAGAGGAGGGGCCAATTAAAAACTGAGCAATCATCCAGCAAACAGTTTGCCAGCAGACAAAGATCTCCTCTTTCCTGCTGTTGGCTGGTGCGTCTCCGAGCAGTACAAGGCCATTCCCAGGCTTCTTTATTTGCTTGTTTGGTCTCGCAAGTCACATGCTGGAAGTCGAAGACATGAACAACAGGATAATCACGGGATCCACGACTTGATGCATTTGTGTGAGTCAGTGAAAGGGCAGCTTATCGTTGTCCCTCAACACAAGCATACAGGCAGAAGTGAGCCCATCGACGTTGGTTGCGCCTGGGAGTCGGGACAAGAAGCTGACCTCTGTTTCCGATTCTCTCACCCACACAAACACAAACACCACACCATGGGATACCCAGGCTGTTATTTGCGTACCAAACCGATGATTCGCCCCTCGAATTCCAAATCATCATTTTACTAGAAAGCGGCTTCAATAGCAAACCAGGTGAGAACGAGTGAGGTCAGCCACACTGCGTATTGTGGTACATGACCTGAGCTGTGGCTGATGTGCACCGCCTCCCGGGACCGTCGACCACTTCGGCTTTTCCATCTCTGGTTCTGCGCACCCGGAGCTGGACTTGTACCAAATCCCAAAAGTGGCAGCCACGACCTTTACCTCATTCAATAAATAATATTTTAATATTTTGATTTTGGCAGGATCCAAAACACAACAAACACTCTCTCCCTCACTTGATCTCACCAATTCCATTTCTCCCTCTTCATCTCCTGCGCAATCGCCCAATCATCTAATAATATCGCCAATGCATGCATCATCATGAGCACGACTCTTGTGTCGGCGCTCCCTGCACGCGACGGTGGCGACGACAGCGACGGTGGCAGCGATGGCGACGACCTCCCACAACTTATCGCCAACCTGATCGAGGCAGATCGCGACACCACGGCTCAATTGAAACCGCATTGGCGCGCCATAATCAAGCGCCACATCAAAGACACAGTCCCGAAACTGGGCCCATCTCGAATCAGGTACGCCCACGTGTTTGCAATTGATCCCCCATTCGCCATTTGGGCACGCGACAACATCTCCGAGGATGTCATTGTTCGGTGCCTCGAGGAGGAGTTCGGAGCCGAACTCCTCGAAACCCCCAGGGAACTGCGCAGCGCCTTGGCCACCGTTGCGGCGAGAGCCAACCTCCACAGCCTGGCCGCTCTTCCTCTCTTCTTCGGCGCAGGCTCCCGCGCCCCCAAGGCTCAAGCATGGAAGGATCTGGCGCAGTACCTGAGAGCTTGGCCGGATCTATCATTCGACCTTCAGCTGTACCCGGCCATTCTTCTAGCCTACATGAGGCGACAAAGGTTGAGGCTGCGTCCCGCCCTCCTTCTTCAGAGCCAGATATTCTGCCGCGATACAAAAGTGCGGGGATACGAGTCCCACTTGATGATCCTAAACCGCTTGAACATTAAGCCCCGCGATTTTCGCTCCGTGTTTACACATATTCAGATCTGTGAACAAATGCGCGACAGAGAAGATGAAAATGTGGAGATGGAGATGGCGCGTTCCGAGAGTCAAGCCTCGCTGAGTGACTTCACCAGCGTGATCGAAGACTTTGGCGATGAGGACGAGAGTGGTTCAGAATACGATCTTGCCTCCGAAGAGGTTGAAAGTGAAGAGATGGACGTCGAGAGTGGAGATGAAGGGGAAGGGCTCGAGTCCGACTCGACAGGAACAACCAGTACTGGAACTCATCATAGCGATGACACCTCCCCCCCAGCCTGACACCATCAATGCGTCTCCCGCACGGGAAATCCACCAGTCGACGCCGGACTTCCTGCGCCCACCTTCCATACTATTGAGGACTACCCCGAACTTCTCGGTATTCCGCGACCAAGAATCTACATGGCCATCACCGCTTGCAACTGCCACCGATTTCCGCCATGTATTGTCACATTCCGCTTCCGAATATTCACGGCCAAAGCGCAGAAACAGCGACGGGGTACACCCAACCCGAAGTCCCCCTCACAAAATGAGAAAGGAGACAGCTCATGACGACGGGACTAACGATCCTATAGACATTAGTTCAGATGAATATCAGCCGGTCGATGGAAAATGCAACGGATCCAAGCCCGTCTGCTCCCACGTATGGTCACAGTGGGCGGAAGTGGCCAGCAAGGAGAATTTGGCAGGATTGCGTCAAGGTTGGCTGAACGGCGATCTGGTGCAAACAATCAGCTCCATGGTCATTTCTCGTGCGGATGACTCGACAGTGGTGGAGATTCTCTACCCCAAACAGAGGCAGCAAAAGTTGTTGCATGGTATCGGTCAACACATCAAACGTGTTGTCATGGTGATGTATTTGAACGAGAATCACTGGGTCCTTGCTCTGGTCACCAGAGGCTCGACCAAGGTGCAAATGTACGACTCAGCAGCGGGCTCAGTCGAGTCGGGGTCGGTGCTGGACGTCGTACGATGTCAAGTCCCGTTTGCGAGAGACGAAGCCAACTCATCCATGTATGTCCATGCCGAAGTATGTCCACAACAAACAGATGCAACTTCGTGCGGCGCCTTTGTCTGCGTGGTCGTTTGGCACGTCGTTCTGGGAGTCCCGCTTCCCACGGAAATCAACGCACAGGCGTGGCAGGAAACATTCGAAGCCCTTCTACAGGGTAGAAAGGCCACCTGGAAGCTCCATGAGACTCTTGACGCAATGGAATCTGCTTCTGCTGCTCCTATTGCTAGGACCGGGGGACAAGGAGACGCCCAAGATGCCAAAGGGGAACGCGCAACCATTTATGGCCTTGCGAGTGTTCGGCAAGGACTCCAGGATTTTCAAACAGAACTGGCAAGGCAAAAGATGCTGCATGAAAAATGCGATGAAGTACTGTTGCATCTCCGCCAAGTCAAGTCCCTGTGTGACAAGTTCCAAGCGTGCCCCGAGGAGCCCCTCTCGCGCCGCCTCCAGAACTGCGAAGCCGACATGGACTGCCTGAAAAGGCACCAAGAGAATGTGCAGATGCTACACTACATGCGCGAGGAGAACAGAGAAGCGCTGCGGGCGTGGCACAAGAGCGCCCAGCGAGAGTCTCGACATCTTCTCCAGGACTACCGGAGACGCATGGAGGCGTTCCAAGAGGACACGCGCCGGGTGGCATTGCTCGACCTCCACGAGTGCCTCGAGACTGCCGAGAGGACACGTTCGGACTACGGGGCCAAGGTGGAGGATCTTTCGCAGGGGCTGAGGACATTGCTGCAGAGCGAAGTGCCGCCTACCCTCCTGAAGTCGGTGGCAGACTCGTTGGTAGAGAACTAGCAAGGAGCCACTGAATAAGACTAATTAAGTACTTACCAGGTAATTATCCCTGTGACCCTGTGCATGTATAACCATGACTCTCCTGTAGGCTGTCGGGTCACTTCCAGAGCCAGTCTCTTTTAGGTCTATAATCTTGGCTCTACTACACTATGACTGAACATCACTCTAGCGGCTCCGTACAAGGGACCGGTCTCATTTCCCCATCACTCGAGACCAATAAATACCATGCCGTGTCTCAATATGCTGTATCACCTCTACACTAGGGCCTGGGAGGAACATTATGATGTGACAGGGGGTAAAAGCAGGATGGTCCCAAAAGAAAAACAATATCTCGATGTGATGATTTGTCAGACTGCATAAGATCAAAAGAACGGTATCGAATCATTCCAGCTCCCCCCTTTCCTCAACGTAACCAAAGCAACCGTTAAATACAAAATCCCCAATGTCGTAAGAGTACAAGCCTTCCCCACGTCTTCAGTAGATGAATTCGGAAACGTCCATGCACTGGCCCTTGTTGACATCGGCCCTGTGAAGCGGCACGCTGTTAGACCACCGACCGGCCATGGGACAAGAGGCGCGGGGAGGGGGGAAAGGAATACTCACGTGTACTTCCAGTTGCCATACTTGGTCCGCCCGCCGCGCTCGCAGTCAAACTCCTTCCTCATGCCGTCGAGGCACTCGTTGACGCCGATCTCGCGGTAGCCGCTCTTGTGGTACTGGCGCCGCAGCCATGACCGTCAGCACGCGCGCACTCTGGCTCCCCTCCTTCTTCTCATCCGACGTCGGCGCGGGAAGAGGGCGGGGCTTACCTTGAGTTTGATGTCCCACTTGATGTTGTCCGAGGCCCTGAAGCAGGTCTGCCGCTCCTCGCCGCCGGCGTATTTGCCCTGGAGCTTGTTGCACGCGACGGTGAGGGCGTCGCTGTACTTCCAGCTGGCCGGGTTGTCGATCTTCTGGCCGCTCCCGTAGCAATCCGCTTGGGCCGAAGTGATGGCGGCCGCCAGGGTGAAAATGGTCGCGAGGGAGAACTGCATGGTGAATAGGAGGTGTTGAAGTGTAATGGAAGTGCAATGAAGCTGTTAGGAAAGTAGTGGTGGCTGTTGGTTGCAGTGATCAGATTGTTATGAGGATGAGTGTGTTTGAGTTGAGCTGAGTTGTGTCGAGCCTTGAAGACGTCGAGGATACCCGATATATATACACTTTTCATAGCCGGTACATGTCTGTCAGTCATGGGCATATAAGTTGGCGACACTTGAGTCCACCTCAAAGGACCATCACATCGTCATTGAACTAAACTTGGACAACCCGGGAGGCTCATACCAAGAGTGTTGTCTTGGTCCTCGGCCTGAATGCAAGGAGCCCAGAAAGCCGCCTCATTCCTGGCGGATTCGACGATCACTAGTCCTACGACAAATATAGAGTATAACAGGACTTACTAAACCCATCATCGTCATATGGCGTCTATGTAAGTCTGAAGCCCTGGCTCTGTAAATGAGCATATCCATTTCACTGTCGATCCGTAATCCTGGCGTATAGCTGCCAAGTATACTAATCTTGCTAGTGAATCCTGACTCTACTAGGATTAGGGATAGCATAGCCGACCTCCCCAGCTGGAGGTGGCGGTGGAGGATCACCCCACTGCTTCTTGAAGAATCACTTGGCACGACGTCACATGGCCATCTCTGCATTTTTATATAAAACTATTTTTATAATGGAATGGTTGATATAGAATATAAATCAGACTAAACAGCACATCGCACCTACAAGTACTATTCGTGAGGCAATTCCAAAACTTCGACATTTGCCCACAACTTGCTTGCACAAAATCTCTTCTTCCCATTACATTTTCTCCTATCAATTAGCAACCCACCACTATGCACGCCTCTCAGTTTCTAGCCCTTCTCGCCGGCGGCGCTGCTCTCGCCCATGGTGCTGTCATCATTGGCCGCGGGGCTGGGACGCACATGTACAAGATCGCAGACGGCGTTTACTCTACGGTCCCCAGCACCAAGCGCGAGGAGCCCGGGACGCACATGTATAAGATGGCGGACGGCGTCTACTCCAACGTCCCCCCTGTCAAGCGCGACGAGACGGGAACGCACATGTACAAGATTGCCGACGGCGTCTACTCCAGCATCGCCCCCTCCAAGCGCGAGAGCCCCGAGGACGGCCCTCTGGCGGCTTGAGCCGACATGTGGCGAGGTGAGTAGGTGGCACGGCGAGGTGCGTGACGGCGGCTGTTCTAACCAGACCCATCAGAAAACCCCCAGTACGACGGCGTGTGGACGCGAACGGATGAGGACGAGATGGTTTGGTCGCTCTTTGAAGATTGAGATAGTTGAGCCTGTAGCTTTGGATATTTGTAGAGATTTCAGGAACACACGTATTGCTTTTGACTAAACCGCTGTCCCTAAATCTATCAACTATGTGTGTAATGAATCCGGCCGACTTGTAGACACGCCACCGTGACATGCTCTAGACCCAATATGCTACTGATTCGCTGCGTAAGCAGTCTTGATCAAGGGAATCCAATGCATTTTGAGGGACAGGTATAGACAGTTGCTGAGGCCACGACATCCTCAATTACGTCGGCTCATACCCTCGGTTAGCTAGACCTGTCGAGATCACGGGCCTTTTCTTTACTAGGCTTAGATCTATCAACTAGGATCGTGAACTAATAATACGAGGGGACCTTCATGGTACTACGTTTGAAGTCTTGGAGTAGGGATCCGAACAAGTGTGGCATTTTCATGAGATTCTATAATTACATTCCAGCTACTGGTATAATAATAGACCTGATTATCGTTCTGTTGACGATCCCGACCATCGCCGCCGA
Organism: Apiospora pterosperma; assembly: GCA_019976485.1. NCBI lineage: Eukaryota > Fungi > Ascomycota > Sordariomycetes > Amphisphaeriales > Apiosporaceae > Apiospora > Apiospora pterosperma. Next base: position 115,083 of record JAFBMP010000010.1, read on the forward strand.
CTGTGATGTCACAATGGAGCCATGGGCGGCAATACATTCTATCGGCTTACTATTCCAGATGCCCTGGCACGCGACCATTAATTACAGGCTATTCCTACAATGGATTATTGCCAAGAATACCAAGGCGTGAGGGATGCAATTCCTCTGCGCGAGAGATGCGAAAGCCATGGCAGCCGCAGCTGGTCTTGGATGGCATCATTCTATTTCTGTTGCACTCCTGCACTCGACGGTGTCGTGACAGACTTCTGACCAGGTCTCGCTGTTGGAAGTCACGATATTAAAGGTCTCTGGTGCCCCCTCATCTCGAATCTCTCTGGACCTCAGACAGCAACACACAACCAGCACCATCTCCATCCATTCACATCACTCTTCTCAAGACTCATTTGTTCGAGAATCCAGAATCCTGCAAGATGCGTTTCCACAACTCAGCCGTACTCGTCCTGGCCATCCTCCAGAGCCACTCGGATGTGGCCCACGCGCTTCCCGCTCACGACTGGGAGCAGTCCTGGAACCAAGGGGAGCGCGTCGAGGGCAGAGACACGACATCTCTCACGTTGACCTCGGGCGAGGCGGCCCCTGCCACTACGACCGAAGTGGCAGTCTGGAACCCCAACGACGTCGATGACGGAGAGATCGCCTACGATACACATCTTGCTAAACGGGTACCAACTGGCATCGCCGAATTCACGGCATGGGTCAATTTCTTCGCCGCCGCCGCCGGCTGTGTCTATGGCGCTTACCACCTAGCCAAGGCTGTAGTGGTTCAAACCACCGAGCCGGTAAGTGGTCCATGTTGTTGTTCCATTGCACGCGGACTCGACTGGGAACTGACCAATAATCGTGTATGTATAGACCACGAGAGCTCACTGGATTGCGTGCGCCGCACGAGCTGCGGGCGTGGGGTCTGACCAGGTTCGGGACGCGATCTCGGCGTTGGAACGGGCTGGGGCGGTGGTGCGGGAGTCTGTTCCGGGGGCTAAACGTGACGCCCCCCCTGCTCACCGAGGACATCAACATGTAGAAAGAAGGGTGTCGGCATAGCATCACGTTGATTAAGTTGCGGAGATTCAGATACCACTTTCGTTTTAGTTAGCAAGTTAGAGACGCACGGATATTTCCAATTCGCGAGTTTCGTTATTCCATGTGATGTGCATTTCGGGATCCTGGGCCACCTGAAGGATTTCATAGTAAGCGTATTAATAGACTTGTCCGCGTCAGCCAAGATCTTCCACACCCCACACTGCGGCTGAGCTCACATCCCCGCCGCTATACTGTTTTGTTCATGTTTATCACATAGGATATATAAAATCTCAGCTGCAACAGGCAGTGGGCAGGGAAATTCGGCCTTTTCTTGTTCAGTCACTGCTCAAAGAAGTAGTCATGCATCCAAACATGGCCAACACGCAAGACATCGAGAAGCAAGCGCTCCTCGACAAAGCCCCCACGATCCGGGTCCGCGCCGCCACCTCGGACGACGTGCCCGCCCTGCACCGCATGGCCAAGCACATCATCGAGCAGTCCCCGGGCGCCACGCTGGACGCCGTGCCCGCGGCGTCCAGCATCGAGCGCGCCGTGGCGTCGAGCCGGGGGCCGCACCTCCTCTACGCCGTCGCCGCCGACCCCAGCGGGCCCGTGCTCGGCTTCGTCGTCGTCACGCCCTACAACGGCATGACCGACGGCCGCCGGAGCTGCTACGACCGCACCGCCTCGCTCGCCGCCGGCAGCCTGGGCGCCGCCGTCCTGGGGCCCGCGCGCGACGCCGCCGTCAAGGCCGCGCTCCTCGCCCACGCCGTCGCCACGTGCCGCGCCGCCGGGTTCCGCTACCGCTCCCTGCTGGCCGAGATGCTGTTCCGGCCCGACCAGCCCTCGCTGAAGCACATGTACGACGTCTTCCTGGAGAACGGCTTCCGGCTGGCCGGTACGTTCGAAGAGGTCGCGGAGAAGAACGGGCAGTTGTTTGACCAGATCGTCTTGCAACGCAAGATTTGAACGCGAAGACCGACGGGGCACTAGAAGGGCACGACAAGGGGTGGTGGAATGGTGTCATCTACATTTGATCTCACTCTATCAAAGGTCTAGGAACTTCTCTAGGCAGCACAGTCGTAGATATCTCCCAGCATCTAGATCTTGAATCATTGATTCACAAGTACTTCCGCTTTCTCACTTTCGAGGTGATTCAGTCCTTTTGAATCTATAGCCGTCATCATTTCTTTTCTTTGCAATGCTTCTCCATCTGTTCGATCACGTTCTGTCTATACACGTATGAAACCCCCGTCTTTCCTCGCCTTCCATCCACTGATAATGAGTCGTCACCTGTGCTTGAGTACTCTGGATGGAACGGCGCTTACTACTATGTTAGCGAGCTGTAAGAATGTGGTTACTACCCGCCTCTTGTCTCCTGCCTGCCTCCGCTGTTCGTTATCCGGTATTCGATCACGGCTAACATCAAATCACTGTAACGGTCTGGATATCCCAGCCTGGCAGGTCTACGGCAGGGCAGGAGTATAGGTCCTGTTCTACATGCCAGCGGATGAATCCAACGCGCTTGTAGTTCGGGCCATCCTTTCTCAGCAGGATCCCGCATCTAAAAAGAGATGCCGAACTGCCCAGAGTGATCTCGCCTGCAGTAAGTTGGTAGCCATAGTCGAAAACCCTGTTCTTGCTTATTAAAAGGGCCTGGACTTCCGTGGTTCGAAAGAAGATGCTGGAGTTGCTCGACACGGAGTCCTGCCCGTCGTCGTCGTCGTCATCGTCGCTGTCGGTACTGACACCATGAGCGTGAGGGGCAGCAGCCGTTGCGGTACGATGTTGGCCGAAGATGGTGTCCTGAGCAGGCCAGTCGTCTTCCCAGGCGTCGGCATAGCCCGTCATCAGGAACCCGCCCACCAAGATCTCGCCGGTCCCGTCGCGGAGGTCGACATCCCACTCCACCGTCCGCACCGGCCCGCTCAGCGTCAGGGCCCCGGACGCGACGCTGAAGAGTTCCGACCCCGGCGCCGTCGGCACCACGTCGGCCGCGACGACGCGGACGCCGTCCGCCGTGGCCTTGATCCCGATGGACTGCCCGGTGCGGCCGCCGTCGCGGGTCTCTTTGTCGCTGTCCCACCAGCGACCGGTGAACCGGACGCTGCCCTCGATCGAGGCCCAGGACCACGACGGGGCGCGGTAGCCTTCGGGGCGCGGGCGTCGGAGGCCCTCCTCTACCATCCAGCAGAGGCCTAGGGGCAGGGACTCCTTGAACAGTCCGGCCAGATACGTGCGTCTGTGGTCCTTGTCCTTGGCGTATGTGCCGGCGATTGCGGACAAAGCCGCCAGCCTGTCGGATAGGTGCGTAATGGAGCGTCTGCTATACATCTCGACGATGGGCTCGAAGGCCGGCAATGGTCTGCCCGGAACACAGGGGACTAGCGGAGTTAGCAGGTATTGTACAAAGCTGGGACCCAGCTTTACCAATGTCGTTATTCCAGTCATATTCATCCGTGATAAACAGCTTGTCCGCCTCCTTCCAATCGCCATCAAATCTTTGAGCAGACCTGCAGTACCAACGCATGATATCTTTGGAGTAGTGGAGTGATCGTGGAGACAACAAGGATTCCTGAAGTGTCCAGGCTCGTCGGTTGATAGGGTTTGTTAATAGAGGTTGTCTGTGAGTTTGTTCGAGGAGTATCACATGTCCTTTCGTCCCGTCCTTTGCCTCGAAGTTGATCTAGTATCGGGTTGCTTGATCAGTACGCTGCCACGACCCGTAATACGCTGGAAGTTGTAGCACACCTTGGTAGGAGGAAAGGTCTGATACGAATATACACTATCGCCAAGAAACCCATCATAGACCTTCTCCGCCCTGGCCGCAGATATGGTCAAGTACCCTTGCTGGTAAATATCGGGCATAGAGCCAAGCTCCCGGATTAGATCATCGGGGTCGTCTTGGAGAATGCATAGAGCATCGATCCACAGGTAGGGAATGGCCAGTTGCTGACATGTTATAACGGCGTCGACGAGTGTCTGCGGTAGTTCGCTGACGTCGATTCCTTCGAGATGCTTCCCAAGGGTCTGCTTGGTTGTTCGCACCTCTTGAGGCCCTCCCCATACATAGCTTAGACACGCCCATTTGACCTGGGCCTCTATATCTCGCGTCTCCACTAGACGCACTCGGCTTGTTTCTCTGCCTCCGACTTCGATCAGGCGGCTAGGCACGAATCCGTTGCGGCTATCCGTGCAGAAGGGGTGAGAAGTGTAGCACTCTTCTATCCACCGAGTGGCCTGTGTGAAAGCTCTCTGGGATCGGGAGTCGGCGTGAATCCTAACAATCGGTAGAATCGTAGATGCCACATTATCTAGCATTAGATCTTGTATCAGTTATGCATCCTTCTATCAAGCCAGCTTTCCGAAGCGATATTGCCCACCTGTCTCAGTGGCATAGACTCGAACCGCTTCACAGTGCGTTAATCGAAAGAGGTTAAAGGTTTTAGGCTCATAGCGAGCAACGATAGGGTCGGCTGGCTTGTGCCCACTGCCTTCCAGCATTTGCACCAGATATTGAGAGAAGAGACATGTATCAGCTACTACAGGCGAGCAATTAGTAATTAGTATTCCAACGGAGAAAATCCTGGTCACGTACTGTTCTTCGTGTCGGAGAAGGACTTGGATAGCGTAATTTCGCGGGGGCCTTCGGTGATATCCGTCTCTTTGATGATGATGTCCTGGCACCCGACGCAGCTATGGGGGCGCCGAATCCAGAATGCCGTGGCTCCATGGGGTTTGTCATAAACCGGCAGGGGTTGCATAGTGCCGGAGTGAACAGTGCAAATTGCTGGGAAATCCCACAGAGACCAGGGCAGGACCTGGATAGAAATAATAATGTGCTGTCTAGAGGAGGGACGAAGACTAAGTGAACAGCTGCAAAGATGCTGACCCCCCTGCTCGTCGCACAGCCGGCCCGGCTTTGTTCCGTTCGAGTGGTGTGCCGCTCGAGTTGGCCCTATCAAACCAGAGTGTTTTCAATGGAGCTTGCATCTTGAGGCACGCGAGCTGGTCTGTTATCTGCCGCAAGCGACTTCTTTGCATTATGTCCAGTACCGGAGAACTAGAGAGCACCTCGCTTCAACAGCTTTCAGGACTTACCGGGTTGGGGTGTGGTTGCGTCCGGCGGTCGGGGTCGGAGTCAGGGTCGGGGTCGATGTCGGAAGAGTGCTGGGGAAATGACAGCAGGACCTTCAGTGCATTTTTCTAGGCAGGGATCGCCCCCCTGGCGCTTACTAACAGGGGATAGCCGGGAGTAGCCACAGGTAGGGGTACAGGCTTGAGAAGTACGGGTAGATCCAGCTATTTTGATGTTTACAGGCAGACGAACCGACCCGTCATAATTACTTAGTTTTCTGGCTTCGATAAGATGCCACAACATGAAAGCCTGCAGGAAGATGCAGACCCACGTCGTTTGCGCAAGGCGACAGGAGAGCAACGATCAGAAGAGGCTGCTGGGCAATGGGGGTTCGCTTTGGTGTTCCTGAGATAGTTGGACCGAAGCAGACGAGGGCTCATCAGGTCTTGGTCCCCTGACTTCCAGGGGTAGGGCCGAAAATAGTGGCGCGGGGGAGGAGGCGCGGGAATTTAACTGCACACGCTCCCGTGATCCGACCTCTTTCGGGATTTAGCCCTTCTCCGCAAACTTTACTTCCCAAGCCTCCGGTATCCGACCAACTTCGGGATTTGTTCTATGCCACGGTCCCTGTTAGAGTCCGCGCAACCCATATTTATCGGGCAATAAGCCAGGATGGAAGCAGGTTAGTTTCCGGCGTCTGCAGGGATTCTTTATCCAGTTTAACCAGGATGTCATCCGAAACATCCTATTTCGCGCAGAACTACTTCGCATAGATTATAAGTAGATAGAACGGCGATAATCTTGGGTTGCTAAAGACTTCTCCGGCAACCCTGCCGACAGGGGGATCCTGGTTTCTTTGTGGCGGTGGGGGGGAGGGCGTCTAATGCTACTCTACTAGTACTACCTGTTGTGTGTGCATGAGGTGATAGTCACGTACACATGCGGCAAACGTCAGGTTCATTATTTAAGCTTTGGGTGTATGAGGTATGCATTATGTAAATGTTGATATAGCCCTGCCCCCCCCACCCACACGAGGTTCTAACTATATCGTGTACATATAGCACGCTCCACCCCAAGTTATACTGTTTTATCTGTGACTAAGTAGAACGCATGAATCATAAGTGTATTTTAGGGACTACTGACGTAGAACAGCCACGGTGACAAGAGCGAGACCATTGTCCAGGCGGTCCTATAGCTAGGCCACCGGAAGACCGAGGGGCTCGGGGACGCTATACCCCGTGCCCACCCCCCGGTCCCACCTCATGGCCGGGAGAGTCGGTATTAGGGCGGCCGAGGCTCTGACTGGACTAACGGTCATGGGTCCCTAGGGAGGAAGGGGCTATGTCGTGATAGGAGGAATATTCCAGCCAAGATTCGGATATTCTATAAAGCTGCCTATCTTCCCGCTCTATTCCTCCAACTTTCCATTATCAACACATACAATCTCTTCAACAATTCCGCCATCTCTTCTTTCATATCCCAATCCACTTGTACAAGCCTGGGATTTCCGCCAATATGAAGTTCTCCCTTGCGACTTTAGCAGCCGCAGCCACAATTCCCCTGGCCGCCAAAGACTCTGCACTCGTGGCTCGTGAGGACGCTGCTGTGAGAATCTCACTTCCCTCCTACATAAGTAGTTTACCTGCTCATTTCACTGACCACTGTGAGCCGGAGCAGATCGAAAATGTCCACCAGGTTCGAGCCGAGGAGGACGGAAACATGCTTAGGGCCCGGGTCGCCGGTAAACCCAAGAGACCCCGGCCGGCTAAGCCCAGCACTAGGCGGGATGAGCTTGATGCTCTTGATGCAAGCAACGACGACGACGACGACGACGACGACTTGTTGGAGAATCATGCGCGACGCAGCGAGGAAGAGGAGGGGCAAGTGCAAGTGCGCGACGCAGTGAAGAAGAAGAAGAAGGGCAAGGGCAAGGGCAAGAACTAGAACAGCAACAGGACGCAGAGGAAGAGGAGGAGGAGGAAGAATGGTATGTACGTGTCCTCATCCCCAGATAAAACCTATTCTTCTTACTCACCCATGGACCTCAGGTTAGAGCAAGGAAAGAGCCGCACAGCTGGAGCGGAATTCGACATATGTTTTGCAATGGCTCTTTGGCGAAATGTCCCCAGGGGATGTTATAATCATCTGTCGCAACAGATACAACGTTCAGGTCCCGATGCTATACTTGCTTACACAGGAAGTGCACTTCCACTCGTTTATGGTCCCTTACGGATCTCAGACACAACCAGGCCGGCTTGCAGATGATGAGTCGGTCAAGTCCATACCATTTCCGTGAAGAGCAGAGATCGAGAGGGAGAAGTGAAGGAGTTAGGTCAACGGACTACAGTGCTGCTGTCTGGAATGCGCGATTGCGGATGTTTGTGTGTTGTGTGGTGACGACGACCCAAGGGGGTAGTGGAAAGAACATGGGCCATGCCGGTTTGGCCGCAAACTTGGACATCTGTTTGCTCTGAAATGATGTGATTGTGCCGCACGAGTCATCCTTTTGCGGCGCCCGGAGCTCCGCTATATATACAGCAGTTCCAATAATTTCTCCTTTCTCTATTCGCTTGGAGTTCTCGCTTTCTAATGCGTTTACTCAGCAACAAAGCAAAACTTAAAGAAGTCAAGCCTAAATCAACAATGGGCACTGAGTATTCTACTTCTACTTCTCTTTTCCCTATTCCTAAGCCTCCTGCCACCCCTCCTGCCACCCCTCCTCCTCGTCCTCCTCGTCCTCCTCGTCCTCCCAGACCTGCTCAAAATTCTACTGCCCGATTCATCCTAATCGTGGCCTCGACTCCGACTTGGATAAAAAGCAGCACGAAGCCGCTCGCTGCCGGATTGCCTATCCTCAAACCACAAAGACGAGGACAGGGACAGGAGAGCTATTGCCACAAACCCTCGCGCTATATTACACTCCAGGCTGCTTAGGAGGTGTATCTCGAGGCCCACGAGCAGTACAAGGGCAACATCTGAGTGCTGGACAGGACATGACGGGACAGGGAATTGTAGGGAGACCACAGGACAATGGATGTGCCTTAATGGATGATGGACGGATTGGGTGGGTTGGGATTGACGGTGGGCGAGCGAGCTCCAGATTAACACTACACACAACCAAAACTGCTACTGATAAGGGAAAGACGAAGAGACACTCCTCAAGTCTTCAGGTGCTATTATTGCACACTCATCAATCAAAATATCACCCGCATGCACTGCAAACTTCACATAATCGATACAGTATGTGGCAGTGGCTGACAGTGGCGGCACCCGTGCCACAGCTGACCTGTATGTTTATAGGGAAGTCAGCCACAGTGGGGCGTGGCACGGGTAATACTAACTGTAGCTAGAGCTAAAGCGCTGCCCCTAACCCTTACCGTCACCATTGGGTCCCCGAGCATGTCCCCTACCAATATGCTCTTCGAAACCACGCAACTACACGACGGCTATCGAGTCCCCTATTCCGCTTATCGCAATATCGACTACTACGCCTTCAACAGTGGGCTCCCACTACGACGAATCATTCGCCCCCGTACCGACCCTAACATATCCGTCTAATGGTAGGGGATAGTATATGTAGCCCCTCTATGCGAATGGTCTAGATATCTACAGCCTTGAGAATAGCCGAAACAGCTCCCGTTGTTTATTACGCTGAGCACCTTCTTTTTCTTTCCCGCCACCGTGTCCTGGTTATTGACCGTAGGTATCTATAGGCAGGGTATCCCTCTTGGCTAGCGTCATGCCCTCCATCTGTACCTCGCCATCCCACCCCGCCGTTGAGTGCTTCTTCCTGGCTAAATCGGTCCACTCTCATGAACGGAATGCCAACCAAGCTCTCAGCGATAACCCTCTCCAAGTTCATGCCCGTAGTCCCGAGTCTTTTCGCGTCCAAGACTAACCCCCGGGGCATCAAGGCTGCACTTCGCTTTGGAAACGTCTTCGAACGAGTATACCAAGACTTCGTTGTTCCATGACTGCGCATTCCGCAGATACTCTATGCAGGCATTGAACTGGCCTCGGCTGCTCACTCGGAGGTCTCGGTTGACCAGCAGGAACTCGCTGGCCTCGTCGAAGCCGATGCGGAGGCATTGCTCTGCAGCCAGGACCGCGCACAGGAGGTCCCAGCAGGGCTTCCCCGACGTGGGGCTGATGAGGTCCGTCATGGCTACTAGATCTTGCCTCCAAGGGTTGTCGGCCCGCTTCACGTGGAAGGTTATGATGCGGGACCGCATGCCGTCATCATCGTCCACTTCCTCGTCTGCCGCACCTCGTCCGCTTGGCTCCGGAGACGGTGTGGGGCTATAGTATCGCGTGACGAACCCGTCGGCCGCGGCACCCGTGGCTGAATCCGGCGTAGCTGCACGTCGGCGCCCGTGGTCGTTCTCAGGCGCGTCATCCGTGGAGCCAGGGGATTCGCTCGTGCTGTCATTGAATTCGTACGCTCCGTGGTGGAAGGGGGCTTGAGGAAGAGAGACCCCGGCAGTGGAATCCAGAGGCGCCGGGCGTCGGCTACCAAGTCCCAATCTCTGCTCGATTTCCTGTTTCGCGGCCAGCTCCATGGCGACACTCAGCTCGCTCGTGAGCTTCTTGTACTGCTTGTATATCTTGTGGTTGGTGCATAGAGGGGGAGCCAGTTGAGGTACAGCTTTTGATGACAGGCCGAGACGTTGAAGTTCAGGGAATGGCGTTGCAGAAACTTGTGGCACAAGTAGCACGACTTCTTGCTCACGCCGATAAACCGCCGGCGGGGGATCTTGTCCGGGTTCACGTCGTAGAAGCTGACCAGCTGCAGTTCGGCGTGCACCGTGAGCTCGCAGGAGCACTTTTTGCGGAAATACACCTCCGGATTGCTCGCGTTCCACTGGCGGCCCAAGCGCATGGCGGTGTCTTCGGCCTCGCCGCCAATACTGCGGCGAAGGGTGACTTCTAGGTGCCTCTCGTCGGCAGATAGGCTATATCTCTGCTTGGGGGAGCAACCAGGGCTTCTACTCGCATCGGGCAGAAAAGAGAGCAGTTTGCGAGGGCGAACCTAGGCAGCACCTTGCTTGCGACGGCATAGCGTCCAAGTTTGTATATGCTGACAAGCCATCGGGGGATGGGTAGGCCTCGAGCCTTGAAAGTAGCCTCCATGAGTTGGCTGTACACCCATTTGGCCTCGGCAGCCCACTGGATGTGCGCCAGGATCTGCTTAGGATCCGAACAGGCATCGTCTTGAGCGAGAAGCGGCAACCTGCCTATCCATTTCAGGAAGCGGTTCGACTCGTCCACTTCGAAAAGAGCGCCGAGATAGCCAGGGTTGGCCAAGATCCAACGAACAAGCTCCTGGATAGCCTGCGAGTCTCTGTGTAGCATGCCTAAGTAGCAGCTGATCTTTTCCATGTCGAGCTCAATTATCTGGAGGAGGATTCGTGTTTCTGCGTCGGGTGGCGCGGAACCTTGAGATTGGCCCCTTAGCAAAGTGAATAGAAAGGAACCAAACCCTCTCAAACATAAGTAAGTACTTACTCTTCTGAGCAATTTCATTGAGCACATCAAATATCTTCCTCACCCGTTCCAAGACGACCTCGGGAAGGCCTGCGTTACGCGCGATGCGGACGATGGTGCCTTCTGGCGACCATTCCTCTAGGGCAGCGGCCGAGACGGTGTCGCCGTCTTTCCTTGTCGCGCAGATTAGAGCGACAGAATCCAGAAACTTGTCGATTTGGTGATTCGCGCCCTCCTGCTGGGTGTCGTTCAGGTGTCTGTCGAGGTTGTGGGTGGTCGGCTCGCCACGCACAGGGTCCAGCAGCCACAGGAAGGTGCCAGACTGCACGAGGCGCTTGAGGACTGTGCCGGTCACTGATAAGGGGGGTGGCATCTGCATGTCTAATGGATTCAGCGGCCGCTTGATTCACCGTCTAGATGGTTTGGGGGAAACGAGATGGGATGTAGGAGATGAAAAGGCGAAGCTGGACGGGGTTCATCTTTGCGTGGCTTTGGGGCCCCAAACAGATACCGGCGGGCCTCTTGCATCCCCGAAGGGCGTGGACGAGCCTCATTGGCCGCTGGCAGATTGTTGTGCCACCTACCATCCGCTTCATCGCAGCAGGCTCACCACCCCCGTCCATACTTACTGTAGCGAATACAAAAAGCCGGACGCATATATTGTAGTTACTGGTCGTAATGAAGTGAAGGTGATGCTGCGACCCCCTGAGGCAGCAGCAGTGCGTCTCTTCGTCTGCTAAAAATAGCCCGCTGTTTTTATCTGGTATTATTCATTCCTATCTACATGGCAAGATCAGACCAATGATAAAGGCAGGCCTCGTAGCCCTGATCACTCGGACGGTAATTTGTTGGGTGTCGCCATCTACTTTATGCACTCGGGCAGCGCTGCACGGAGACCTAGCAATGACGAGAGCATGACGATAGCAAGTTCTTGCAGGTCTAGCTCCCTATGCTAGACACTAATTTTAGAACAATCAGCGGGGGGGCCAGGCTATTACTAGACCCTCTAATTCCATCCGCTTTCTATACCACGAGATTCCTTCCCTATACCACTCTCCTCCCTCCCATGGGGTCAGCAGGCGTAATGGACCGGCTTCCGAACGAGATACTCCATCATATGATGGCCAATGTATGCTTGCTAAGCTTCTACGTCTTCTAGTTACTGCCCAACGCCATGGCGATTTGCTAATCCCTGTAGCTGGACCGGGCGAGCTTGACGTGCCTTTGCCAAGTTTCGAGACACCTCATGAAGGTCGCCATCCCTCATCTTTACAAGCGACTGGCATTACGAGGCACCGAGGAAGACATGTTGGATTTCACGCCCATGCTTAAGACTATTCCTGCTGCTCATTTGCAACACGTCCAGCACTTGTCAATCCGAGCGCCCTTCCACATCAGGCTACGACAACGTTGTCCTCATTACGATGAAGCGAGCAATGATAGCGCCGCAGTTACAGCTAGTCCTGGTAGTTCACTTAAGATTGACGTTAGTCTATTGCTTCAGACCTTGACTTGGCCGCGCTTATAGTCAGATTGTCAGTCTGGTGAAGACCCCTACTTCAACTTTATGCGCGTATTCAACCAGACAATGGAGGGCATTCCAAAGGACAGTCTACGGAGCTTCAGGTAAGAAAACCAAGAGACGCAATCCCCGGTACTTGACGGAAGCTCACAGATAAACAGCTGGGACTTGGGGGCCTGCATGCCTGACAAAATGATCTGGGGCCCATCTTCGGCACTCAAGAACCAAACCAAGATCGAGACTATTAGCATCATTACAGACCGGACATGCGGCACGTATACTGACACCTTCTTCTTCGTGGGCCTTGTGCAATTCAAGGAACTACAATCCCTGACCTGGAGAGGGCTATACAGGCCTGCCGACTTCGAATCCATCAAAGCCTACATTCGCGGCAATGGTGAAGTCTTGAAAACCTTGGCTCTCGATCTTATCGACTGGCCTACCGCAGAACACGAATGGTTTCTGATTTCCAGACAGCGTGCTACAATGCTAAGGACTCCAGTGGCTGTGTCCGAGAACTTCTTTGCTACCGATATTCTCGGAGTGCAGGCGGGACATGAGAAGGTGCCGTTGCCGTCTCTCTGCAACCTGTCTCTATCAGCCGTGTCATTCCAGCAAGTCGCCGCAGAGGTGGCACTCGCACTGAACTTCACCAGTCTCCGGGCCTTGGAGCTGCGGAACTGCCCATACTCTTTCAGCCTTTTGAATGCTGTGGTCGAGTCGGGCCAAATCATGACGCTCGAGTCCTTCCAGTTCGTAATCTGCGATGGCTACGCTCTAAGCAGTGATGGCACCGGCACCGCGTGTGACACCATCCTGTCGCTCTTCTTGCAATCCTTCCAAGGGCTGAAGGGTCTGTATTTGATGCTGCCACAACCCCTGGACTGGGCCGTCGTGGGTCGTGGAGCACTGAATCACCAGTCCACCCTCACACGTTTCGTGGCCCATGGTAGAGGTGAAGGAGACGGCGGATCTCGCTGTGATGGGGATATTCCATGGTGTGATGGGATGGTGCAGTTATGTCTGAACGAAGCTTTGATTGGAGTCGGAGTGAGTATATCGCCACTGAAGCTAGTAAGTATTGAGACTGTCTACAACTCGTTTATTCTCAAAGAACGAAGTACTGACTCTTGGGCGTTCTTTTTCACAGGCACGACAACTGAGAAGCCAATGCCCCCTGCCCAGCTTTCAAGTTCTGCATCTAAGACGGTCGGGTTCTGCAGACTTGGAAGAAAGCCTACGGTGCGCCATTTACGAGATGCAGGCCGGACGAGAATTCGTGGCCGGGCATTTTGGCAACGCCGTCCCCGACCTGGTAAGCCTCGCTGACTGGGCCTTTGGTCCCGGTGGCCTTCGAGAGCTGAAACTCCTTGCTTGGGGTGACTTCTCCTTTGCTGGACGCTACGCAAGCCAAAACCTGCTCTTCCTGAGGCATGGCGAAACCTACCGCATCCTGAACAGAGCGGATGTTCAGTTTTGGCATGTAGCGGAGGAACACATGGACTTGTTATCGGCCTGTGAAACAGATGAGATCTTGTTGAAATGATCTATAGACGTGCGGAAGTAATAAGAAAAAGGCATCGGATGCCCGTCCATCTATATAAGTAGCTAGGGTACAACCAGACTTCCCGCCGGAATGGTGATCAATCTCTGAGGATCACCGACCAGCCATCCGCCGTGAATTCTAGTGTGCCAGCCTGCCTCATCTGCTCCGGGTTTACCAGCACCCGCATTCCGATCGAGCTGCGTCCAATGTTATACACCCGGAAAATCACGTAAAGCCTGTCAGATGGCTGTGAGGCAGTATCGCGATACTGGCCTTGCATCTGCAACACCATCGTCGATTAGCCACAGATTTCAGGGGATATTACCTCGACAGTCTGGCTTAGATTGCCACCGAGGAGACGTACCTTGCTAAACTGGGAGTTACTCATATAGAATGGCGCTTCGCAGGTGTCGGTCGTGGTCTTGACTTCTATCAGATACTTTGTCTGCCCCGTAGCCCTGACCTGTGCGGGCATATCGTAACCCTTATCGATGAGCAAGTTGGTGAGCACGCCATCGACATCGTCATAGGTGATATCCGAGATCTCCCTTTCGAAGACCTGCTCGATATTCGCGTAATCCGGGTGTCTCGCAGCGTAATGACGAATAGTGCTCTGCCAATTGTCGATGCCGAACCGAGGCAGAGCGGGATTGCGGAGACAGGACAACAGCTCGAAGACCTAGAGAAACGCCCAGGGCCCTGGTTAGATTTCCCCTCGAATCATCTCGAATACAGCCTTCGTGGAAAAGAAAGGAACGACGCAGAGAGGAATTTTTACTCACGAACAGCTCGCCCGCGGCGCCAACCATCCTGTCACGCTCTAGTTTGCCTAAAGCCCGGAGACCGTAGGGGTCGCGGCCCACAACGTCTTGTCGATCTTCGTCTGGTATATTGAGTGGGCCTTCTGGGTTGGGGAAGGCCCCTTGCCGAGCCTGTGCGACGACCCTGGTCAGAAGTTGGGTGTATCCTAATACTGGTGGCTGGGGAGCCATCGCAGGGACATAATGGCCACTCGCGGGCACCCGGTACGGCGGTATTTCCCTGTCATGGGGATCGCCAATAGATACTCGTTGCATCGTGGCTGCTATAACGTCGACTTCATCGTGGTTGTGGTTGTGGTTGTCGTTGCGGTTTTGGTTGTTGGTGTTATCATCGTCACCGTCATCCTCATCTACCAGATCAATATCGAGGATTCCATACTCGTCCAGGATGGCAGGTAGAGAGCGATGTCTAGCACCCAGGACACTCTGTACCACCATTATGGCCTGGGCCGACACGGGCTCCGAGATCTGCGTGTCGGGGTCTGTCATGAGCCACTCGCATAGACGCCTTGGCAGCTTGCTACGGAGGCACGTCTCTTGGTCGACGTCGTCCTCGGGGACGTAAATCTTAAGGCCCGAGTCGTCCTCCCGGATGTGGAGCAAGCTTGACCCCTTTTCCACCTTGAGCACCTTGCCGTCCTGGTGCAGACAGAGCTCGCACGCGATCCTGCTTGTCTCGAGGGTCTCGGACCCGCACAGATAGCGGTACAGTGCGCCTTCTCTTTCGGCGTTGCCCACTCTCGGGCTGCCGTACGTCACGGCGATGCTGCGAAGTAGTCATGTTAAATTCCGTGGGCAGACAGGAGAGGCAGACTTACCGGACCAGTGCGTGAGCTTTGCTCTGGACAAGGAGGTTCCGCCATGGGAAAGGCCGGGTCGAGTCAAGGTCCACGGTTGAAAACTCCTTGACGGCATTGGAGAGGTAACGACTCTCGAGACCAGCCCACGTGATGAAAGTTCCGAGCTCCCGAACTCGGTCCATGCCGAAGTCGAGGAATTTGGCCTGGTCAGAAAAGCCGTCCCCGAGGGGCTTTCGGTCCCAGATGGCGAACCCGTCCATCCCATTTAGAAGGACCTTTTCGCCCCCAGGAAGCCTGACCGGAAATACTCTGTTTTGGAGGACTGGGGCAGGGTCGAAGGCACTGTGCGCAGGTTCCAGCAAGGAGCTAAATGCCAGCAGCGTATCCTTGATCTCCTCCATCGGCAGCAGTCTCGTGTCCTCTCCCTTGAGCTTTTCGTACACCATCTCGGCTGTTTTGGTCTGTACCCCCAGCCGATTCACAAAGAAATCTCGGAGGTCGTCGTAAAGAGGTTGTACAATCAGCATTGCCCTGATCTTGGTTGGGCTGGACCAGAGGCACTCCGTCGTTGTGTACCACTTGTTCCCCTCGCCGCCATATACGAGCTTCTGCTTGGTAAACATTTCCCTGGCGGATCATTTAGTTACTGGTACTCCATGCTGGGGATTATGCACCAAGTACTTACCGTAGTTTGCCCTTGGAAAAGGCGGATAGCTTTAATGAATGAAGATACTTGTATAGTTTGTGAAAAGCATCCAAATCGCTGCATTCCGCAGCCCGTAGTTCTTCGATCTCGACAACGATATTATAAATATCGCACTTCTTTTTATCGATAGAGTCCTTACGAAGAAATCCTTGGCCTGCACAGCTTCACTCCCGAACTGTTGAGAGTATATGTGCGACAACGAGTTTAGGCTGATCATGTCAGCACCGAGAGGAGCTTGCCAGACGCAAGCCTCTGAACCGACCCATTGCGCATTTCTTGAGCCGTTCTGCGGAATGTATATACCGTCGCAATCATTAACAAAGGACCTGGAAAAAGGTAGTCAGACACATGACCCATAAGCCACACGGAGGGATGCCTGAGTGGAACATACATGATCTTGCGCCTTGTATTTTCCTGGTCACCCGATTCCAGGACTTTACCTTGGAGGAAGTTGTAGATATCTAGGAACCTCTTTGGTTCGCCGAGAGAAGAGGGGTCATCGCCGTGGAGGCAAATAGTCTTCAGGATATCCAAAACGAAATCCACAAGGTCCAGTTCTTTCATCCCAAGTTGGAATATCGTATCCATCTCTTCCCACTCCAGAGGATGTTTCCCGTCGCTGAGGGGGGCTTCGAGCTGCAAGAATGGGAAGAATTCGTCTTCGAGGAGGAATCGATCGCATAGTTCTCGTAAGGTTTCCAGGGGCAGGTACGCGTCCTCTAGAGGATGCACTATCGTTTCCCCCCTCTGCTGCAGAGCACATTGGTCTTTCTCAGCTGCTTTACGACATCACCGTCGCGGTGAAATAGCGAGCGTTGATTGCCCCAGGCTGCCTTCAAAAAGCCAACAATCTTTTCTGGCCGGTATTTTGCTATGTACTGGCAGGCGTCTGACAGTTTCCCCCCTTGGCATCGGCTAGCGGGAGATATCGACGGACGTTGAAATGCCGATGCAACCAATCTTTGAAGGTCTCTCTATCGCCAGTCGGTGGGCCCGGAGCACCCCGAAGGTACTGCTTGTTCACGTATCTGACTTTCAACCCGGGGGCGCCGTCTCCGTGCAGATTCCCAGGCGGTGTCGGCTCAAGCAACTTGGCAGGCCCGTACGGGCTCTCGTCGCGTATGTATATGTTGTCAAGAACTCTTGGACTCATTAACTGCGTTTCATCTGACAATATCTGGATAGCTTCGTAGTCGGGAGAGGCCCCCTCGTCTTGGTGCGTGAGATAGAGAAAGTAAAGGTGGCAGGCTGATTGTGCAAACGTTGGACTAAAGGACCTGTGATATGAACCAATGAGGCTGTTTCGCACAGTTGTGACAGACGCAGTCGTAACGCCGACAGTGTCGAATAGCCTCTTTCTATGCTCGTTGGCCATGGCCGAGGGGCAGATGACGTCCAAATCCAGATCGAAAGGAATGTCTAGGTTGGTGCCAGCTACTTTGGGATAGTAGACAGGCCTGTCATCAAACCCTGTCTTTGCCCTCCACTGACCCGTTCGGAGCGGCAGAATGTCCATGGCCCTAACTGTATCATGCTCGATTTGGTCATCGGCCGAGGTGAATAGGAATTCCAGCAAGTTTGCGGCGCGTGATTGCCAGTCTTGGTCTTTTATCGTCTTGATCCACGAGTCCTTCTGTGCTAGGTCCCAGATCGCACGATCGGTGCTCTGCGTTGTGCTCACAACACGTAATCCATGGGCCTCCAAGCGATTTAAATCCGACTTCAAGTAACCGGGGGAGAGATAGATTTTAGGGTCAATATCGCGGAGCAGAGGTTCGCCAGAACTGTCGGCGTCCAAAGAACAAAGTATCCTGGAGTTTTCGATCAACTTCAAGGAATTCGATGATGGCAGTGGGCACCTTGGCACCATAACAGCGGCTTTTTGCAGTCTTTTTGCAATCTGTCCTATGAGGCGCAGCCAGTAGCTGTCAATGGTGTCGTCCTTCTTGGGCAGATATCGCATCCACTGGAACTTCAACGTAGGATGTCTGCACATTTGTTTGACGGCGGTTATAAAGGTACCGGCGATGCCTTTGCTGAGCCCCTCGTTTCTAGCGGAATCGACGACAATGCCTTGCCTGTTGGCCTGCGTGACAAAGTCGGCCTGAATCAAGAACTAGATGGGTTTGTTAGCACCGACATCTCCGTTTCATCTCTCCCTATTTACCTTGAACCGTGTCTTCTGGACAGGTAGGAATGCGAAGACCCATTCGTCGCCCAACACGGGGACATGCGATTTGCTGAGTGGGAAGGCTAGAGTGACTTCACTGGTGGCGTAGGCCCGGCTTGCGCGCTCTAACTCCGTGTAGGTCCGATTCTCATTCTCAGCAAGGTTGCTGACCAGCTTCTGGGTGACGTGGTAGTACTTGATATCCTTGGTTGTTTTGCCGCCCTCGGTAGTTCTTTTCGTGAGCACTCTGCGGTTTGCCTTGGCGCGATTGATGGTAAAGGTTATGCTCTTGGTCACCTCGGCTTCGTCATGCTCGTTATCATGAAAGACGATCATGATACTACTTAGCTTCTTCAAGAAAAGCAGTATGGTGTCATGGATCTCGGCAAACTGTGTACGAATGTGGCTCCGCTGTCTCGCGAGTTCTTCCGCATTGCCCTCATCATGGAGCAGGAGGGTGATCCGAGTGAGCCGGTCCTCTAGGTCTTCTTGCGGATCCTGCCACTCGGGGGTGATCATGCCCAAACCCGAGTCCGTCGCGCGGTGTTCGAAGAAGAACGACAAGCCTCTGGATTGAATGTGCACTCGATAGGCTGCCATGAAGACGGACTTGAATCCGATGCCCTTTTCCCCGACGTATCCTTGTGCCCCATGTTTGGAACTCTGGCCCACTGCGCAAATGGCTTTGAGGTTGGCCTCGGTGAAGCCGTCTTCATTGCATTCCTGGACGATCTTATCCGGATAAATGTGAAACGAGACACTGGGCGCCTCACCTCGCCTCTGAGCTTCCTCGTAATGATTGTCTTCGGCGTTTTGAAGCAGCTCGAAGACGAATCGAGCCCTGCTGGTGTACAAATTCTTGGCTAGGCTGTTGGGCAAAAGCAAAGGGGTCAGCAACTCTGGCCGAAGTATCCATCACAGGGAGTCAGGGAAGTCGGGGGAGGGTATTACGTCTTCACGCTGGCTGCGATTATACGGTCCTTGATGCGCAGAATCCGTGTCCATTCCTGGCGCTGAACTTCATTCAAAGTGTCCCAGATCTCCTTTCTGGGGAAGCCGAGATCTTCCCGGATCCTCTCCACGCGCGCGCGGGCTTCCCTTCGGGATTGGGTTTTGATCTTCATGGTGGAGGGCGCCTTCAATGCTTCACTCCTCCTCGTTTGTATCATGGAGAGAAAAAGCAGCAAGAGGACAAAGTTCCGTAGTTGGAACGAGTTTCAGAGATATATGACGAACCAAGTATGCTGCTGGTAGGGGCGTGCACATGGGTACTGGGGCTTTGCAGTCGGAGAGGGGTTCAAGCCTTGGTCGCTTCTAGGGAAGAGAACCCGTGTAACCTAGAGTAGTTACAGCACAAATATCCTGTATGCAAGGGACCCCAGGGGCAGAAGATGGTTGACGCTGGAGATTGCCAGGCCGCGCACCCCTGCAAATCCCCGCTGCGGGCCCTGGGTCGTACCAGCCGCTGTAGCCAATCAATATGCTGGCTGTGATACAGAGGTATCATGGGAGGACTTACCGGATGCAGGCCGTTCGCCCGGTTCTTGGTACTGCCTGTCTCAGCTGGAGATAAGGAAACGTAATCCTGTATGAAGCTGGGCTCCCTGGAAAATCGGAAACAGAGATGACCCAGGACCCATGCCAGGCACACAACGATGGCGATAACGTTAGTACAAACGTGATACTTTCTTATTATCATCAAGTTATGCTGGTATAGCAAGTGGTCGCGAGTGCCATTAGTATCTCTTGGCTGCTGGGCCAAAGTAGTCTGGCGTCTGGCGTCCATTGTGCGGGCCCATGGGCGTCTCCAGAGGGCGACGCGGCGTCAGTCGACATTCCGCTTCTTTTCCGGAGTCACCAGACGACTTTCCATAGCTATGGGGGCTCCTCGAACCCATACACGGCTCAATGGACGCAGACTCCTTCACATCGTCTCCCTTACGGAGAAGAGCAGTTTGAGGGAATACGCAAGGGAGCTTCACGGTGACGATTCTGGAAAGACTCAGAGGACAAGATTGGAATTGTGAGCGGTCGGCTATCCTCGAACAGCAGCCCAGTCCTACAGGCTAGAAAGTCCTGGCCAGTTTTACACGCAGTCACGAGCCGGCTATTTCGCCTGCATATCCTTGAGAACCGCGCGAACGCTCTCCCGCAAATCCTCCTCGGTCGGCAGCCCCAACAGCGCGTTCGCCGTCTCCTGCGGCCCGCTCAGCGCGCGCCCGGCCCCGTCGGCGAACTGGTACTGCCGCACGTAGGCCCAGAAGGCGTCGAGCGCGCGCCCGCCCGCGAGCGCGTCATCGGCGGCCCCCTCCATGTCGGCAGCGGTGGCGCGCTCGACGTGGAACCTGTGCGCGGCGTCCGCCTTCGTCGCCTCCAGTTCCTCCGCGACCAGCTGGAGGAGCTGGTTCTGGGTCGTCGTGAAGGACTGCACCATCAGGTACCGGTTGGCGGTCGCCGCGGGGTTCCGGAGCACGGCGGCCACGGCGCGGGCCACGAGCGCCCGGTTCGAGGTGGAGAAGGTCTCGTTGCCCGAGTCCACGATGGTGGCTGTCCTGTTACGGATGTCGATGCCTAACAGGCCGGCTTCGAGTGACTGTACATGGTGAGATTTGTTATCATTAGAAGAGGTGATTCTTGGGTAGGAGCTCCGCAAGTCCGCGTCCTCTTACCGAATCGAAGAACAGATTGTTCCCCAGCCCCGTCCACGTGAACCAGTCATGCGCCTCGGCATGCTGGATAAGCCGGTCGACGGTCTGGATCTTGGACCGCAGCATCCTGCCGAGCTTCGTGTCGTTGCCGACTGTGCGCGTGTTGAGGCCGTACTCGGACGGGATGAAGCGCCGGACCTGCGCCTCCACGGCCGCGTCCACGAGGACCGCCTGCTCCTGGACGGCCATGGTGCCGATGGCGGATACGACGGCGTCCTGGCCCCGCAGAGCCTCGACGAGAGACGCCCGGGAGGCGAAGTCCACTACTCGCTTCCTGACGACGCCATCTCCTGGGATGGGAGTCGAGGAACCCTCTCGAACCAGAGCCGTGACGTTGAACTGGGCAGAGAGGAGAGCTTTGGTAATGAAGCTCCCGAGTTTTCCACCAGCCTACAGCAGCTACTGATTAGCTCAATGACAACAAGGATAAGTAAGATATTAGGTTCCTAGCTTACGCCCACTATGGCCACATTATTAATACTAGTTGTCGCCATTAGTACGGTCGTTGTGAGATGGAAAGAGGAAGAGGGAGTGCGTTCACTGCCCGTAAACACTGCGCGAATATATTTATATTTTAGACTTTGGCCAGTGTCCACTAATCGGAGGGGCCCCCCTCACTCACGGTTATTATCACGGCATCGGTTTTAGTGCTGTGGGGTGAATTCGATGGCTCTCCCGCTCTGGGGTCTCAACCTTGTTTATATCCTTGTCCTTGGCACGGTGCTGTGGCCGCACGTTGGACGAGGTCAGTGCGCGGCGACACCCGGAACTACATCTAGCTCCGTTACATCGACATCGGACTGTTCCGGGGTCCGGGGTCCCGGCGCACTAGCGGTCACGCCACGGAAGGACTAATACCCCTACTTCGGGGAGATGTGTGTCAGTACGACCCGCAGTCGGATAAAGAGTCCGGCTTTTCCTCCGGTCTCTACGCAAGCCCGGGTCGCCGGGGTCGGTCCTCTCCTCATCCTGGGCATTCTGGTTTCGTTCACGATAGTTCATTGCCGGTCGGGCTGGGAAAAGAAACGCTATTAATATCGATGAAATTAGTAAAATAAATTTAATGAAGTACTTAACTAGTTAAATATCCTATTTCTATTTATTTTGTCTAATATATCTCCCCCCTGTGAGAAGCCATACCCCGTTACTGGATCGCCGGATATCGAGCGTCTTCGTCTCGGCCATCCCGTCGGCGTTCAGAGGGTGCCCCGCAGCTGCCCTGGGGTGAAGCGGTAGGCGTACTCGAGAAGCTGCATGTGCTCGTTGCAAGTGCTGGCGGCGGCCTGGAGGGCCTCGATCTCGGTGAGGCCGTCCGCGTCCTTCCGGGCGAGCACCCAGCTGGTGCGGTCGCCGGCCTCCCTGTCGGCCAGAAACGAGGTGATGGTCTCACTGTGGATCCTCCGACGCAGTAAGATTGCATACCGTGCTTTGTTACCTTTTATTCAGCGAGAATCCTTCTTTCTTTAGACTTTGGAATTATCTTAGGCGCCCTCTCAGTGTCCCAGTATGCGTCACTTCTTCCCCTCGACGAAAACCTCGTCAAAGCCCCCCTTGTTTCTCAAGGCGCGCTCCTCAACGTTTTTGATAGTATTGACTGGTACGCCTTTGACTGCAGATGCAGATATCTTCCTGGCTGACTAGTGGACAGCTTGTCTGGCTGTCTTTTCGGATGTCTTTTATTAAGCCTTGATCATTCCCGTCCTGCTCTTCTCCCTGACCATACAGGCGGGCCTGCGGGAGGACGAGCCCCATCGCCGAGATATACGCCGACCGCAATTCATCGCGGCGGTTGCCGTTGCTCATCGGTCTATTCACCCTGGCCGGATCGACGTTGTTGCTTTGTCTGGGTAGACATATAGGTCTGCTTGTACTGGGCAGGATCTTCCAGGGCCTTTCTGCAGGCGTGGCCTGGAGTGTGGGTTGCGCCCTGTTTGTGGATAATCCTGGCGGCACAGATCGAATCGAATCTCGGCCTTCTGAGAATGAAGTGAGTCCGAAACGGGACCGGGACAATCTCTTGGCCCTTTTGAGGGTCCACCAGGCTCTTAGCTGCCCTTTAATTACGGCTTGGTCGTTGAGCCCAGTCTGATCTAAGTTGGTCGCAACTACGGAAACAGGGGCTATGCTCAAAAGGCTAACCTGGGAAACCATTAGGATGGGGTTCGATGCCGACGCGAGCCCGGGCATCTTTGGGGAGGCTTTGTGAGTTTCGCCGTCTTTGCAGCCTCTGTTGCCCTGGTTGTAGTTTCAGGGGTTGGTGGTAAGCCAAGTAGAAAGACGACAGCCAGGGCTGAGGACTAGGGCCAAGCGGCTGGAAGCAGCCGGGCAGTTATATGGCCATCCGTGGCTTGTGCACCGCCACTTCCACCACTCCCGCCACGCTTCAAGTTACACAGGCTCGTTGTCTTGTCATGTTATGTCAGCCCTCTTGCCGCAGTCACGTGAACACGGGAAGAGCGGCGCGTTATCTGACGCGTAGATTCATATCCTTCCTCGTTGAACGCGTCGGCTTCAACTTCAACAACTCCCACCCGCATTCTGCTCTACCACACTACCAGTGAGTGGCACTTTCGAACAAACCGCAAGATCTAGGAACCATGAGCACCTCATTCTATGACGGCATTGTTGAATTTCCACCGGCTACCAGACTCACGACGCAGCTGGTGGACATTCAAGCACACCAGATGCCAGGGTGCAAATCCCTGGAATTCTTAGAGAATTTGAAGTGTCTTTACTTTGCGAAAGGACCCCGCATGGCCGGCTGTCTGAATGGTCTCCATGTGCCAGTCCTCCGGCGACGAACTATCAACGCCTTCCGTGATAACGGGTTTGTCGCCCTTTCATACACCTGGGATCCATCTACCGTCGAAACAGACTTATCCACTGGAGATTTCATGGTCCAGCGTTGGGGATCTAATGCCCTCGAAAGGTCCGCCGTTAGAAACACGGTTATCCGACGTGCAAAGGAGCTCATGGATAAGGTACGCGTTGGTCGTCTCTGGATGGACAGATACTGCGTTGATCAGAAGGCTGGAAAGGAAAAGGAGACAGCAATGCAGGCTATGGATCGGGTCTATAGTCTCAGTTGCTTCCCGGCCGCGCTTCTTTATCAACCCATCCAGTCAATTGAGGAACTTGAACTATTGGGCGGTATTCTCGATGAAGGTTATATGCCCCAACTTGCCAGTGATGGTTGCAACTTGGCGGCCTTCAGACTTGTGGAACGCATCACATCGGATGCGTGGTTCCAAAGGGGCTGGATATTCCAGGAAAACTACCGGGCAGGGATAAACATGTCACTTCTCCTGCCACATTGCCTGGAAACGGGGCACGTCGACGTGCCACCGAACATTAAGCTGCTGGAAACCCAGCTATATTTCAACTCAGTCGATTTCCATAAAGCGGCCACCAGGCTTTGCGAACATTTCCAAAACCAGCGACTCATTGAAGCCTTGCCGGGGCCTGAGATTCCATCCTCACTATCGCTGGAAGGTGTGCTTGCAAGAGCTGGTAGATACCAGGATCTACTCTCGTTGCAAGCCACGAACGACGATGGCTCGATCAACCATTCAATGACCCCAAGGATTATTGCCGATCTTGCATGGCGAGATCTGAAATGTCCATGGGATCTTCTACCGATAACTGGCAACTGCTGCCAGTACTCCAAGCGGCTAAACAGCTCGAGCCTACAAGAGGCGAATCATGACCTCAGCCTTTCGATACTTGCATTATGTCTCATCAATGGAGAGATACTGTCGAATAACCCCAATGAGCCCGGAAACCTTGAAGAAACACGCCCCTGGACCATCAAGGAATGCCTCGAGAAGCAATTCTTCCAAAAGTTCCGCCCACCCTTGAATAAAGGCCTCACATTCAACAAGGGATGCCGATTCACGGATGTGGAACTAACGGAAGGAGGAATCCAAACGGAGGGCCACATATGGAAACTTGATCAGAAGATGTCGACAAAATCCTTCAATAAAAGGCTTCGGCGTCGGGGACAAGAAAAGCAACGGCCATTCAACGCATATGAGCATGACCTACTAGGCCAACTCGTCAGTCGACTGGAGTCTTCTGAATACGCACGATCCAGATCGCTGATTAATAAGATCCGGCATCTTTTGAAGCGTTCTGGGGAATCATCCGATTGGAAGTGGAAGGCAGAGATGGCGCGCAACATTGCAGACGCTATAGCCAACAAGAAGACGCTGTGCACTGCTCATCTAGTTTCGGCCCCCGACTCTGGTGTTGCTATCTTCATTTTTGAAGACCAAGATGGTGATGGGATTGTGATCCTTGAAGACGACGAGGGGAAACCGCTGTTAAGAAACTCGACCTACGTATTCACCTCCATCAAGATCGGAAAAGATGACTCGGATGCCATGCATCGCAACGACCTTGACAAACACGTGTCAATGGTAGTGGATTCCACGGATCTGGACAGACACCTTCGCTGTCGGCGGCCCAGGCTTTATACAAAGTACTGGGTTCACGGGCTGTGCTTCTATTCCAAGGCGACTCCTCCGCAGGAAGCTTTGTTTCCTTGGCCCGCGTCGTGGAAACGTGCCGGGTCGGGCAGGGCAACCGGCTATAACGTTTAAGCCTGTTGTTCTAACACCTATTCCACAGTCTTTTCGGGTCGATAGTGTTGAAATGGGGTGGATGGGACGTCATCTAGGGGCAACGAGGTTTGCCGTGCTGACTTTGAGTGTTGGAGTTGAGATTGTGGGAGGCACGTGAATAGAATGAACATGAATTGAGCGATGATGGATTTCGAAATCTAGGTTTTATCTCACGTCTCAGTCAGGCCAGCAGCCACTGAAATTCATATTCTGCCTATAGAATAGTAGCCAAGGCCTGTAAACACTTCAGTACCATTCCACGGGATTCAGGGAGTTTCAGGCTATCTACGTGAAACTGAATACTCACTCTAATGAGGCACCAAGCCGCTGGTCAGAGCGAATTATTCGTCGGCAAGAATCATAGGAGGCTCTTAGCAAGGAACAGAATAATTAAAGGTCAAAAGATTGAGAAGTTGGGTAGTAGACTGTCCAGCACAGCTTGAGCTGGTAAGAGCAGGACCAGAATCACAGTGATCATAGCACAGGTGGTGTACTCGCCTTGCTCCCATGACAGCAGCTCTATATACATGCAATGACCATGTTGATCTACAAGGTGCTAAAAAGCGGCAAGACGTACAGGGAGCTCACCCAAGCGTTCCAGACCCAGAAAGTGACCCGGTCAGCGCTGAGGGTTCGCAAGAGCAACGTCCGACAGGCTACGGCAAAAGCGAGCGCCCAAGTCAAAACCGTCATAGGAAGTGTGGCGCCCCAGAACCAGGGACAGACGACGCCCCAGCAGAGCATCGGCAGCGCGATGGACCACCGACACCAGGCCTCGCCCAGGACGAGGGGCGCAGTGCGCCGCCCCCGCCGGCGATCCCCCTCCCGGTCCTCCAGGTCCTGCGCGTGCATGGTGGTGGCGACGACGCCGCCGAGCACCGCGAGCCAGAGCGGCAGCCGGGCGTTGTTGCCGCCGGTGCCGCCGCCGAGCGGCAGCGGCCGCCCGCACGCGACCTCGAGGGCCCCCGAGGCGAAGCAGAGGTAGCCCCCGGCCGTGATGGCGTTGCGCGTGAGGGGCCCGACCTCGGAGCCGCCCCACCAGTTGTACCAGGCCGTCAGGAGCACGCCCGCCAGGGACTGGCGCCAGCCGCCGCCGGCGATGCCGAGGCTGACGGGCGTGGTCGCGAGGCAGGCCGCGAGGCCGATGGTCCGCGCCGTCGTGGGCGAGAGCCGGCCCGCGGGGGAGGGGTCGCCACGGCTTGTTCAGGGCGTCCTCGCGGATGGACTCGGGGCTGCGCTGGTTGTTGGTGGTGAAGGAGAGCAGGTGGATCCAGATCCAGAAGAGCACCAGGGGCAGTCTTTTTACTAGAGAGGAGACGGGGGCGTCGACGTGGTGCGCGAGGCCGTAGGCGGGGAGGGCGAGATAGTTCACGATGGCGAAGATGGTGGTGGGTACGAAAATGGTCTTGAGGTCAGAGCGGGTGAAGAGCCAGATGATATAGGCATTGTAAGCGGACTTGCTCATTGCAGAGCAGATAAGCCGAGGTGACAGCACAAGGGATTCTTTCGTCTTCATGTTCAAGGTAAGATGAAGGTCGTCAATGAAGGCGATTCACTCAGGGCTGGGGTTCTAGCTGACAAGATGTCCTTGAGAGGCGAGGTTACACTCAGCACACGAAGGGATGCTCACATGTAAGCCGGCTGCTTTTCAACTCTTAGGCATTCCTTCTCTCTCACCTGCATACTGGCCGTCGTATAACCGAAATGCACAACCGAGAAATCCAACGTGTCGCATAGATCGGGGCACATCCCATTCGCGCGCCTGGTCTGCCGCAACCATCAGGGGTCAAGCTAAGTCCCAAAGGGACGGCCGGGCCGGGCGTCCTGTGTTTATCTGCGGCTCACGATGTACGTCCGCCTGGTTGAGGTAGCGATCGACACCATTGCTGCAACTCGGCGGCGCAGAGATAAGACAACTTTGGGGTACGGGCGAATTTCGGGGTTGTCGAAAAGTGTCTCAGCGCACTGTGTTCTATGAATGTACCAGGACTAGGTATTGCAGACTTGTAATTATACGGACTGGTATTGGAGGGTGGTGCAAAATGTATTAGGAGGGGCCTTTCACTTGAGCATCGTTCTCTGCGTCTTCTTGTGAGAAACATTAGCGACGATACGTCGTCTCTTGAAATTATTTGCATCCCCAGTCAGATACGTCTTCCATAACGCACAGGCTGTTGGCTCTTGGGAGAGATAACCAGACAAGACCATGCTGCCCACCATGTTCGCCGTGGCGGCAGCCACTGGTGTGACTTCGCACTTGGCCATCTTCATCCGAGGCGAATGGCATATGAGGGCGCCCTACGTCGTCATGGTCTACACCGCGCTGATGAGTCTTGGCTGTTGGATCGAGGCGCGGCTGTTGATAGCTTCGTCTCCGGTCGGGAATGTGCTGGTGGCCACCGCTGGCCATCTCTGTGGCCTCTTCGTGAGCATGCTCATCTACCGGTTTCTGTTCCATCGGCTCCGCCGTTTTCCAGGACCGCCCATGGCAGCCGCCACCAAGCTGTGGCATGTCTACCAGAATCTCAACTCGAGGAATTATGAACTGCTTGACGGTTTGAGCCGGCAGTACGGCGAATTTGTGCGAATCGGTAGGTAGAGCCACAACAGTGTCAGACAAAGAGTACAGAGAAGCAAGTGTCTGACATGCAGGATAAGGGCCCAATGAGCTTGCCATCTTCCACCCCGATGCGATCGAGCTGATAGAAGGTTTCTCCACCAAGTGCTGGAGACCGGATTACGACGACATCATTTGTCCGGACTACTCTCTGGCCTTCGAACGGAACAAGCGCGTACACGACATGAGACGCGCTGTATGGAGCCGTGCCACCGGCTCGAAAGGTAGGTTATTATCCACGTTCACTCTCCAGACAGCACAGGTAGCTGACAGTGTTTGTGTCTTGAACTCCAGCCATTGAATCGTACCGGCCACGTCTTCGGCGACAGGTCGAGGTACTCAACGGTATCATCGAGTCTGCCAGTACGCAAGGCTGCCCTGTTTATATAAATGACTTGATGTATTTCTACGCGTTTGACTCGATGGGAGAGTTTGCCTTCAACAAGGACTTCGGCATGATGAGGGAGGAGAAATGGCACGATGCCGCCAACATGATCCGGCGTGCCATCTCTATACTCGGTCCCATGAAGAGTGTCATCTGGCTGATCCGCATTGGTTTCTTCTTTCTCCCCTGGTTCTGGCGCATCGGGGACTGGTTCAATGCCCTTCGCTTTTGCCAGGCCAGGTTGGAGGATCGCATCAAGGTTAGTGGGCGGCTCCTTATATGACTACTTGGGCGATCGAACCTGATAGAATCGAATATAGAACAAGTCGGATGAGCCCGACATCTCTCAATACTTCATCGAGCAAGCAGCCAGGGAAGGATACACGGAAGATTC
The DNA here is from genome assembly GCA_019976485.1 of Apiospora pterosperma. Classification (NCBI taxonomy): domain Eukaryota; kingdom Fungi; phylum Ascomycota; class Sordariomycetes; order Amphisphaeriales; family Apiosporaceae; genus Apiospora; species Apiospora pterosperma. The sequence goes on from JAFBMP010000010.1 coordinate 143,956, forward strand.
CTGGAAATGGCTGCGAGGAGATGGCCCTACTGTTGTGGTTGCGGGCAGGTGAGTAACAAAGAATCCTACCGTTTAACTTGATGCCATCCCATAGGATGACCAGACAAGGAGTCATCAGCTAACAGACAGTTCAGCGATACCACCGCACCGACGTTGACGTTCTTATTCTATGCTCTCGCTAAATATGCCCGCGACCAAGAAAGGATTCATGCCGAAGTCGCTGATATAGATCCCTTCGACCCTTCCGCCGTGGCAGCCTGTGTGCACCTCAGCGCCGTCATCAACGAGACCCTACGTCTCTGGCCCGTAGCCGCAAGCACGGTTGTGCGACAGGCGCCCCCGGAAGGACTGAAGATTGGCGACTGCTTCATCCCGGGGGACACGAACCTGGTCGCGCCCCGCTGGACTATTTTCCGACGTAAGCCCCTTGTCTGCCTTATTGTTATGCCCCTCGCTATGTACTTACTGATGATACTACGCGCCAGACGATGCTGTCTTTGAGAGACCGAAAGAGTTCATCCCCGAGAGATGGTACAAGGAGCCTCAGATGGTCAAGAAGCGAGAAGCGTTCCACCCTTTCGGCGCTGGTGAGTGCTCCTCCCTCCAAAACCCAACACCAGATGGATCTATATAGCTAAGCCGCGGGTGAATCTAGGCAAAACCACCTGCGTCGGGCAGGGAATTGCGATGGCGCAAATGCGCATGGTGTTGGCGAGCGTGGTCCAGCAGTACAAGATTGGCTTTGTCCCTGGAGAGAATCCCGATAGAATCCTTCTCGAGCTCAAGGACCAGCTTACTCTGAAGCCAGGAAAACTGAATTTGCTGTTTGCGAAGCGGTCATGATCCTCGAAGCAGGAAGAAATTGCATAGCTAGACTTGAAGCTTTGAACATCATTGGCCGAGGAGTGCAGGTCTATAGTCAAGGGTCTCATATTCTACTTGTTGCCGTCTTCGTTGATTTGACGTCTCGTGAGAATGAGCCTCCTCGGCTAAAATTTCAACATGGATCAAAACCTGTAGACAGGAAACCGTCTTCGCAAGGAACTTGGTTGCTTCCATCCATCCATCCATTGGCTAAAACGGGCACCTCCTTTCGGCTGCGGAGGACCCATGTCTCGGCCCAATTTCGTTTAGGCATAGCGGACGATCAATGACCAGCAGGCAGGCTCAGGGGTAGTAATTGGGTCCCACTCAGCAACACACGCGGCTTGTGAGCCGAAGTTCCGGTGGACGTAGGGCTGGCTGGCTGTTTGATTAGACAAGACCGAACGTACGAGCATCGGCCCGAGGAGGCAGGACTTTTAGATGTTTACCCGTCTGCCCGGGTTTGGGTACTGGACTGTTCCCTTTCTTTTGTTCCATGCTGGTGTCCTGGCTTACTTGTCTTAATTATCGCGAAACTGTCTATCCGCAGCACAATGGCAATCCAGCCCTCGAAGGACGCGAGTGACGACATGAAGCTCCATCCGAACGACCAGCAAGACGAGAAATTGCAAAAGGCCACGGCCCAGTCCGTCCGCGCGAGTGGAGAGGCTGCAGAAGAAGAAGAAGCCCCAGACGACGCAGACACGACGCGCGCCAAGCCGTGCCCAGAAGCCAAGCGGGAGGCGCCGCCGCCGACCGACGCCAAGGGGCTCGCGGGGCTTCCTTTCGTGCTTTTGATCTTCTCACTGGTGCTGGGTTCTTGGCTCGTGGCTTTGAATGCGACTGTGATAGGGACGGTGAGTTGCTGCCGAGCCTGTGCGAAACCTACTATTTCTATCTCTGCATATTATCATGGCTCCAAATAATTACTCACGGGACTTTTGGCGCAGGCGATACCCGCCATCACAGATGAATTCGGCACCATCAATGACGTCGGATGGTACGCCTCGGCGTACCTCATCACCAAGTAAGTGCGGAAATGGTGGTCCAAACGCTCTGTCTGGTTCTGTTCTGGGCTCTCGGCTAATAATCAAAACCTGATGTGCGGTTGCAGCTGTCCCATGTCGCCGCTGGCGGGCAAGCTGTTCCGGCTGTTCCCGCTCAAGCCGACCCTGATCGCGTTCGTGGCCGTCTTCATGATCGGGTCCCTGGTCGCGGGGCTCGCGCGCTCCTCCTCGGCGCTCATCGCCGCGCGCGCCGTCATCGGCGTGGGCGGCTCCGGCATCCTCAACGGCGCCGTGACCTGCGTCGCGGCCGCCGTGCCCATCGAGAGGCGCGCTCTGCTGAACGGCGTCATCATGGGCTGCTTCACCCTGGGACAGGCTGTTGGCCCGCTTGTGGGCGGCGCGCTCACTTCCTATGTCTCCTGGAGGTGGTGTTTCTTCATGTGAGTAATCGCTTTTGTCTTTTCGGCGTCGCGCCGCCACCGAGAGCGGTGCAATCAACTCACGCCCAGTGGGACAGAAACCTCCCCATCGGAGCTGTTGTCGTCCTCCTCATCGGCGTGGTGGTCAAGCTGCCGACCACTCCAGGTCCCAGCAGCAAGCTCACGTGGCCACAAAAGCTGGCCCAGCTGGATATCGTCGGCTTTGTCATCTTCACGCTGGCGAACGTGCTCTTCCTCCTGGGGCTGCAGTGGGGCGGCGCCCAGTACGCATGGAGCTCGCCCGTCGTCGTCGGCCTCCTGTGCGGCGGGGGCGCGTGCTTCGTCGCCTTCGGGGGCTGGCTGGCCTGGAAGGGGGACGCGGCCCTCGTGCCCCCGCGGCTGCTCGCGGGCCGCATCTACGGCTGCATCAGCGCGACCACCTTCGTGCAGAGCGGGGCGACCTTCATCGCGCTGTACTGGCTGCCCGTGTGGTTCCAGGCCGTCCGGGGCGCCAGCCCGTTCCGGAGCGGCGTCATGATCTTGCCCATGACCCTCGCCCAGCTCGTGGCCTCGGTCGTCTGCGGCGCCCTCGTCCAGCGCACGGGCTACTACCTGCCCGAGACCATCTTTGGGAACATGCTGCTGGCCGTCGGGGCTGGGCTCTTCAGCATCATGTCGCCGACCACGACCACGGGCCAGTGGATTGGGTACCAGATCTTGGTCGGAGCGGGACGCGGCTTCGTGCTGCAGCTGGTACGTTGCATCCCTTGTTGCTGTGTGTTTGTTCTCTGACGATTCCGGCCAGACCGTGACGGCCATGCAGGCAAACGTCCCCCGAGAGGATGCGTCGCTGGCTACGGGCAATGTCATGTTCTTCCAGTGGTTCGGCGGTGCCATCTTGACATGTGCAGCCAAAACCGTCTTCACCTCCTCCATTGGCCCTGCGCTCGCCGACGCCGCGCCGGGTGTCGACGCTTCCACCGTCATTTACAGCGGTGCTACCGAACTGAAGAACATCGTCCCCCCGGATGAGTGGTACGGTGTGCTCCTCGCATATAGTGAAGCCATCGACAACGTGTTTGTGCGTGTTTCCCTCCTCTTTCGACTGTTCTACTAGTTTTCTCATGCTAATTCCCGGTTCAGTATCTTCAACTGGCAGCGGCATGTTGTGCCTTTGTTACTGGTTTCGGCACCGGTTGGAAGAATCTGAAAAATGTCCACCAATAGTAGAAGCTTTAGATCTTATAAGTTACGGTACGACTGGCTGTCGGTTTCTGTGTTATGTAACAATGAATCAAGTCCACAGGGTGGCTGAGTTGGTTAATAGAGTGTCTAATACGCACCGTAACAGGTGGTCGCTCTTCTAGAGACATAGACTCGCCATATTCTAACTGATATAGGCTGAATTAAATATTAATAAACTAACTGTATTAGTTACTTATTAAAGCCCACTAACCGATCAACTAAGATTCCGAGAAGTAAGCATACGCCGAAAAGGATAGTAGGGACCGTTGCCCCGATCTTGACTTCGTTCCCGAGCGAGGCGGTCCAGATCACCACTACGACCACTACGGTAAGGATCACCACGAAGAAGGGGAGGTAGAAGGCTTTCTTCAAGGCAATGAATGCCACCCAACGGGCGATCCTGTCGTGGTTGAACGCCACAAAGATGAAGGGCACGGAGAGACCAGCGGAGATGCCAACTGCGAGGATCCACGTACAACTCAAGTCAGCACTGCCCGAGTCTGTAGTGCTGACAGTAAAACTCACGCATGTATCGGAGAATATAACCCAGCTCAAGTTTCCCATCACTATTCCTTGGGAATACGTCGATGTCTATGGCGAAGAAAGCAGCCATGAATGACAAGGGTAGCTTGGAGGCGGGTTAAATCAGCATATAGACCAATCGCCTATCGTAGAAGGGTAGTAGTCAAAGCTGGTTGCTTATGAATACTATCGTCACAACTGTGAAGAGCGTGAGAGTTCCGCCTTGTCGAGCTGTCTCTGCAGCTATTTCGGCTTGTTGCCTCGCATAGGATACCGCTGCCAATGCTCCCTCGTAACTGGCTTGTTTATGTTTGTGGTCGAGCAGATAGAGAAGCTCATGGTGGCCCATGTTAGCATCGGGCAATGACAATACGAGATGGGTCCAGGGAAGCTCACCCTCTTGTTCGTTTCGCTAGCCATCTTCTCCAGCACATCAATCCTTTGCAGATGGACTTGCACCTGGTCGTACTCCTTGAACATGCGGCCGCCATCATGGACGTATTGGTGCGCATTGTGACCGAGCCTAGTACAAATCGCATCGAGTCTGCCCTTGACTTCCAGTTCGTCCTCGAGGACTCTCTTGAGGATCCCGAGCTCGTTCTGTATATCTTCTGTTTCCGTAAGCAGGTTGAATTCCTGTCGTGTATTCAATTGCTGCTGTATGCCCTCGTCTCCTAGTCGGCCCGCGGCGTTTCGAGATTCCTGAAGCAAGTCTAAGGCCGCTCCCCACTATTGCCGGATTACTCCCGTCAGTTCATTGCCATGTGAGTATCGTAATGGAGTGTCGTGGGAATACTCACGACCCTAGTGACAGAGCGTTCGAAGAAGTCAAAGAATTGCAACTCTTCAGGGGTATGGTTGGGATCGAACACTGCCGCGCAATGGTTACTGATAAGGACAGCTAGCTCATAGGCGGACTTGATAGGCGCTCTCCTGTGTAACTGTAGATGCTTAACGATGTTACGATGGATGTTCATAGTATTCACGTTTCTCGATTGGCTCGGGAGGTTTTCTCGAGACTGGTGCATGCTTTGCCAACCGTGGTATTCATTGATCCGCTGCCGAGTCCTTTCTCTACGTCTCTGTCGCTGTCGGAATGGGAATAGAGAGTTTAGATACGAAAGGGCTGGAGCTGGAGGCTGTCCAGGAACGACAGGGCGTCCAGCGGCATCGGCGCTTACGAGAGATTCAAGCCCGTTGGACGCGCAGGTTATCAAAGTGTCTAGAACGTTAGCATTCGTGAAAAAGGTGCACTGTTTAGCAGTATACATACCACCGTTTATAATCCACAGCCATAGTTGGTCTACCATAAACAGACGTGGTTCATCGTAGTGGTCCTTTGTATAGCGGTAGACCACCTGATCCTTATCCCTTGCTCTCGTGTCAATATCGGGGTAGAAATACTGATGCAGAGTCCTTCGTAACTGCAAATGCATCTCGTCAGTGGGGTTCATATCGAGGTACCCTTTGATTAGGTGCCTGTATAGATGGCCTCGCTCGCTAAGCTCCCAGTTCCCGGGTCCCCTTGTCGTTGGCCTGGGCTCATGCTGCGTAGATGCTCGTGATTCTGCTCGCTCCGAACCGGCTTCAGAGTATTCATGAAGTAGCTCTTTTATTATTCCAGAACAAGCCTCTTGTCTCGGCTGGTTCTCATAATGGAGATAGGGTATCTAGGTAATGTCAAGGTCAAAAATCAACACGGGGAGCTCTATGCTACTTACAAACGCCACGAGGTTCTCGTGCTCTCCATTCCGACCATCTGGACCTATCTAGAGTTTTCCGTTAGCCAAAGTTGATTATGATAGTAAGGGGATCTACCGACATTGAACGGTTGGCATTTAGGTCGCATAAAAGACAAGGCCTTTCTTGTTGTGCTTTGAGGCATATCTCGGTTACCTTTCAAGCCTGCCTGGAGCCTGAAGTCGTCCGATAGAACGGTGAAGCCGGGGTTTTCCTTAGCCGCGTGCTTCTGAATCAATGTCTTTACACAAACTGTTAACCAACAACTGATTTCAGGCAGCCGTGATAGTCAGTAAATGTATCTTACCCTGACCCAATCCATCTGTCATTTTGGTCAGTTTCCAAGTGGCCATCCCAAAGACAGAGTTCCCAAGTTCTCACTCACATTGTTCTCTGGTAAGTGATACCATCTAAAGTCGGCTTTGCGTCCGCCCGCCCCTTGCTGCGTAGCCTCCCGTAGAGTCTCATCTCCGTAGAGCAGCTCGAATATCGATAACGACTTCATCATTCTTCGTTCATACTCCTCGTTGAGGAAAAAGTCAATCATGACTGCCCTGAAGTTATGAAGCGAACTCATTTTATGCATGTCATTGTAAGGGGGTGAGATTCGAATCCCGTGAGGCCTCTGTGTCTGACCTATCGATGTAGGAGGGCCTTGGAGCAGCCGAGGCTCTTGAAGCAGCGTCTCAATCAACTGCGATCCTTCAGCAAGTTCTTCTATATTCGCTCCATTCCTATCCGTGGCTTCCTTGTCGGCACCGTACCGCAAGAGCAGATCGACCATGTCGGTCTCTCGAAGCACGACTGCCACCGCCAGAGGTGTTCTGCCATTGCAATCCTGTGCATTGATATTTGCGCCGCATTGGAGCAAGGCCTCGGTGATCTGGAGACTATTCGTGTTTACCGCCTGGTGCAGCGCAGTGGGAAGCAAGGGCAGGTTTGGATTCTGCGACTCGACATCCACATCTTCCTCCAAGAGAAGCTGGACTGCTTCCAAGAAGCCTAGCCTAGTCGCCAGATACAGCGGTTTCTCCCCGTGGCCGTCATTGACCTCTGGATCTGCGCTGTCGTTCAGGAGTTGGGCAAGTCTTTGCAAATCGCGACTCCTGATGCTCCTGTGTAGCTCGCCTCTTTCATGGCCGAAAGCCAAGCCAGGCTGGGCTTCCTGGTCTTGGCTAAGTCGGGGCTCTGGCAAATTATTTGTCGGTTGGGTAGCTCCTTCATCTGGTGTTGCGTACAGAGAGGGCGGTGTAGATGGATGGCTGTTATTAGCCGCCTCTGGTAATAACTGTTCCATAGCAAGTGGTGTGCGAGAAACCTATGTGTTGAAAACAAGTGGTCGAAGAAGGGAGAGGTGAAGAAGAACTGAAGATTCATAATAGCCGGACGCCCGTGATAGGCCAGAGTATGCCGTAACAAGCTGCACGATATTACCACGCCAGCCATTCCCAACAACCCCGCCCGACAACCCCCGCTCGCTGGAGATGCATTCAAATTCCCCATCACGTTCATACATCCTCTGACAATCTGTCTTGATTATTTGAGGTTGGCTATTACTTCGTCTTTTTTTCATAATCCAATATGGTTTTTAGATTTCGTTACATGCTAATGATATTGAATTCCATCAGCATAATACTCTGGTGTAAGTAGGCATCTACATTCACTACAATTAGGGCCGTGGATATCGAATGCTAATGGCAAGATGGAAAATCAGCATTTCTACTGGCGAGCTGCACCTCCTCGAATGGTCTAAGAAACATCTACCTCCTTTCTCTGTCCTACAACCGCGAGCCTCTTGGCGAGGTATACGACCCTCTTGTCTCCAATCCCCAGGTTGCCAAGCTTCTGTCAGACCAAGTTCAGGGCAGCAATAATACGATACAGGAAGTCCGGGTGGGGTATATTTCGATATGTGTAGCTTCAACCTATGGGCTATGGTTCTGTGACGATAACGCGGAACGCCTGGCGCTGCAGTTGCGCCTTTCGGGAAGCAGTGATCCCCTGAACCTGCTGCAGTTAGCTCACAGTGTTCGAACTGAAGCTATCTTTTACCCATTGATGTAAGTACTCCATCCCTCTCCCGAGCCTGAAACATGGAAGCTGGCTTAGAACTACGGCAGCATTATCGCGACTGTTCTTGTTGTTGTTGCCAACGTGCTATTAGCAACTTTCCCTCGCTGGCATAAAGATGAGGGCTCTGAAGGCTCTGGGCGGGAGATTAAACCGTTTCCATCCCAACCAGTGTCGCAGATTGTTTGTACGCTGCTTTTCATGGCCAGTTGCCTGGGCTTTGCTTCCGCGTTCTGGCAACATATCGGCAGTGCTGGTGCCGCAGTCATCACCAAATCTGTGAGCTATGATCAGGCCAAAGCCACGGTTGGGGCCTCAGCAATGATATTTGGATGGTTGAGTGGTTTCTTGGTAGCCTTTACTATGCTTGGAATGATTCTCATAATTGCTTCTACTCGGGTCCTTACATCCATCGATTCACATACATAGTTTAGATTACTATAGCATTAATAAACTGCAACTAGCCCTTTGCCTGTTCGAGTAAGGCCACCTCTCTCATAGTATCACTCTGGCATCGAGAAGTAAAGGCTACAGGATTTGAGTATTTCCGGCGGGTGGAAGATGGTCGACTTTACCACAATACTCGCTGCAATTCACACGCAGAAGAGGCCTGCATCCGGCTGCAAAACTAGGTGACCATCACACATAACCGCCATCAGCTTTGGAGGGTTGGATATGCCTAGTGGTTTTTGATCGACCGGCACTGATTCTTACTTGGATATACCAGACTTTTATATTTGATAAGAGAGATACGTCCGTCGAACGGATCTTTGGTGCCTCGAGGACGAGCATCTCATGATACGCCTTTCTCAGATCCCCGCATCCATTCAAGAGCCCGAATTAGTCAAAAGCTCATCACACATGAACCACTGCTTAATGACCTGCAGGGCTGCGACCAGCTGATACATGCTGATGATGTCTTCTGTGGACCCTATCCTCAGGGGGCCAAAGACGGTGATGGTGTCGAACGAGTCGCCCGTCACGCCCGTTTCCTGCGTCGGGCACACGGTATAGATCTTCCACTCGTGGCCCATAACAAGAAACCCATAACGTTATCGAAATAATGAAATAGTGATTTGAATGCTCATCTAACAAATGAGCGTGCCGCATAATACAGTTATCCTACAAGCCAAAAGCATACCACCTCACAAATACAGTATCTGCTAAACGATCTACTAAACGATCGGCATCATGAGTTCCCCAACCGCTGCCTGCGTATGCTATCATCTTCCCGTCGTCGTTTCCCTAGTCTTCGAAATCATCCTCGTCGAGATCGAAGACTTCACAGGCCTTCTCGAAGTAGTCGTCGTCCTGTTCCTGCATCTTCCGGGCGAAGACGCCGCGCAGCTCCTTGTCGATCTTGTCGACGTTGTCCTTGATGTCGTCCTCCTTGTTGTCGAGGAACCAGCGGATGTCCTCAACGTCCTTTTTATCGTCACGCCCTTTCATCGTCTTGAGCTTGGACTCGACGCACGCAACCGGGCTCGCCACCTTGATGCCATCCTTGTCCTCCAAGTCCTTCAGGGACGGGGCCCTGCTTTCTGTTGTGGGAGGCGTTGTTGTCAGCAGCCCCTCTCTCTCTCTCTCTCTCTCTCTCTCCCTCTCTCAGGTCTGATAAGAACTCAGGGGGCGTGGAAAGGAGAGGGGGAACTTGGAGGTAATAGACGAAATACCGACCTGGACCCTGCACGAAAACGTCCACCTTGGCTAGCTTTCCATCGCCAATGTCCACAAACAAACCTGCGACCCCCGAACCAGCGAGAGCCGTGGGACGGGGCCGGTAGATCCTTGAAACGTCAGTGGCAGGGCTCGTCGAGGGAAATCTGAATGCAGTCTGCTTACTTCTTATCGTCTTTTACGAGTTCTAGCAGCTTCTTAGACTCGACCTCGGCTCCCAAATCGGCGTTATGAGTCTCGCGGCCTTCGTCTCTATATAGATGTATAGCGTACCCGCTAAAGACCCCGTACTTAATGCCTTCATCCTCGAAGATCTTAATAACGTAATCGAGCCCCTTTCTGATATCTTCCTTGTCTGATTCATCTGATGTCTCCTTTAAATCAGTCATCTTTATACCGTCATACTCTCCGCCTCGGCGTGTCTGAAACCGTTGGTTAGAATCTTTTACTCCTCTAATATGCGTGTAGGACTTCGGTGTAGTTATTATAAGGAATATATCAGGGGTGTATATACAAGTTTGAGAGATGCATCCTGTTTGCTAAAGGTAACCGTTCTCTTATCCGTAGGAGGTGCTGCGACAAGTCCAAGAGCAGACTGTGTTAGGCCCAGGGCCGCGAGGAAGTATGTAAACTTCATTTTGAATTTTGCAAAAGGATGTTCTTAATTAGAAAGCTGGATGAATGGGGTATTGAAAATAGCCGTGTGGTTGTTTCAATGTGTTCTTTTACTGTAGATGATGATACAGAATCGCGATCAAGGGATGGATATTCATCTATTTTATAGACGCCAGTCTTACACAGGGACGTGGCTTTGTAGAGATGTACATCTTGTGATGTCATGGCCAAAGGGAAAGGAATCCTTCATAACATCACCTCGGCCCTGGGTATAATAATAGTATATTCCACGAGCCAAGAGCGGCTGTCACCTGCGATTGATAATATAGCTCAGTGCTAATTATGTGTGGTTCGTACGTCATGTTAGTTCAAAGGATTCCTCCGCATAATGCGTAGTCGTGATCCGAACAGGAGTTGAGGCCCCTGAAGTCGGAGAGACTGTCGCCTGGTATTGATCCGTGAAACAACATCTGACGCTGTTTTGGTCTAAATATAGCTCTAAGGCACCGACAATCCCCTCGCCCGGGCAACCAACATCGGTTGAACTTTTCTGCATTAGGATCAAAGCCCTTGTATGGGGCGGTTTTATGTTATGTTGGTTCTCTATTTTGCTCCCTATCACTGTTATATGCACGCCAAGCCAAAGGATCGCGCTGATCACCACCGAAATAGTCACTCAGCCTACTAATCGGTTTAACACCGTCTCGGCATTCGCTCGGAGGCTTAGCTATCTCATCATCAGCTACACTTCACTTGTAGGGTGAGCTCTCTGGGCAAATGGAATGACTGGTCTTGGCCTATGAAAGTCGTAAGACGTAATCTAGGGTTCCCCACAGACGATGACGCAGGTTAAAGGAGGAGAGTTGTCGACGCATCGAAGGGTAGTATATATATTACACGTGCGAGTGGGCCACTAGAACCCTTCACAAGAATTCCTCAGATCACCAAGCTACCACACTCATCACTCAACCGCAAGGTGCTGCATCAAAATAACCCTTCTTGTTACCCATTTCATCTCCTTAGGACTACACACCACCATGAAGATCATGATTTGTCTCTCGTCCCTACTCGCAGCTGCTAGCGCTCTGCCAGCCTCTGAAGCTACTGTTTGTGGCCCAGGTTCCAACTGCGAGCTGGTGGACACCAACGGTACTAAAGCGTACCGCTTCAAGGCTGGTCGCCAGCCAGGCAGTCATGACTACGAGAAACGATTCCAGGATGTTGGTTCCCCGGGGTCTTGGTGGCTGGGTCGCCGAGAGGGGGGGTCGATTTCATCCAAGGTGGTTATGGGCGAGACCATGATGCAATGGGGCTGTGGCACCGACGTCAAGGGCAAAATCCTGGAGACCATTGAAAAGGCCTGCAGTACCGAAGGCGGCTGCGACAGCGGCACCCCCGAGGGCTTCGAAATCGAGAAGTGGGAGGGTGACGACAAGGTGCCAACGAACGCGAAGCTGAACATCCAGGTCGAGGGGAAGTACTTCGAGGAGGAGTCTTTCAACGCCCTCAAGAAGGCTATGCAGGCGACTGCCATGGACAGCAGCGTCGAGGCGGAGAAGCAGAAGTATGTCAAATCGGCCACGGCCTCGGGCAGCCACTGGGGAATGACGGATCAAGGGGGCGACTGCGTGGTGACCAAGTTCCCTAACTATGTGGCCGTTAACCGTTTCGAGGGCGTGAACCTGAGGGAAACAATGGAACTCAACGCGGAGATTATCGATGGCAAAAGTGAGTATAAAGACCACGATCCTTTCCTGGCATCGGCACTAACAGCTTGTGTAGGAAACTGCCTCGCTGTGGACATTATGGGGGCGATTGCTGGGGCGATTAACCCCATCGCTGGCAAGTTCTTCGGACCTGTGAATGTGCTCTGCAAGAGCAGCCTATGAGTTGTTGGAAGCCTGGCTGTAAGGGATTGCAACACAGTATTCTCATGATAGATAATAGGTACTTGAATCAGCAATGTATAAAGAAGTAGCTATGACCAGTCCGGCCGAAATCGGGGATCTCGGGTGGCATATTTCGTACTACGAAACTGCGTGATCCAAAACTCCGGCTCCTTTTCGAGGGGGATTCTGTCCCGTTTCGTGCTCACCATTTTCTTCCACTTCTCGGTCCTATCCTGCGGACGCCTCGACAGGGCCGAGAAAGTCTTCCGGTTACCGTTCGCCGCGCAAATCTTGGCGTTCTTCTCCTCGATCATCTTCACCACGCGCTCGCCGGGCGGACCCAGCTCGAGGTGCTGGAGGCCCCAGGCTTCATCAATGTCCATGCCGTCGATCAGGTGGGCCAGATTGGCGAAGCGCTGCATGTCGATGAGGTTCTGGGCCAGAACCGCCATCTCGGGGTAGGGGGTGCCGTGCAGGCTGCGCACCACCATGTCTTCTCTCAGGCCGTCGAGGAAATACTCGGACGCGGGCACGACGTAGAGCCCCCACGCTTGAGGGAACGAGGTTAGCATAGCAGCACCAACGGTAGCTACTCAGGGAGAGGCTTCTGAAAGCTCGACTTACAGTACACTCCTTTCATCTTGAAACGGGGGTATGTGTGTAGCAGCGACATCAGCTGGGGTAAGATGGGCTTCCCGGGCTCATATTTGTCCGGTCTGGCGCGAATGAGGTCCGCAGCCTCTGCGGCTTTCTCGTCGGGCACACTGATCTGCCAATCCTGCATTGTTTATCAGTGGGAGGGGTTAAGCACCGGTCTGATCATGTTCGAACTTAGGGTCATACATGGGTGGCGAGCTTCGATCCGTAGTATACCAGAGCCTTTGCACCGACGACGCAGCTTACGATGCCGGCCTCTTTGAACAGGTTCACGACCTCGAGGGTTTCGTCGAGGCCCCGGCTGTTATAGCTTGACCTCACCTCTTTGGCGGCCTCGGAAGAACCGGACATGTTTTTCAGAGAGACGATGCCTGGAAACTGGGGTAAGATGGCGGGTGGTAGCTATGACCGCAAGTGATTGAGTGGTGGCGGCCAAGGTGCAGATATAGACGGATGAACCAACAGTTAAGCTGCAAGCGAGCAATTTGCTGGTGGCGCAGCCATCGCTTCTAATTATAGCAGCAGAGTTGGTTTCCGTTGGGGGCCATGGCCTGTGACGCAAGCCAAGAGGTTATCAGTCGGCTGATTGTTTAACAATTCCCCGGGAAAGGCAGATCCAACCTCGCGCAAATCAGTCCGGTCCTGGGTTTAGGCCTGGGGTGTGTATCCCCTCCCAATCCCCGACCATTACCCCTTCTGTCTGCCTTGCGCTCTAGCTATTCTGCCTTGCTGCCTGGCTCGCGGCCTCAACCCCGCCTTTGTATAAGAACTTATGCACAGCCATCGAGCTCGTTCATTAATAAACTCTTCCTACCACTCTTACTCAAAGTCCCTAGGCGAAGGTGAAACCCGCTGAACATGACATCCATTAGCAAGCCGCTTCAAGCGGTGTTTCGGCGGACACGTGCCGAATATGATCCCGAGAAACAGCTCTTGTCCGCGCCTTCGGGTTCGCACATCCCACTTCTTCAGCCGAAAGGACATCTGCCTCCCAAGTCACCACAGACGCCGCACTCAGAACATATTGGCAGGGACTTAAAGACACAGACGTCGCCAGATGTACGCAAACGCAGGGAGAGTTCGACTAGAACCCTTGTTTCTAGCGCTGGAATAGATGGTGCAATTAATAAGGAAAAGGGGTTTCTTGGAAAGAATGTGTGGACTTCCCCTCTACCACCGCTGCACGGCCTCCAGAGGAACGAGTTAATGAGGATATTGGAACCGATAACAAGCCCAAATGCTTCCGCGCTTCTTCTATGCTGGGGCGAAGAAGATTGTTGTCGCATTTTGCCTGCGCACATCCCCGACTCGGCCGACTCGCCTGCCGAGTGGGCCGAGGCTCGACGTGCTTGGCACCACCACAATATGAGCTGGAGCTCATGGCTTCCATGGTACGGCGTGAAGAGTGTGGTTGTCGTCACAGTGTGTCCCTATACCCTCAATATCGATGGCGATCCCCTCCTAAGCGTGGATTTAGGTCACCATAGCCGGGAAGACGCCGCGAGTCAGGTGTCGTCCCAAGAGTCCGGAGAGTTTCATTGGGATATATAGAGTGGAAAACACGGCAGCCGAAATCTCTCGTTTGGAAGAAGAGGGTCTTGGAATAACAGAAGACGACTACCGGTGCGAAATGGACACGTCAGACGGTACGTGGACTCACAGCTACGTTTGCCCATCGACTGTAAATGAGCCTGGTTTTACTTGCCCATACGAGGATCACTTCCAAGGCAGAAGATACCTCTCGCGCCTTCGGAGCCGTCCATTCCTCAGCATGTTGTTCCGTAACCCAGAGCTTGCGATAGGGCACCCCTCAATGGACGAGCAAGACTTGCTAATAAGTCATTTGTAAGTAAGAACCGTTGAAGACATAAACTTATAGAGTAAGTCACTGATAAGACTAAGGAAATTGATGGTCCAGTTATGTCAACTTTCCCGCCCGAACCTTGGGGATCTGTCGTTCCCCGGGCTTCTGATCAAGGAAGGCTGGCTATTGACTCGTCCTAGGCTGACCTTATCACTATTTGCAGGCATGATACTGTTCCTCTCAGTTATGCTGGCATGGCTGGTGTACAGTGACTGGGCAGTCGCTTGGCAGGTCGGAGGATGCATCCTAGCATTTATCACATTGAGCTGCGGGTGCATTCATCAAGCTCTATAGCTAGAAGTTCCAGAGTGGGAGAGACTGGGTCTTAACAGGCCGGAACTTACTTGCACCATGGGGCTTCAGCGTTGGCGAATCCGGTATACTCGCGGGGCTTGTAGTGTCATCGAACAGTCCCTTTGTGTCGCCACTTTTATCTTGTTTTTAAAATAACACCAAGGGTATAATACCCAGTCACACGCGGGGCTGTCGGATTGTCCCGAGCCAAGGGGGTCACGCAGGGGTCGGATTCTGCCAGTTCCGCCAGCGGGGCTTCTCACTCGCTACGAAATGCAGCCCAAGCCACACTGGCCGGCAGCCATAGACCATCTCTAAGTATGCATGCCACCCGGAGAGAACCGGTAAGGAACACGGGCGAGCCACTAGTGCATAGGGCTCTTCATGGGGCCAGTTGTAGATTGACTGGGTCTTAAAGGCCCTCCTGCCTTGGAGCCGTGGTGATGATTTAAGAGGAACACTGTTCTGACCAGTATTGGTATTGGTAGGGACATCTTTCTAACCACAGCTATCGTCGAACATGGCTTCCAAAGTCATCCGTATTCAGGAGCTAGCACATGGCAGCCCGGAGAAGCAGACTATGGGTTTTGTCCATTCGGATAGTCTACGGACGGCCTTCGCTCTGGGCATGTCGCGAATGTACAAGAACGAGGTTCCGCTCTATGGTGATCTTATCCGCATCGTCCAAGGCGTCAACAAGGAGACCTTCGCCGGCTCCGCCAACTCTACCAGTCTAGAGCGCCTGACTCTGGAACGATATGGCGCTATCCGCCTAGGCAAGCCCGCGGAGCTCCGCACCGTCTGCCGTATCTTTGCCGTGCTCGGCATGCGACCGGTGGGCTATTACGACCTCTCCGCTGCTGGTCTGCCGATGCATGCGACCTGCTTCCGACCGACCGTCGTTGGCTCGCTGGCCAAGAACCCTTTCCGCGTCTTCACGACGCTCTTGCGGTGCGAGCTAATTCCCTCAAAAGAGGCTCAGTCTCTGGTGGAACGCATATTGTCCAAACGCTCAATATTCAGCGCCGAGTTGATAGAGATGCTCAACATCGCCGAAGATCAGGACGGACTATATCCCGAGCAGGCCAGCATATTCGTTCGCGAGGCCCTGAAACCGTTCAGCTGGGCTCCGGTCGCGGCGGCAACTGCTGAAGAGTACCAGTTGCTGAAGGCACAGCATCCCATCCTCGCTGACATTGTCTGCTTTAAGACAGCCCATATCAACCACCTCACCCCGCGAACGCTCAACATCACCCTGACACAAGCACGAATGCGCGAGGAAGAGATGGATGTGAAGGATAGGATTGAAGGCCCCCCTGCGCGACGCTGGCCAATCCTTCTGAGGCAAACAAGCTTCCTTGCGCTAGAGGAACCCGTCAAATTCAGGAACGATGACAACAACGAGTCCCGGCCCCTGGTCCAGGGTTCCCACAAGGCGCGCTTCGGCGAAATCGAGGAGCGTGGCGCCGCTATCACGCCAGCTGGACGACGCTTGTACGACAAACTCCTCAATATGGCCATGGAAAAGGCCGTGGGACAGAGCCCCGAGGCAGTGGATGCAATCATGGAGGCCGTATTCCAGGAATTCCCAGACGACTGGGCTGTACTCGGCGCGCAGGGTCTGGTATACTGCGAGTACGAATGCACTGGCAAGGCTGTCCCCGACAACATCACAGCTGACCCTGCCGATAAGTCGGCAGTGGTCGAGGCGTTACTGGCTGAGGGTGTGCTAGCAACGAACCCCATCACATACGAGGACTTTCTACCCTTCTCTGCTGCTGGCATCTTTCAGTCCAACCTGGGAGGAAAGTCCAAGCAGGACAACCTAGCGATCATCCAAGGCTCGCCAAACAAGTCCCAGCTGGAAAAGGCGTTGGGCATGTGCATTATAGACCCGGATCATCTGTATGCCACGGCGCAACAGGCTAGTCTGGACTCTTGTCTTCTTAAGCTGACTGCGAGCTAATTATTGAACGTGAACCGCGACGAGAGAGGGTGAGGTTGCGAGTGTATCGAAGCTCGCATGTAGGGGGGTCCTGCGCCTGCTTTGTATTCTGTTTCTAATTAATTACCTGACGCAAAGATATTCAATGCATCAACGAACATATTCACATTCTTGGCTGAGCAGCCTGCTGCAATTTGGACTCCCCAACCAGGGGAATATTCGCCAAGGCTCTCGCCCCCTTTGAGCCCGTCATCAACGAATTGACTGGCTGGTTCGCTCCGTCAAACTGCCTCCATCGCCATGCCTGGACGGCCAGACGAGACAGGTCGATCCCCTCCATGATGTCTACGACCCAGTTGCCAATATTTGGGAGGTATTTGAACGCATGGCCGCTTCCACCAGTCGCCACCATTAATCCCTCCGTCTGCGGCACGCGGTCAATCACGAAATGGTTGTCGTACGTATCTGTGTACCAGCAGATGCGGGTTTTGCTGATCCTGATGCCTCCTTCGGCCAGCTCAGGCATGTACTCGTCGAGGAACTTGGTGATGACCCGATGAGCCTGCCGGGGAAGTCTGTAAGCTTCTCACCGACGGGCTGCTGGCCGTCGCGGTGGGCGGGCGACCACCTGGTGACCGGGGTGCTTCTTTCCTTGCCGTCGCCCTGCTTCACGGGGTTGGTGTACTTGGTTCCCCGATAGCCGACCTTGAGCCAGCCATTCTCGTCGATGGGGAACCCGTACAGGCCGCCCTCGGCCCCGCTGCGAATGTTCCAGGTCCAGGTGGGGAAGTTGTCCGGAAGTAAGCGAGTCCACAGAGGCGAGTGTCGCGGGATCTTGAGCAGGGCGACGCTACCCGCCGTCGCCTCGCATAGCCCGTCGAGCTGAGGAAGGAGAACCGGCGTCCAACCACCACAGGCCAGCAGCGTCATGGCCGCTGCATGCGTCTTGCGGTCGCGGGTTCTGATGCCCACCACTCGGCGTCTGCTGTCGTCGTCGTCGTAGCAGAGCGACTCGAGGTGGCCCTCTTCCGCCCCGAAGACGAACTTGACCCCGAGCAATTTAGCCTTGTGAAGCGCGAACCGGCATGCTTTGTCGGCGACAGCCATGCCGCCAGTCGTATCCAGGACGCCCACGTTCGGCTTTTGCTTCTCTTTTCGCCGGAAGGGATCCATAGCGAAGGTCATGCCCATGGCTGCCGCTATCTCGCAGTGCCTTGGGTCTGTCGTGTCCAGCATCTTGTCGCCGTGTCCAGCTGCTTCCATTCCTCTGATGCAAGCGACCTCCCACGGCGGCAGCTCGGAGTCCGTCGACAGGGAGAGGTTGCCGTTCGGGATGAAGACACGATTGCTGCGGCTCATGCCAGGGGGCACGGTGACGCCGGTGGCCAATTCCTCATTCCAGCTTTTCCACGCTGCGATTGCTTCCATGGAGAGGGCTTGATACTCGGACTGGCCGCCATATGCTGACCTGATGATCTTGTTCATGTCGGCCGAGGCTGCGTCGGCGCCCTTCAAGTACGAGTAGCACAGCTCTTCGCATGCTTGCCGGTCAAAGACGGTGACGTTTCGGTAGCCGCGGCGAGCCAGGTGAAGCGCGGTGCTGAGTCCAAAAATCCCACAGCCAACAATGACCACAGGACCATCCCGTGGAGGCGCCGAGATTGCCATGGCTCGAAGCTCGAAGCTTTCTCTCTCTCCTCGCGACGGATCGCGTGATGGTCGTTGACGTCACCCAGGAAAAGCACAAAGTCTGGAGCCGAGACGACGGCGTGCTTGCCAGTCAATGTCTTATCGCCGCGTCTCGAGGTAGCCCTTTTGGGCGGGGCGGGACATGCCCTCGCCCCAGGAGCTCGTGTTGTCGGATTCTCCCGAGCTTGGCTGATACGCTATCTCTGGATGGGATGGGACTGGGTCCACCAACGTGCCAGGTTAGGCTAATAAAGAACCCCAGGCTTGACTGCTCTGGTGCTTTTGCTTTGCTCCACTACTCATCCTCCCAACCCATGGGGATCAAGTCTATATTATCTCGGCTCTCTATCTCAGACATGGGGCAGTGACTGGCATCTCTGACCGCGACCCTCTCTTCTCCAAACGAAGAGTCAAGTTATAAGATCACTTTGGAATCCCACCTATGTAGAGGTCGTCAGTACGTCTTCTCTTCCCATTCTTTCGTCAGCTATCATATCTGGTGTCCCCTCGCGTCATGGGTATCAGGGAGATCTTTACCGAGTCCACCGTGGCTCGGTATGCGAAGGATATTCGGGCTGCTCCGCGAGAGGTCATCCTCAGCCGCAAGATGCTTCTCTCCGCTGCCCTTTACGCCATGAGTGGCGTCCCCATCAGTGAGTCGCCTTCCCGACATGTCCCTCCCATGACCGCTTTTGCCGTCTACTTACGCCGCCCGGCTCGCCGTCGCAGCTTGGGACCAGGGCTCGTCGTCCGTCTTGACAAACCTGCCTGGTTTCCAGGATCACTTCCACATCAGCACTGGCACGGACGCCAACACGATTCGCAACTTTGTCTCCCTCGTCTACGTCGGGTGCGGCGTCGGGGCTGGCCTGTCCTTCTTCATCAATGATCGCATCGGCCGTCTCTGGTCCTACCGGCTCTACATGCTCATCTGGGTGGCTGGTCAGCTCATCGCCACCTTTGCACCCAATCTCGACACTCTGTATGCGGCTCGCATTGTCTGCGGCCTTGGCATCGGCCCCCTGACCGTCCTGGGAGCCATGTCCATTGTCGAGGTAGCGCCCACGGCCATGCGTGGCTTGCTTGCGTCGTGGTTCAGTGTGGCCATGCTTCTGTCCCTCTTCGTTTCCACCTTTACCGTCTACGGCGTCTATCAAAACATGCCCGCCAGCCGTCTGCAGTACCAGGTTGTGTGGTTCTCGCCCTGCATCTTTGTCCTCGTCTGCATCGTCTGCAGCTTCTTCCTCTGCGAGTCACCCAGGTGGCTGTTCCTCGTCGACCGGCACGAAGAGGGCGTGCGGACCATTGAGCAGCTGCGCGGGCTCCCTGCTCATCATCCTGTCGTCCACGCCGAGATCGTGGAGATCGAGAATTCCATCGCCCAGGAGAAGAGCCACTTCATCGGCAACTCGGGCAAAACAGACATTGGCTCCATCCTGAAAGAAGCCTTCACCGTTCCCTCCAATCTGCGTCGCATCCAGCAGTCTCTGATCTCCTATGGACTTGCGCAACTCTCGGGGGCGAACTCGGTCACGTCGTATCTTGTTCCCATCCTCACCCTCATGGGAGTTGGCGGCGGTACCTCCCACAGCCTCTTCCTCAGCGGCATGTACGGCATGGCCAAGTTCTTCTTCTGTTTGCTCTTCTTCATCGATGCTCTTGGGCGCCGCAAGTCGCTCTTCATCGGAATCACCATCCAGATGATTTCTGACCTTTATCTCGGCATCTACATCAAGTATAGGCAAGAAGGGGATGTGCCAGGGTCGGCATCGCAGGCTGCCATCGCTGCTATTTTCATCCATGGTTTCGGCTACGCCGTTGGTAAGTGGCCCAACCCTCCGACTTGCTCGATCGTGTCATTAACGCATCAATTTCTCCCCAGGTCTTCTTATCCTCCCTTACGTTTTCGGCGGCGAGCTGTGGCCCAATCGACTGCGATCTTTCGGCAGTGCTTTGTCGCAGACGTTCCATTGGCTGTTCTACTACGGTGTGAACGCTGCGATGCCCAACATTCTGTCCCAGATGGACAATTGGGGTGCTTTCATCTTCTTTGCCGGTTGGTGCTTCATCGCGCTTCTTTACGTATTCTTCATGGTTCCCGAGATAGCTGGCCTGAGCATGGAAGAGATGGACGCTGTCTTCAGAGGCCCATGGTTCAACACCTGGAGGACGACACGAGAGACCATTACGGCGCATTCGTCTCCTCCATTGTCGTAAGTCATCAAGGACCCCCAACCCCCCTTCGGTCCATCCTGCTGACTTCCATCATCTACCAGAAGAGAGCCCAGTCCGACCAATCCGACCAAGATGAAGGCTTTGTCGGGAGAGCGTGCAGTCTAAGCTTAGCGGCCTTTGAAGCATATGAATCGATTATGTTGCTCCTGCGCCTGGTAACTGGCTTAGTGCATGCCTCTGCAAAATGTATCTTCAGAGACCGGCACTTCTTATACATTAGGAGGTCCGCCAGTAGGTAGCAGTCTTGTGCACTTAGACTCCTCTTCTAGTTTATCATATTAATGTGAGCGGGTTTTGAGATGGGACCAGGTCTCAATATGCGTTGTCGAAGGCTGGCCTCGAATCGTTATAGGCGTCTGAACAAGATCACTGCCAGGAAAGAAACGACGTGCAATGGCGGAGGGAAAAGCGAGTAAATTCTATGTACTATTTGTCGGCCGAGTCTACCTTTGCCACCGCTTATGCAAAAGAGTAAGTAGAAATGTTCAGTTGCTGAAATAGGACGGGGGTTGATCAAGGAGTCGACACTGCGTCCTCAAGCCGTCGACTTCGCCTTGATCTCCATGACAGGAGAGTTCGGTGTTCCTGTTGTGTACAGGGCGCGGATGTTCTCGAAGCATTCCCTCTCCGCCTTGTGGAACGCGCTGTCGGTCAATCCGCCCAGGTGCGGCTGTACGATGACCTTGTCGCTGTGCAGAAAGTAAGGGTTCGGGCTCGGCTCGTTGACGAAGACGTCGAGCCCGGCCCGCGCCACCTTGCCCGATTCAAGCGCTTTGATGAAGGCTTTCTCATCAATCACGGCGCCTCTAGCCGTGTTCACGAGGAAGACCCCGTCCTTCATGGCGGCGAATTCTGCGGCGCCGATCAAGCCGGTGGTCGCGTTGTTTAGGGGGCAGTTTAGCGATACTACGTCGGACGAGCCCAGTAATTCGTGCAGCGTCCCGCAGTAGGTTGCTCCGTACTTGTCTTCGTCAGACGCGCTCAGTTGCCGGCGGTTGTGATACTTGACCTTCATGTTGAAAGCAGCAGCCTTTTTGGCGAGATACTAGTGTTCAAGGGCCTCAGTTAGCGGACTGTTGCCTTGGGGGTTTTGCCTCCCTGATGTTTCGTCTCGATCCGTGCTTCTCAGGAGACAAGGGATGCCGCACGGATCCGGAGCTCACCTTTCCGATCGCTCCCATACCTACAATGCCCAGAGTCAGGCCCGAAGGGTCACGGGTGGGAACGAGATCGGCGCCCCTCCGCCAGGCGCCGCTGCGTACACTCTTCTCGGCGTTCGTGGTGTTCCGAAGAGACGCGAGAGTGAGGAACATGGCCATGTCGGCCGTTGCTTCGGCCACGGCGTCGACTGTGTTGCAAAAGTAGATGCCCTGGCTGGCCATCCAGTTGACGTCGAACTCATTGAAGCCGGCGCTGGCAGAGGTGATGATGCGACAGCTCGGCGCAAGAGCCTCGAGCAGGGCCTCATCGAAAGGCTCAAAGGGCGGCGTGCCCATGCGGATGATGAAGGCGTGAATGGGCCCATTCTTCCTGATGTCTTCTGGAAGCATGGACTGGGTCTCGGCGCGGTTCGTCGCAGGCAGCACCGAGTAATCGAAGTCCTTGGAAAACTGCCTCAGGTACTCATCGCCAATGTACTTGGGCTCTCCCAGGCACACGACGCGGGGCTTCCGGGACACGGTCATGCTGCTGATCGGTATTGGCCTTGTTTTCTTTCAATGAACAACTCCAGGAGTGACAGCGCCGGGAAGCTGAAAGGAGAATTCAAGCAAAGTCTTTCTGACAGCCAGCAAGGCATCCTACTCGTCCCATCGTCCCCCTGCCGTCTCGTATTCCTCCGTCGGTCCCATTGAGCAGGCCGGACGGTGGAGAGGCTGTGGGGAAGGAGGATGGGTGGGGACTGGCTTATCAGTGAGTCCAAGCCCTCGGAGCTTTCCGAGGCGAATGAGCCATGAGATCATCCGTCTTGTCGCTGGCTCCTCCCTCACTTGCCTGATGAGCATCATCATCCTCCTTGATCCGGTTCCATCTCGCCTGTCAAAGCTACCATGGAGGCGCAGAGCCGGTCCGCGGAGAGCCAGAGCCCGCTGCCGCCTCTCGGTTTCATCTCTCTCGACATCATCCTGCATCGGCCGCCGGGGGACCCCTTCAACCCGGAGACCTGGCCCTTCCCTCTTATCCACGAGAAAGCACGCGACACCCCAGAGTCGGCTGTGGTCACCGCTGGCGCGTACGACGCCGCCTTGATTGATCGCTTCGTCGAGGCCGGGCAAAGACTCGCCGACCGTGGCGCTGTCGGTCTGATCACGAGCTGCGGATTTCTGGCAATGGCCCAGGCCGAGTGAGCCCCAAAGCTGTCTTCTGTTGGCCCTGAACACGACCGCGACACGGACTTACACAACCTTCAGATTATCTGCACGCCTTCCGATCCCCGTCATGACGTCTGCACTCCTCCAGGTCCCCTCGTTGTTGGCCCTGACCCCGCCGCAGCGCAAGATTGGCATCCTCACGTTTGACGGGACCCGGCTGGGGGAAGCGCATTTACAGGAGCTCTGCATCAATCCCTTGCGGTGCCACATCCAGGGTGCTCCAAACAATGGTGCTCTGCAGCGTCACATTCGACAGGGGGCTGAGTACCGCCACGACGACATCTCGCAGGAGCTGGTCGCTGCAGCAAGGGAAATGGTCGCAAGTGCACCCGAGATTGCATCTGTTCTTCTAGAATGTACCAATATGCCCCCGTTCGCCGAGGCCATCCAGTCGGCCATTGGTCTGCCGGTATACGACATTCATACCGCCGGGATCTGGTTCTATTCCGGCTTGGTGAATATCAGACCCAGAGCTTGGGGACTTATTCCCAAGGATGATGTAAATCTGAGAAGATAATGGCCAGCTACGTCTGCTTCACCGTTCGACGCTGACTCGATTTCCCTTACCACATACATGGGCAATGCCGTCTTGATTCCTCAATAGATATTGCGCAGTAGCCAACGTGATCACCTTGATGATCGCCATGAAAGGTCCCCAAGAAGCGAGGACAGCAGGGTATGGTACAGGATGATAAGGGAGTCATGTATAGCTACTGTATAATATAATATACCATTGCTGGGTTTGAGGTAATCCCAGCTATTCCAAGAAAACCCCCTTTACTCTCGGCCAGGATGAGCTGATACTCCGGGTCGAACTGCATGTACATGACCTCCGGGGTCCCCGTGCCAGCCTTGGTGTACACAGCTTCCTCATCAGAGACAACCGTCTTTGTCAGTCCATCACGAGCGCCTTGACTTCCCGGGGCCACGCACGACTCTACCATCAGTTGCGTCTGGCACGCGCGTTCCAGTGCTGTGAAGAAGGCGGCTGCCTCGCCAACAGTCCCTCCGCACGTGAGGAGGCCGTGATTCTGCAAGATGATGTTCTTGTTGCGAGGGCCAAGTGCGGCAGCAATCTTCTTGCCCTCCTCGGGAGCAAACACGACACCCCCGAAGGATCCGTAGACGGACAGGTCGTCGTAGAACATGCAGCTGTCCTGGTTCAACATGTCGATTTGCCGGCCGAAGGTGCTCCAAGCTCGTCCATGGGGGCTGTGAAGGTGGCACGCCGCGTTGATGTCAGGCCTCGCTTCGTGGATGGCACTGTGGATGATGAAACCGGCCTTGTTGACCGCAGCGTCCGCCCCTCCGATACGATCACCGCGAGCATCGACATGGACCATGTCAGATACCTTGAGGAGACCAAAATGGACACCATAGGGGTTGATCCAGAACGTCTCAGGTTGGACTGGATCTGCAGACGTGTTATCATTACCAGCTCTCCTTCTCCTCCCCGTTCTCGCGCCACCCGCTCACGAGAGAAGGTACAATGGGCACTTACCTCTCAGGCTGATGTGCCCACTGCCACCGTCCGCGTAACCCAGCTTCGCAAACACGCGAAATGCGCCGGCCATATGTTCCAACTGCCATCGCCGTTGGGCTTCGAGGGTTTCGGGCCAGGGAATATGATGGAGTCGCTTCACCTCAGCCGACTTCTTAGCGCTAAGGTCAGGACTCATAGCAGTGGAAGAAGCGACTGTGGTCGCCGTCGAGGTCGGTGTAGCTGAATACTGATCGATACTAATAAACTTAGCTTCAATAGATTCAATTTCGAGTCTTGTCAAACGTTCACTCCTATTATTCACACTTCAAGAGAGATAACCGTATCCCACACCAATTAGCTCAAAGGTGACTTGGAGCCGAATCGTGGAGGCTGGATTCTCCCACACGCCCGGAGGGACCCGAGCATCTAAAGGCACCCGCCACCGCAGGCGACGGAAGATGCCGAGGCGGCACCACGCAGCTAAAGCCGTCTTCGGGCATCGAACCAGCACACCTTCTTTGGTGGCTCTTCCGATCTCGGAAATGGGGACATGATTTCCTATACTCGTATCCTGGTCATGATGATACTACAGCGGTCCAAAATATGGAAGCACTAGCCAACGCCAGGGCGCCGATGGAGGGCAAGATGCAACAGTGAAGGATCAATTCACCTCAGGGCTAGGTTCATGTCAATGTCTTCCATAGCTAGAACGCTGCATACGGACAATCAGCTTAATAAAAGAAATAAATTAAAAAAAGATACGTGTCGTCTCGTAGGTCCCCCTCCCCCCTACCCTTTTTCTTTTTACATTGTAGACGTTGAAGCCCCAGCCAGACCTTGAAAGAGCTCTTGGGCAAGCCATTGTGAATCACCAGCAGCCTCCATGTCGCCCAAAGCCGTGATCCAGTCCCGCATAGGTGACGTACCATCTTCGGCGCCAAAGTCGGCAAAAGCACCCATTGCATCGTGGAGGCCATCGATTCCATCTCCATTGTTCGCGCCAAGCGGTGGCGGGATCGGAGGAACTCGAGCGCTGTCAGCTGGAGGGGAGAGGTTGACATCCTGATGTGAGTTTCCCCTCTCTCCAAACATCATGTTGATTGTGCGTTCCGATAAGGCCTCGAAGATGTCTCGATAGGAAGTGGCTGAAGGCCAGCGATCCGCGATGATGATGAGGACTGTGGTACAGGCCATTGAGGTGTTCATGACGGTGTTGGGTCTCGTCTTCATGCGCACGCACGGCGAGCGCCATAAACAGTAGAGATAGGTGAGCCCGGCGAGGAACAGTATATGGAGACTGCCCCAGGTGAATTGTACGTGGGCTCCTTGTGTTTGGTACAAGTGGCGGTATATCAGGCAAATGTCGCGGGCGTGGTCCGCGCAAACCTCCAATGCGCGGTCCCTGGCATCCACGAGGCCAGCCTGGGAGGGCGACAAAGATTCTTGACGCCATCCCTGCCTATCAACGATATAGTGGCGATACAACAATAAGATCGAATAGTCGTAGGCGAGCCGAAACCAATTCTTGGAGGCAAAAACCGAAAGGGGTTTGCCCTTCAGGGAGTCGTCGGGGGCAGCACTTTCTGGTACCGCAGCCCGCCATTCCTCGAGGTCCTGGCGGAGGCTTTCGATTGAGGCTCCCACTTGTTGTGAAGGGCCATCGCTGTTCGGATGGACGAGACCAGAATAAATGGAATCGCTGAACTTTGACCACAGCTGGCGAAGTTTTGTTGCGTGCAAGGCCGCAGTCATGCCCGTGGGTGGCGCGGTCGGCTTGCTTCTAGGCTCGCACGTCAAGCCGCCGGGCGTGATACATTCGTCGTCGATATCGGCGGGCAGCTAGAAACCCGCAACGGGTGCTCAGCATAAGGTCGATCAAGACTTATTCGGGGCGTGGTCCTTAAGTAGTTTACCTCGACATCGATTGCACTGTCTGCTATACCCACTGGGCGACCGAGAATGAAGGACGCCACGCGGTCAATGTCGTAAGCGACCCAAAAGCATCTCTTCGACATCTCCTTGGTAAGAGTGTCGGCCGTGCTGCGGTACTTTCTAGTGCTTCGATGGTATCCCAGCTCGACGCAATGGCGAATAGCCATGCCAGAGAGCTTCCTATAGACACGGTCAGTCACGCTGGCAACAGCGGATGAGCGCGCTGTAGCTCGTACCAAAGACTGACGCCGGTTGGTGATCTGATGGAGTATACGGCACAGCATAAGATGGCCTGTATTGACTGCAGATTGTCCATCTCCAGTATTGGGCCAATGTACTCAAGCGCCAAAGAATAGTAGAGCTGCCTTCTCGTAAGATCATCTATCAGCAATACAGCCGTGGTCGGGGTTTCTTACTTCGGCGTTGCCAACCTCGTCATTCCCCAGAGCTAAACAACCAATAGCATAAATCTGCACAGATCAAACATCAGCAACCCAGCTGTATGACGACTGTGCCACGAAGCTGATCGTACCATGAGCAAGAAGAATAAGGCAGCGTCGTCGGCATGAGTCAGCTCGCCTCTCAGGTGCGCATCTCGGCATTCCTGGTCCATGCTTTGCACGGTGGGCCGATGCAGAAAGGGATATTGAACGTGTATGTTCGCGAAGTACGCCTGCGACAGCAGTGTCATCTTATCAGGCGACGGAAACGTCTTGACGAGCCGAGTCCTCGAGCTTGCATCAGACTCGAGCCGTGGATGCGCGCCGGATGGGACATGGAGGCTGCTCGGTTGCGAACTGGAAGCCCGGTCGCGCCGCGGCAGACCTATGACGCTGCTGGCTATCCGGGAGAAGGACAAAGCCGAAGAAGGTCCAAAGTACTGCGGTTCGCGACCTGCAGCGCCGAGGCACAGCAGCGCGACCTCGTCGCTGAGGACGTCGGCGCCTGGTGCCTCTACGACTGTCGGCCGATTGCCAATCAAGAGGCTACCAGATTCCGACAGTGGCCGTCCATGAGATCCCGATGGTGTCGTAGGCAAAGCTGCCGAGCCGGGGCCGGCGACCTCGTTGCCAAAGTGGTCCATGGCGACATCCGGTCTGGATTCTTTAAGGACATTCTCCAAGTAGGCCACCCGCTCCTCTAGGTAGTTTGCCTGAGTCTCCAGGGAGCGGATATAGTCTCTCGGGCGATGTAGGCCGGTAGCAGGGTCTTCCACCAGACATTCTTTGTCCCCATCTGTTAGCCAGGCCTGGGCGACGAAGAGGTTCAGACAATGGCGTCAAGTACCTCGCGTAGCCTTTGCACAATTGTTGCATTTTGGGATCTGTGCGTCACACTGCGCCGAATAAATGTCAGCTTCAAGGAGATGATGAGGTTGGTTGGTGAAGCTGTGGCAGGAGAGGCGGGAACAACTTTCAACTTGCGCTGCTTGCAGTTGTTGCATGCCAGCATGGTACGCTCGCCGATGCGCAGCCGCTTGGTCGAGTGACCGTTGCCTTCCTTGTTGCTCATCGTGTTGAGTCTGGCGGCAACTCCGTCTGTACGAGTCGCCGCAGTGGATCAATCTGATGCTTCTCAGAGGGGCGAGGAGGGGGGGTTGGTTGGCAGCAAGACAGCAATAATAATGGGTGCTTGTCGGAGATAACCGAAACTTATCGACGCCGCGATAAGCTGAAACCCGGCTGTCGCTGTCGACCCACCGCGGGGACCGACTTTGTTCCTCGACCCTCGCGAGATCAGACGTCGATGTTTCGTGAGGGATGGTGCTAGACACTGGATTGGGTTATGCTGTGGTTGCGCAGGCAGTGAGACGGTCTCCAATAGATGCAGTTTATAACTCATGCCCCGGAAGACTCCCCCCGGCCATTGAGCTAGTCTACAGGGACGTGTCTTACTGCTTGACCTTCCAGGGGGTCACACTTCAGAGAGCATACCAAGTCTAGAAGACTTTGGTTACGAGAAGTATGGCATCCATGTGTTACGGCAAACAGATCTATAAAACGTCACACTGGAAGTGACCAACTGCATCTGAGCAGGGACAGGCATCGAGGATCAACGTATCCTCAGCATTGTTTTTCCACGGCCACTCAACTCTCCACGCATGGTTCCGTGCATGTAAGTGTAGCCTCGGATGCGGTAGTAGTCGCCTTCGGGCTGTAGCACCAGCGGGTATGTGCTCCCTAGGGGGGCGTACACCACATCGCCTGGGCTGGTGAGAGAAATACAACAGGCAACGAAGCCGTCATGGGTAATGAAAAAGCTCGACTCAGGATACACAAAGTCCCAGACTGGCTTCCCAAAGACACGGCCGTCTGCGTCCCTGGATGCTTCGGCCAACCCGGAAGGGATGTACTCATTGTACGTTTCCACATCCAAAATCAGCCTCAGATAGGCCAAAAACCTGTGCAACAGACTGGCAATGGCTTTTGTTGCCGCCGAGTCTGCAGACGCACCAGGATACGACGCCATAAGTGCCTCAGGGCGCCGCGGTGCTCGGTGGAGTCGAGTCTCGCGTTTCCGAAACAATTCTCATTGTAGCCTTCGACGGATTCGATGGTGTCGAGGAGGATCCCGTGCAGGGAGAGAACGCTGTCTTTTCGGTCGATGCTCCAGACCGGCTCCGTGGCCCCGGCCGGCCTCCACGGGAGAGGCTTTCCAAACCGAAAGGGATTTCGGAACAACATGGGCTGGTTCCAACGCGGAACCCAGGATGGCCTTCCGGCTCCCGTGAGGTAGAGCAGGACGTCTGTGTTGCGAAAATGGCCAATAGCCGCCTCGACAGAGTCTCGGTACACTTCTGTGACCGATTTGCTGTAGCTGGGCTCTAGCAACCCGAGGCCGCCGGGGATTTGCAGAAGACCCAAAAGACCGTAAATTGCATCCCGGGCGTCCGTGCTGGAGAAGTTGGATGCCAGGTACAACATGAATAGCCAGTTGCTCAGCCCACCAGCTCTACTCGACTCCATTCGACCTTGCGGTGCCCGCAGTGTACCCACCGCTCCGTCTGCGCGTTGATTTCCTGGATCACCCAGACCCTGGTGAAATATTTATGGGAGTAGAGCCAGCGCAAGGGTTCCCACAAAGGGGGGCTGCTGAACACGCAGTCGTTTGGCACAGGGAGGACCCCTCGATTTCGAAATAACACTTCCTGGTATACATCTTTCGCCGAGACCAGGTCCGAAAGGGTTATGCCAAGAGTTGCACAGAGGAAGTCCGAGACCGTAATGACTGACTCAACGGCAGTATGGACGAGGCCGCTGTTGTCGGGTCCGAGCCATACCAGAACGGCTCTTGAGTTTTGGTAGATAGCTTGCATTTGCCTAACCTGATGGCCGCGTTCCGTCTGATTCGACTGATTGATACTAGAGAATTATCAAACGAAGTCCTAGACACTGATAACAACGCCACGGGACACTCACTAATACGTACCACACGGCATCTGCCCAAAGAAACCTCGGATCTCCTGGCAAACGTAGATGAGCCAGAGCGCAATGAAGATTGGCTGTAACTTCTAGCACGCCTCCATCACAGAATATAGGCAGTTTCTTTGCAGGGTCCCCCCAGGCATACGAAACAGCGTCATATTCCAAGGAGGCGGGCCAGCTCGTTTCAATAAGTTCAAAACAGATCGGACTGTCCCTAATGCCGGCCAGCAGCTTCATGATCCGGAACGACTTGGGTGTTCGGAGGTGTCCATACTGATACTTGGGCATCGTGCAGTATTAGATGATAATATTAAATTGCCTTTGGCCTCGGAACAACGACACGGACAATTTTCGCCGTAGACTGCTTTGTTTTACGAGTATAGAACCCCGCGCCTCGGTATGCTGTCAGTCATGTATTAACGTAATATCGAGGTCCCCCTTTAAAAGAAACTTATACTGTACCATGCGTAAATATGAAATTACCGAGCGCGGCAATGGACCCACCGGTTAATTCTAATATGAAAGCGGAGGTTTTGCCGGGGGCCATTCTATCCTCTTCTTTTCCCACTGCAGCGTATCGGCCAATTTATCGAGACGTATTCTAGATATTCCCGTACTGATCTCCAGAATAGTACTTGCTACAGTTTCGCTTCATTGGCATTTGTTTCTAAACAACGCATAGCCTCAGCTTGACCATGGCCACCGCCGCCGCCACAACTGTTTTCCGGCTCGTCTTTAACGTACCCGAGTCCCATCTGGCCGCTTGCAAATCCGCCATCTTCGCGGCGGGGGCAGGGCGCTATCCCCAAAGTCACTACACCGAGTGCTGCTGGGTGACGGACGGCATAGGGCAGTTCCGGCCGGGAGAAGCCGCGAAACCCCATATCGGATCCGTCGGCGAGCTGGAACAGGTGCGGGAAATGCGAGTAGAGACCCCTTGCGTGGGCAAGGACGTGGCTAAAAAGGCCGTCGAGGCGCTGAAAAAGTCAGTATATCTAATACAGCGACTAAACCCGAGTTTTCGAGGATACATTTCCATTGTGCTAACAAGTCATTAGGGCTCATCCCTATGAGGAGCCTTCATATCAACTTTATAAAACAGAGAACTTAGAATAGCTTATACTTAGCTTATTCATAAAAGAATTAACTTAACACTGTTTAACGCATAAAGTGTTATTATATTTATTATTTTATTTATTTATTTTTATTTATTAAAAAGCTTTTTTTCCTAATGTAATTATATAAACCTTATTAAGTTATATTAAAGTATTTTATTATATATAACGTAATTTACTATTAAACAATTAATATTACTAAACGATTAACCTTTAGCACTTTTTAATATTATTATATAAATTATTTTAATTATAACGCTTTAAATTAAATAAAATTATTCGCTACTTAATTTATTATTTAATTCTACTTTTATTTTATATATTCGCGTATTATAACCGGTTTCGCTATATATATTATAACGCTTTTTACGGTTTACCCTCTGTTTTAATAAACCCCCTTTTTCGCCTTTATTATTTATTAAACGCTTCTCTTTTAACTTTTCGGATAGTAGCTTTAAATTCCTTTTAATAAATAAAGGTCCTTTATTTTAAATTCGCTGTTTTAAAGCTTTCCGGCGCTTAAAAGGTATTAAATTAACTTTTTATAATATATATATTTAATCGCGCACTAAAATGATTTTATAAACTATTATTATTATACCCTTTATTATTTAGTTTACCGCTGTAATAAAGCGGGTTAGTCCTTAGATACTATTATTATTACTACTTTATTACTTAGCTATTCCAAAGTGTAAAAAGGGAGGAGGGAGTCCTCCTTTATATAATAAAGGAGCGTCCGTAAAGGTGGCTACGTAACTATTCTTTATAACTACGTGCTTATCCTTTATATTATACCCGTAAAGGTGCTTAGCACTATAACGGTAATTTAATAATGCTTTAATAGTATATTAATAGCCCTTTTTAACTTTTTATTTTTAAGTTTAATGCGCGCTTCCTTTTTATTTTAAGTATATTACGCATTTCTTTTTAGTGTATATATATAATTATAAGTAACGTATTTAAAGCCCTTTTAGTTTCTATATACGCCGTAATAACTTTAATACCTCTTTTTAGTAACCGCCCCTTTTAAGTCGGATTACTAACTCTTAGCGCTATTTAAAAGCGTTTTATATTTAACTAGTTTATTTAGTTTTTAAAGGCTAGCCCCTTTAATATTTTAATAAACCCGTTTACTAAGTTATTTTTATTAAAAACGAATTCTAGCTTAATTCTCTTTATTAAAACCTTATTTTATATATAACGTAGTTTACTATTAAACGATTAATATTACTAAACGATTAACCCACTACACTTTTCTATCCTATTAAACTTTAATACGTAATAACTCTATAACTAGTATATTTAAGCTAACCAAAGAATAAAGGCTATAGTTAATAGTTTAAGCGGCGCGTAATAATACGTAAAAGTTATTTATATTATTAATTGCGAAGTTGTACGAAGTCTCTTATTTTATATTACGCGCTCGAATCGCCGGCCGATAAATATATTACGAAAGAAGCGTAAAATAATAAAAACTCGATCCGATTAAAGAGGAGGTTATTCGGAATTAAATATTCGACCTAAACGACCGAGGAATACCTTTTAATGCTGGTTATATTGTAAATATAGCTAATCTTTTATTAGATTCGCGGAATAGCGAGTATGTAAGTAAGTAATAAGTTGTACGATATATTAACCGTAATCCGGACTTAATAATTCGAATAAGTCGGAAATATAATTATTAGAGAGCTCTTTATAAGGATCCAGGTATTATTTCTAGTTAGTTTAGGCTGGTTACGAATATTAAAGCTAAATACGGTATCGTTAATAAAGACATATAGAATTTCGACGAGACCGGCTTTATAATAGGAGTAATCGGGTCTATATTAGTTATTATACGCGCCGATCGACGCGGGAAAGCAAAATTAATACAGCTTAGTAATCGGGAATAGTCGATAGTTATCGAATACATTAATTCGTAAGGTTATTATATCCCGCCGTTTTTAATCGTTTAAAGTAAATATCACTTTACGAATTAAGTTACCGAATACGAGTTACTAAGCGATTAGGTTATTAAACCGACTTTTAATAAATAGACCGATAATGAAATAGGCGTAAACTAGGTTAAGCATTTCGATCAGCATACCCGATCGTTAAAAAAAGGTCGATATCGCTTTTTAGTTATCGATAGCCACGAAAGCTATATATTATTAGAATTCGATAATTATTATAAAGCTAATAATATTATTACTATTAATATACCTCTTTACTTTTTTTATTTACTTTAATTATTAAATATAGGGCTTTATTCGCCTTTAAAACGCGTATATTCAAAAGAAATCGAAGGTTTCATTAAAATGTTAATAAACTATATTACGAAGACCGAGTTCTTTATAGGTTTTAAAGCTTCGTATTTTAAAGTTTTCAATAAAAATAATATTCGATTTAGATTCCGCGCTTCTAATTTAATACTTTATAATCTAAATAAGGTAATTAATAAGCTAGATATCCGTTTTCAGACGTTTTTACTTATCCTATTACGTCCGGGGATAGCTAGTACTTATAACCCTTAAATACTATTTAACTTTTAATAAGCGGATAGACATTTTACTTTTATTAAAAGTAGGATCTTTAGCTATTAAAAAAGCTCTTTAATACCGATTTTATAAACGGTAAACTAAATAACGAAGGGTATAATAATAATAGCTTATAAAATAACTTTAGTGCGCGACTAGATACGCATACTACAGAAGGCTAATTTAGTACTTTTTAAGCGCCGGAGAGCTTTAAAACAGCGAATCCAGAATAGAGGACCTTTATTTATTAAAAAGAATTTGGAGCTACTGTCCGAGAAGTTAAAAGGGAAGCGTCCAGCGAACAATAAAGGCAAAGAAGGGGGTCCGTTAAAACGGAGGGCAGGCCGTAAGAAGCGCTGTAGTATATGCGGCGAAACCGGCCATAATGCGCGAACATGTGAAATAGATGTAGAATTAGATAATGAATTAGGTAGCGAGTAGTTTTAATTAATTTAAGGCGTTGTAGTTAAAATAACTTATATAATAGTGTTAAGAAGTGCCGAGGGTTAATCGTTTAGTAATATTAATCGTTTAATAGTAAACTACGTTAATTATAATAGACTTTAATATACCGTTTTCGTTAATTTATCGTTATACTTTCGGCCTATAAAATAGTTTTAGTATTATTTATAAGTATAGTTATAAGGTTACTAAGTATTTAATCGATCTCTTTTAAAAACGATTTTACTTACGTTAATTTTTTAGTATATATATTAACTGTAATAAATTCGGTTTCCGTAATAAATAGTATTATATAATTTTATAATTTAAATATTTACGAAATAGGATATCTTACTAAAAATATAACGAAGTTTATTATTAACTTTACTGTTTTAATATCTCCTACGAAATCCGTATTTACTACCGTATATAATTTAATAAAGTTATATCGGTAATATAAGTATTTAGGTATAAGTTTTCAATACTGTATTAATATATTTTTAGTTTTTTTAACGTACCGAAGCACCCGGTTAAGTGCTTTTTTATAATTTTCGCTAAGATTACTTATAAAGCGTACTTATAAAAATATAACGTACGATAAATTTAGTTTAATAATATATATTAAGTAAATAAAAGTATTAATTATATTAATAAAGTTAATTATATTTTCTTTTTCGGCTTCTTTTATATTGCGTATTATAACGTTTTTCGATTCCGGGACGATTAGTATATTAACTGCTTTTATTAATTTAAAACCTAGGTTATTTAAAGCTTTACTTAAATACTATTTTTAATCGAGTTTAATATCGCTAGTTTCCGACGATTTTAAGAGTTTAACCCTTAAAAACTAATCGGCGTCCCTTAAATTTTTAATTACTACTAATTCCTTAATAAATATAATAGTATCTTTAATTTTTTAAAGATCTACTCTGGTAATTAGGAAATCGTTTATATAAAAGGCGATTAAAATACCGGCCTTTTTATTATAGTATATTATATCGTTATACTGTAAATAATAAAAGCTTAACTTTATTAATATACTTTTAATAGTGGATTATTATATTACTTTAAATTACTTAAGTTTATATAGCGGTAATAATAATTATATAATTAATTTTAAGTACTATTTATATTTAATCGCTTAATTAAGGTATTCTTTAAAGAATTCCTTTAATATTTCAAATTAACGTATATAAATATCTTTTTTTAAGCGTTTATTTAAGTACGCTATAATAAAATCGATTTATTTAATATATTACTCGTTAACCGCTAAAAGCGTTAATAAAATCTGTTATAACGCTGATTTAGCCGTAATAGCGATCGTTTCGTTATAGTTTACCCCTTTTTTCTAAGTAAACCTTTTAACTACGATTCGGGCTTTAAACTTTTTAAGTACTTTAGTAAATAAGTATTTCTTTTTTAATACTTATTTAAAATCGATTAGGTTTTAATATACTATTAATCGGGGCTAGAATTTAAATGTTCCTTTATTTAACGTATTTTAAATTTTTTTAAATATAGCTTTTTATTATTATTTCTATTTAGGTCCCTTTATAATTTCCCGGAAACTAAGTTCGTTTTCCGTATTTATAGTAAAGGCGAATAGTCGAAAAGTGTTTAAATCGAGGAAATTAAAGTAATTTTCGACCTTTTTAAGGTAATTTTAATAATCTGAATTTTATAATCCCACCCTTTTTTAAAGTACGTTTATTATTATTATAAGCGGCGTATAATAATAATCTTTATTTATATAATAGCTTATTATATTTAAATCGTAAGTAACGTTTTATTAAAATAATTCTTTTTTTACTATCTCTATTTTAAAGATAGCTACGTTTAAAGGGTAAGTAATTTAGTAATTTTCGTAATTATCGTTTATTACTTCGTTATTACTAACTCCGTAATAAATATCGTTTAAGTATGCGTTAATTACGAATATTTTAGGGGCGTTAATAAAGTATAAGTCTTATTTCTTTTTTTAGGGCTTTCCGCGTTTAATAACGCCGGTTTTATTATTTGTTCGGTTATTTTTAATTATATTTTAATCCCTCGCTTTAATTAGGGTCTTTTTCTTTATTCGGTATCGAAGCTTCTTTTATATATATAACGGTAATAATCGAATAATATCTTTAAGGTTAAAAATAGAGATTCCTTTTTTTATATCTTCGTAAAAGATTACGTATAAAGTAATTAGTATTTTCCTTCCGTTTATTAACTAAATAATATAGTTTATTAATCTTTTATAAAAGAAAAAGATTACTTTTATTCCTTTAGGTTTTATTTTCTCTATTATAGTACGTTTTTTAGCGTCGATAAATATAATATAATATATACCGATAATTCTTAATTTTTGGTAATTAGGTTTAGACCTATTTAATTTAATCGATTTTAAACTTACCTTTTTCTTAAAAATCTAATTAGGGGTTACCGTTACTGTAATCTACGCTATTTTATTTAGGGTATAAACTATTACATTTAAAATATATAATTAAAAGCACGTTAAAATTTTTAATTATATATACGTAGCTTTTATTTCGTTTTATACCGATCGTATATACCGCTTTACTATACCATTTTAGTACTAATTATATAAGGTTAAAGTAATTAAGTTAATTCTACGTTTAATACAGTAATCCTGAATTATTAATAAACCGAATTTAGAACCTTTATTTAACTTTAACGTTTTAATTATCTTTTAACAATTAAAATAATCCTTTAATTAAAAGGTTAATTTAGCTTTTAATTAATTTAAGTAGCCTATAAAATCTTAAAACACTTTATCCTTTTTTCTGTAATCGTTATAACGCCTTTTACGATTAAAACCGTCGATTATAAAAGAGAAGTATAATTTCCCGTCGATAAATATAAACCGAATTTAATTTATATTTACTTAAATAATTTCTCCGATATACTAAGCTAAATATTATAATTCTTTTAAAATAAACTTCTATACTTTCGCTATATCGTAAATAATATAAAGTAACTTTTTAATTTCTTTTTCTACGAAATTAATATTATTTATAACTCTAATCGTTTTAATTAAGCGATCGTGCTTTAAATAGTATAAACGTTTATATTATAACCGGTTCTTTTTTTAAAATTCTTTAGTAACGTAATTAATTACTACTTTATTAATAAGCATATTAGCCTCTTCCCGTTATATTAAATAAATTAAAAAGAACCTCTTTTTATAAATATCGAATTAAACGATTAATTTTTTTTAAAAGAATAATTTCGTATTTTTTAAATAGCTACCGCTTTTATATTACTGTTCGCCGGAAATTATTTTAAGCGGAAAGCTTTTAATTAATAATTTAAATTATATTTAAATTTCCGTAAATTTTTTTTTTTATAAAGTTTTATCGAAGCGTATTTATATAAATAGTAACGATTAGCCCTTTTCCGGTATTAATTTTAAAGTTTCGGTTAAAAATATTTATCATTATACTTTTAATAAAGTTACTTATAAAATTAATTACGTTAATATTAATACTTAAATCTTATAGGAACTTATTAATATTTAATAATTTACTGGAGTATACGTATAATACTTATTTTTTATTATCGGATTTATTTTTTTAATTCTCTTTTAGTTAATTAAGGGAATCCGCCGTTTTCGGTATTTTAAAGTATTTAGGATATATAGTTTTTATATCTTCCTATTTTTTATAGTAATACCGGATAAATCCGTTAAACTCGGCTGGATTTTCTGCCTTAATTACTTTTATAAAGTAAATAATAAAGTTATTATTTATATTTTCGAATCTTTAAAGCGGGCTTCGTATCGTACTTTATACTTTAATACTTTTATTAATACTATTTTTCGCTGTTTAATTTATATTAAAAGCAGTTTTCGGGTAATTCTTTATTATATACTTATATTTTTTATATTTAAAGTATAAAAGATTATTATTTTTATTTATTTAAAGAAGGTTTTTTATAAATTTCCTATGTTTATAACCTTTAACGTGGTTCATCACTAAACGGTCAAAATCCCTAAACGGTCAACTCTCAGCACATCTCGACACTATTATATAAATTATCTTAACTATAACGCTTTTAATTAATTAAAACTACTCGCTATCTGATTTATTATCTAATTCTACCTCCATTTCATATATTCGCGCATTATAGCCGGTTTCGCCGTATATACTACAGCGCCTCTTACGTCCTGCCCTCCGTTTTAACGGACCCCCTTCTTCACCCTCATTATTCGCTGGACGCTTCCCCTTTTAACTTCTTAGACAGTAGCTCCAAGTTCTGGTCAATACTAAAAAGTCCTTTATTTTAAACTCGCGGTTTTAGAGCTCTCCGGCGCTTAGAAAGTG
Source organism: Apiospora pterosperma (assembly GCA_019976485.1). NCBI lineage: Eukaryota > Fungi > Ascomycota > Sordariomycetes > Amphisphaeriales > Apiosporaceae > Apiospora > Apiospora pterosperma. Next base: position 182,297 of record JAFBMP010000010.1, read on the forward strand.
CTAAATTAACCTTTTTTAATGTACGTATCCGGTTACGTACTAGAGTTACTTTATATACTATTATCGTTAAACCCTTCGTTATTTAGTTTACCGCTTATAAAATTTATGTTAAAAAGCTTCTTTAATAATTAGAGATCCTGCGTTTAATAAAAGTAGATTGTTTACTTGCTTAATTAAAAGTGGTTAGTGTTTAGGGATTATAAGTATTAGCTGTCCCTAGACGTAATAAGATAGGTAAAAACGTCCGAAAACGTATATCCAGCCTATTAATTACTTTATCAGGATTGTGAAGTACTAAACCAGAAGCGCGGAATCCAGATCAAATGTTGTTTTTATTAAAAACCTTAAAATGCGCAGCTTTAAATACGATAAAGAAGTCGAGCTTTATAATGTGGTTTATCGATATTTTAATAAATAGCTCGATTTCTTTTGAATATGCGCGTTTTAAAAGCGAATAAAGCCTTATATCTAATAGTTAGAGTAGATAAAAAGAGTAAGGAAGTATACTAACGGTAATAATATTATTAGCTTTATAATAGTTATCGAATTCTATTGATACATAGCTCTTATGGCCGTTAATAATTAAAAGGCGATATCGACCTTTTATCGACGATCGAGTATATTAATCGAAATGCTTAACCTAGTTTAAGCTTATTTTATTATTAGTTTATCTATTAGAAGTCGGTTTAATAACTTAATCGTTTAGTAACTCGTATTCGGTAGCCTAATTCGCAAGGTGATATTTACTTTAAACGATTAAGAACGGCGGGATATAATAACTTTGCGAATTAATATACTCGATAGCTATCGATTATTCCCGATTACTAAGCTGTATTAATTTTGTTTTCCCGCGTCGATCGGCGCGTGTAACGACCAGTGTTAACTTAATAATTCCTATTATAAAGCCGTTCTCGTCGAAATTCCATATGTCTTTATCGACGATGCCGTATTTAGCCTTAATGTTTGCAACTAGCCTAAACTAACCCGAAATAACGCTTAGATCTTTATAAAGAGCTCTTTAGTAATCGTATTTCCGATTCATTCGAGTCGTTAATTCTGGATTGCGTCGAATATAACGCGTAACCTATTCCTTGCTTATACGGTCGCTATTACGCGAATCTAATAAAAGATTAGCTATATTTATAATATAACCCTTCGTCGGAAGCATTCTTCGGGTATCTAAGTCGATTATATAATCTTTAATTACTTTCTCTTTAATCGGATCGAGTTTTCGTTATATTATACCTTTATCGCGGTTAGTTTATCGGCCGGCAATTCGAGCGCGTAAGGTAGTATTAAGGACGTTGTACAACTTCGCGATTGCTAGTATAGAAATTTTTTACGTCGTATTACGTGTCGCTTAAACTGCTAACCATAGCCTCTGTTCTTTAGAAAGTTTAGGCATAATAGTTATGGAATTATTACGTGTTAAAGTTTAATGGATTAGAGAAGTGTGGTGGGTTAACCGTTTAGGGATTTTAACCGTTTAGTAATGAACCACGTTACCCCTTTTTCGGGTATTATAAAAGTTTTTACTTTTATAAAATACTTAGACTTTTTAAAAAGCGATAAAGTCTTTTATTACGAAAGCTAAAAAGGCTTTACGGTAACGTAATAACGTTAATATTTTTTAATAGTTATTAGAATTTAGCTTTTTTCGTAGCGTTAAAAAACTAATTAACCTTTATTACTTTTATAATTTCCGTTAATAAATATTTAAAGTAATTAATTAGCTTTTTATCTTATTCGGAAAGAAATATAATTATATTTTTATTAACGTAGTTTACTATTAAACGATTAATATCACTAAACGATTAACCTTCGGCACTTTTTAATACTATTATATAAGTTATTTTAACTATAACGCTTTAAATTAATTAAAACTATTCGCTACCTGATTTATTATTTAATTCTATATCTATTTTATATGTTTACGTATTATGGCCGGTTTCGCCGTATGTGTTACAGCGCCTTTTACGGCCTGCCCTCCGTTTTAACGGACCCCCTTCTTCGCCTTTATTGTTCGTTGGACGCTTCCCTTTTAACTTTTCGGACAGTAGCTCTAAGTTCCTTTTAATAGATAGAGGTCCTCTATTTTGGATTCGCTGTTTTAAAGTTTTCCGGCGCTTAGAAAGTGCTAAATTAGCCTTTTATAATGTGCGTATCTGGTTGCGTATTAAAGTTATTTTATAAGCTATTATTATTATACCCTTCGTTATTTAGTCTACCGCTTATAAAATCGGTATTAGAAAGCTTTTTTAATGGCTAGAGATTTTACTTTTAATAAAAGTAGAATGTTTATCCGCTTATTAGGGGTTAGATAGTGTTTAAGGGTTGTAGGTACTGGCTATCCCCGGACGTAATAGGATAAGTAAAGGCGTCCGAAGACGGATATTTAGTTTACTAATTACTTTATCTGGATTATAAGGTACTAAACTAGAAGCGCGGAATCCAGATCGAATATTGTTTTTATTAAAAACTTTAAAATGCGAGGCTTTAAAACCTATAAAGAATTCGGTCTTCGTAATATGGTTTATTAATATTTTAATGAAACCTTCGATTTCTTTCGAATATGCGCGTTTTAAAGGCGAATAAAGCCTTATATTTAATGGTTAAAGTAAATAAGAAAAGTAAAGAGGTATATTAATAGTAATAATATTATTAGCCTTGTAATAGTTATCGAATTCTAATAATATATAGCTCTCGTGGTTATCGATAATTAAGAGGCGATATCGACCCTTTTTTAACGATCGGGTATATTAATCGAAATGCTTAACTTAGTCTACGCTTATTTTATTGTCGGTTTATTTATTAAAAGTCGGTTTAATAATTTAATCGCTTAGTAATTCGTATTCGGTGGCTTAATTCGTAAAGTAATATTTGCTTTAAACGATTAAAAACGGCGGGATGTAATAACTTTACGAATTAATATATTCGATAGCTATCGATTATTCCCGATTATTAAGCTATATTGATTTTGCTTTCCCGCGTTAATCGGCGCGTATAATAATTAGTGTAGACCCGATTACTTTTATTATGAAGCCGGTCTCGTCGAAATTCTACATGTCTTTATTAACGATGCCGTATTTAGCTTTAATGTTCGTAATTAGTTTAAATCAATTAGAAATAATACTTAAATCTTTATAAAGAGCTTTTTAGTAATTATATTTCCGATTTATTCGAGTTGTTAAGTCCGGATTACGGTTAATATATTGCGTAACTTATTACTTACTTATATATTCGCTATTCTGCGAATCCAATAGAAGATTAGCTATATTTATAATATAATTAGTATTAAGAGGTATTTTTCGGTCGTTTAGGTCGAATATTTAATTCCGAATAACCTTTTCTTTAATCGGATCGAGTTTTTATTGTTTTACGCTTTTTTCGTGGTATGTTTATCGGCCGGCGATTCGAGCGCGTAATGTGGAATGGGAGACTTCGTACAACTTCGCAATTAATAATATGGATAACTTTTGCGTGTTATTACGCGCCGCTTGAACTGTTAATTATAGCCTTTGTTCTTTGGTTAGCTTAGGTATACTGGTTATAGAGTTATTACGTATTGAAGTTTAATAGGATGGAAAAGTGTGGTGGGTTGATCGTTTAGTAATATTGATCGTTTAATGGTAAACTACCTTATTATATTTTTATTTTATTAATGCTTTATTAATAAACGCTTTTTTAATAGTTTTTATTTCGCCGTATAAAAAATTTAATTTATCGATAATTTCAGTACCTTTTTTTATTATTCGAATAAATTTTTAAACGGGTTTTTCCGATATATTTTAAATTATTAAAGCGAATATTTTTTCGGTTTAATCGGAAAAGTATATATTAATAAAAATATCCGTATATTTTATCGTTAAAATAAGGTTATTATAATAAGTATTTTAATTTTTTAAACCTTTTAATCGCTTTTTTAAATCGAGCTTAAAAAAAAACTTTTATTTAAATTCAGTTTTAATTAATTCTTTTAATAATACTGGACCGGTATATTTAAAGCTTTTTTTTACCCGTAGCTTTTTTTTATTATTTTTCGAGCCTTCGTTTAAATTATCGGAGTTTAAGTCCGACGAATCCGGAGTTTTTTAAAGCTTACTTTTATAGCAGGGGGATTTTTTTAATCCTTTTACTTTTTTTTATTAAATTTATTTTTAATTATAAACGAATAAATAACTTCTTTAATATTATTAGTTTTTTAAAAAGATCCCGATTAATTTAACTTTTCCGGTTACTTTTTTTTTTATTAAAAGTTTTTAAGCTTTTTATAACCTTTATTATAAATTTTTACCTTTACTTTAAAGTAATACGTTATTTACGGTTTTTACTGCTCTTTTTTCGATATTCGTAATATTATATTATTTTTTATAAACGCGTAGTACGTTTATTTTTATAATAAGCGTTATTAATTTATAATAATTATTTTTATAAACTTTACGAACTTTTTATTCGTTTATTCGTATTAATTCGGATAGTTTTTATTCTTTTAAAAGTTAAGTTCGTATCGTTTCGAATAATACTTATTCCTTTAAAAATTAATTAACGTGGTTTATTACTAAACGGTTAAAATCCTTAAACGGTTAACTCTTAGCATATTTTGATACTATTATATAAATTATCTTAATTATAACGCTTTTAATTAATTAAAACTATTCGCTATTTAATTTATTATCTAATTCTACTTTTTATTTTATATATTCGCGTATTATAGCCGGTTTCGCCGTATATACTACAGCGCTTTTTATGTTTTACCTTCCGTTTTAACGGACCTCTTTTTTACTTTTATTATTCGCTAGACGCTTCCCTTTTAATTTTATAAATAGTAGCTCTAAGTTTTAATTAATATTAAAAAGTCCTTTATTTTAAATTCGCGGTTTTAAAGCTTTCCGGCGTTTAAAAAGTGTTAAATTAGCCTTTTTTAATATACGTATCCGGTCGCGTATTAAAGTTACTTTATATACTATTATTATTAAACTTTTCGTTATTTAGTTTATTATTTATAAAATTTATATTAAAAAGCTTTTTTAATAATTAAAGATTTTACGTTTAATAAAAGTAAATTATTTACTTATTTAATCGAAAACAGTTAATATTTAAGTATTATAGGTATTAATTATCTTTAAACGTAATAAAATAAGTAAAGGCGTCCGAAAACGTATATTTAGCTTATTAATTACTTTATTAAGATTATAAGGTACTAAATTAAAAACGCGGAATCTAAATCAAATATTATTTTTATTAAAAACCTTAAAATATATAGCTTTAAATACGATAAAGAAGTCGAGTTTCGTAATATAGTTTATCGATATTTTAATAAATAGTTCGATTTTTTTCGAATATACGCGTTTTAAAAGCGAATAAAGCTTTATATTTAATAGTTAAAATAAATAAGAAAAGTAAAGAGATATATTAACGGTAATAATATTATTAGCTTTATAATAATTATCGAATTCTATTAATATATAGCTTTTATAGCCGTTAATAATTAAAAAGCGATATCGACCTTTTATCGACGATCGAGTATATTAATCGAAATATTTAATTTAATTTAAACTTATTTTATTATTAATTTATTTATTAAAAGTCGGTTTAATAACTTAATCGCTTAATAATTCGTATTCGGTAATTTAATTCGTAAAGTAATATTTACTTTAAACGATTAAAAACGGCGGGATATAATAACTTTACGAATTAATATATTCGATAATTATCGATTATTCCCAATTATTAAGCTATATTAATTTTACTTTTCTACGTTAATTAACGTATATAACGATTAATATTAATTTAATAATTCTTATTATAAAACCGGTTTCGTCGAAATTCTATATGTTTTTATCGATAATACCGTATTTAATTTTAATATTCGTAATTAGTTTAAACTAACCCGAAATAACGCTTAAATCTTTATAAAAAACTTTTTAATAATCGTATTTCCGATTTATTCGAATCGTTAAATTTAAATTACGTTAAATATAACGAATAACTTATTCTTTATTTATATAATAGCTATTATATAAATTTAATAAAAAATTAATTATATTTATAATAGTTATAACTTTTCGTCGGAGGTATTTTTTAGGTATTTAAATCGATTATATAATCTTTAATTACTTTTTCTTTAATCGGATCGAGTTTTCGTTATATTATACCTTTATCGCGGTTAGTTTATCGGCCGGTAATTCGAACGCGTAAAGTAATATTAAAGACGTTATATAACTTCGCGATTATTAATATAAAAATTTTTCGCGTTATATTACGTATCGTTTAAATTATTAATTATAGCCTTTATTCTTTAAAAAGTTTAAATATAATAATTATAGAATTATTATATATTAAAGTTTAATAGATTAAAAAAGTGTAATAAGTTAACCGTTTAGGGATTTTAACCGTTTAGTAATAAACTACGTTATAAGTGTTTTAACTTTTTTTTAATAATTAAAAATAAAAAAATAAAGGGTATTTTTATTAAGCTTAAAGAATTCTTTTATTAATTATAAAAAGTTTATAATAACTTTTTTTATAATAATAACTAGGTCTAATTAAAAGCTGCTTAATCGGGTGCTTTCGCTTTATTAATTACTACTAAATATAATAAAAAAGAAGGGATTAAATTAAATAACGATTAGTAATTACTTTATCGTTTAAAAGAGTAATCTAAAAATACTACTATATAATAAAGCGGGTTAGTCTTTAAATACTATTATTATTACTACTTTATTACTTAGCTATTTTAAAGTGTAAAAAAGGAGGAAGGAATCCTTTTTTATATAATAAATGAGCGTCCGTAAAAGTAGCTACGTAGCTATTCTTTATAACTACGTGCTTATTTTTTATATTATACCCGTAAAAGTGTTTAATACTATAACGGTAATTTAATAGTACTTTAATAGTATATTAACAGCCCTTTTTAACCTTTTATTTTTAAGCTTAATACGCGCTTCCCTCTTATTCTAAGCACATTACGCATTTCTTTTTCTGGCGTATACGTACAGCCACAAATAGCGTACTTAGAGCCCCTCTGGTCTCTATATACGCCGTAATAACTCTAATAACCGCTTATAAAATCGGTATTAAAAAGCTTTTTTAATAATTAAAAATCCTACTTAGTGCACTTCGTAGTAATATATAAGAATATAATAAATAATAATTATTTTAAAAGAGAAAAACCTTATTTAATTATTAAGCTTTAACTATATATAGTTAAAAGGCTTTATTAAATATACGTAAATCCTTTTCTTTATTTAATTTTATTACTTATTTATTTCCGGTATAGCTTTATTAGTAGTTTACGTATTAAATACCGGGGGTAGAGAAAAACCTAAGCTATTTTTAATTTAATTTCTATTTTTATATAGTTTACTATACTGTTTTCTTTAGTTTTTTCAGAGAGCGTTTAATAATAGTATTTTTTTATTTATTAATTACCTTTTTCGGTCGTCCTTTTTTTCGTTTTACGATTAGTACTATTTTATTATTAATACTTAATTAAAAATTACTTAGCTTTCTTTTTTTATATAATTAGTACTCGTTAATTAGTTTTAGCGATCTTTTTAAATACTTTTCGTTTTTTGAAGTATTCGAATCGTAATTATACCTTTTTTATTTAATAAAATAATTAAAACTGTGCTTTTTGACCCGATAATTAAAAATAATTTTAATTTCGTATATATTATTTTTTAACGTATTTTATTCGTTAATTAACGGTCCCGGTAATAATAGCCGTCTATTTTATAAGTCGGCTCTGTCCGGTATTAAAAAAAGTGCTTAATATTTATTACCGGGTAAATACGTATTTCTTTTAATAAGTTAAATTTATATATTAATTAATTAATTTACTTAGTAATCTTAAATAAATTTAATCGTTATTAAAAGAACTTTTTATTAAGCTTTCTTAGTGAATTATAACCTTTATATAATCGAATAAAAACTTCGTTACTTACTACGAATTTAACCGCTTTATACTTTACGTTATATAATCGTTTTATTCGAATAATTACGAAATTTATTACGAACACTGTATTTTACTTAAAGTAAAAGAAAAGTTCTTTTATTTAAATAATATCTAAAGAATTAATCTTAATTATAAAATTAAAAGGTTTTAATAACTTTATTCCGAATAGTTACTTATATACTAAAAACTTCGTTAATTCGGAATATGCGTTATTAAGATTCTATTAAAAAAAAGGATTAACTTTAACTAATTTAATTTTAAATATTTAAATATTTAATACCGTAACGCGATTTCTATTATTTAGTTTTTTCGTTTTATAAAATTATTAATTTATAAGTGCTATATAGTAATAAATATTAGTTTTATATTATAAGTATTTTAAAACCCTTTTTAAAAAGTCCGATATAAACTTTACGTTTCGGTCGGAAATAATCCTTTTTAAATAGCCTTAATCTATTAATTAAAATATACGCATTAAAATTATAATCTATTTTAATACTGTGTATTAAGTATTACCGGGAACTAATAATATTCTTTTAATTAAATAATAAGTTATTATTAATAACGAATCGTAAATATCGTATCTTACTATTTTTTATAAAGTATTTATAATAAAAACCGTAAAAAAGTTAATAATAAAATCGATAAAGATTATTAATATTAATATAACGTTTTCCCGTATTATTATATATTTTCTTACTACTTTAATTCGTTCTATTTAAATAATATTATATATCGGGTAATAACGAACCTACTTTTTAACCTATTATGTTTTTTTTTAAATAAAAAAGGATTTAAATTCGTAAAATTACGTACTTTTCCGAAATAATATTTCTTATTATAAACTTATAAAAATATATTAAAAAAGTGTAATTTCGGAATATATAATTATTTAATTCCTTTAATTATAACGTAGTTTATTACTAAACGGTTAAAATCCCTAAACGGTTAACCTATTATACTTTTTTAATTTATTAAACTTTAATATATAATAATTCTATAACTATTATATTTAAACTTTTTAAAGAATAAAAGTTATAATTAATAGTTTAAACGATACGTAATATAACGCGAAAAATTTTTATATTAATAATCGCGAAATTATATAACGTTTTTAATATTACTTTACGCGTTCGAATTATTAACCGATGAATTAATTATAATAAAAGTATAATATAACGAAAACTCGATCCGATTAAAAAGAAAATAATTAAAGATTATATAATTAATTTAAATACCCGAAAAATACTTCCGACGAAAAGTTATATTATAAATATAATTAATTTTTTATTAAATACGCGTAATAACGATTATATAAATAGAAAATAAGTTACGCATTATATTTAACGTAATTTAAAATTAACGATTTAAATAAATCGGAAATACGATTATTAAAAAGCTTTTTATAAGGATTTAGGCGTTATTTCGGGTTAATTTAAATTAATTACGAATATTAAAGTTAAATATAGTATCGTCGATAAAAATATATAAAATTTTAACGAAACCGGCTTTATAATAAAAATTATTAAATTAATACTAATTATTATACGCGCCGATTAACGCGGGAAAATAAAATTAATATAGTTTAATAATCGGGAATAATTAATAATTATCGAATATATTAATTTATAAAGTTATTATATCCCGCCGTTTTTAATTGTTTAAAATAAATATTACTTTACGAATTAAATTATTAAATACGAATTATTAAATAATTAAGTTATTAAACCGACTTTTAATAAATAAATTAATAATAAAATAAGTTTAAATTAAATTAAGTATTTCGATTAGTATATTTAATTATCGAGAAAAATTCGATATCGCTTTTTAATTATTAACGGTGATAAAAATTATATATTAATAGAATTTAATAATTATTATAAAACTAATAAAATTATTATTATTAATATACTTCTTTACTTTTTTTATTTACTTTAACTATTAAAAATAAAGCTTTATTCGCTTTTAAAACGCGTATATTCGAAAGAAATCGAATTATTTATTAAAATATCGATAAACTATATTACGAAATTCGATTTCTTTATCGTATTTAAGGCCGCGCATTTTAAAGTTTTTAATAAAAATAATATTCGATCTAAATTCCGCGTTTTTAATTTAATATTTTATAATCTTAATAAAGTAATTAATAGGCTAAATATACGTTTTCGGACGCTTTTATTTATTTTATTACGTTTAAAAATAATTAATATTTATAATCTTTAAATATTAATTACTTTTAATTAAGTAAATAAATAATTTATTTTTATTAAACGTAAGATTTTTAATTATTAAAAAAACTTTTTAATATAAATTTTATAAACGGTAAATTAAATAACGAAAGGTTTAATAATAATAACGTAGTTTATTACTAAACGGTTAAAATCCTTAAACGGTTAATTTATTACACTTCTTTAATTTATTAAACTTTAATATATAATAATTCTATAATTATTATACTTAAATTTTCTAAAAAATAAAGGCTATAATTAATAATTTAAACGATACGTAATACAACGCGAAAAATTTTTTATATTAATAATCGCGAAATTATATAACGTTTTTAATATTACTTTACGCGCTCGAATTACCGGCCGATAAATTAACTACGATAAAAATATAATATAACGAAAACTCGATCCGATTAAAAAAATAGTAATTAAAGATTATATAATCGATTTAAATACTTAAAAAATATTTCCGACGAAAAATTATATTATAAATAACGTAGTTTACCATTAAATAATTAATATTTCTAAACGATTAACCCTCGGCACTTTTTAATACTATTATATAAGTTATTTTAATTATAACGCCTTAAATTAATTAAAACTATTCGCTACTTAATTCATTATCTAATTCTATATCTATTTCACATATTCGCGCATTATGGCCGGTTTCGCCGTATGTACTATAACGCCTCTCACGGCCTGCCCTCCGTTTTAACGGACCCCTTTCTTCGCCTTTATTGTTCGCTGGACGCTTCCCTTTTAACTTTTCGGATAGTAGCTCTAAGTTCCTTTTAATAGATAAAGGTTTTCTATTCTAAATTCGCTGTTTTAAAGCTCTCCGGCGCTTAGAAAGTGCTAAATTAGCCTTCTGTAGTATGCGTATCTAGTCGCGCACTAAAGTTATTTTATAAACTATTATTATTATACCTTTCGTTATTTAGTTTACCGTTTATAAAATCGGTATTAGAAAGCTTTTTTAATAGTTAGAGATCTTACTTTTAATAAAAGTAGAATGTTTATCCGCTTGTTAGGGGTTGGATAGTATTTAGGGGTTATAGGTACTAGCTATCCCCGGACGTAATAAGATAGGTAAAGGCGTCCGAAAACGGATATCCAGCTTACTAATTACCTTATTTGGATTATAAGGTATTAAACTAGAAGCGCGGAATCCAGATCGAATGTTGTTTTCATTAAAAACTTTGAAATGCGAGGCTTTAAAACCTATAAAGAATTCGGTCTTCGTAATGTGGTTTATTAACATTTTAATAAAACCTTCGATTTCTTTCGAATATACGCGTTTTAAAAGCGAATAAAGCCCTACATTTAATAGTTAAAATAAATAAAAAGAGTAAAGAGGTATATTAATAGTAATAATATTATTAGCCTTATAATAATTATCGAATTCTAATAATATATAGCTTTCGTAGCCATCGATAACTAAAAAGCGATATCGACCTTTTTTTAATGATCGGGTATGCTGATCGAAATGCTTAACCTAGTTTACGCCTGTTTTATTATCGGTTTATCTATTAAAAGTCGGTTTAATAACTTAATCACTTAGTAACTCGTATTCGGTAACCTAATTCGTAAAGTGATATTTACTTTAAACGATTAAGAACGGCGGGATGTAATAACCTTACGAATTAATATACTCGATAACTATCGATTATTCCCGATTACTAAGCTATATTAATTTTACTTTCCCGCGTCGATCGGCGCGTATAATAATTAATATAAACCCGATTATTCTTATTATAAAGCCGGTCTCGTCGAAATTCCACATGTTTTTATTAACGATGCCGTATTTAGCTTTAATGTTTATAACCAGCTTAAACCAACCAGAAATAATACTTAAATCCTTATAAAAAGCTCTCTAGTAATTATATTTCCGACTTATTCGAATTATTAAATCCGGATTACGGTTAATATATCGCGTAACCTATTACTTGCTTATATGTTCGCTATTCCGCGAATTTAATAAAAGATTAGTTATATCTGTAATATAACCAGCATTAGGAAGCATTCCTCGGTCGTCTAGGTCGAATATTTAATTCCGAATAACCTCCTCTTTAATCGGATCGAGTTTTTATTGTTTTACGCTTTTTTTGTGGTATGTTTATCGGCCGGCGATTCGAGCGCGTAATATAAAATAAGAGACTTCGTATAACTTCGTAATTAATAATATGGATAACTTTTGCGTGTTATTACGCGCCGCTTAAACTGTTAACTATAGCCTTTATTCTTTAGTTAGTTTAGGTATGCTAGTTATAAAGTTATTACGTATTAAAGTTTAATAAGATAGAAAAGTGTGGTGGGTTAATCGTTTAGTAATATTAATCGTTTAATAGTAAACTACGTTATAACTAATCTTTTATTAAATTCGCGTAATAACGATTATATAAATAAAAAATAAATTACGCGTTATATTCGACGTAATTTAAAATTAACGATTCGAATAAATCGGAAATATAATTACTAAAAAGTTTTTTATAAAGATTTAAGCATTATTTCGGGTTAATTTAAATTAATTACGAATATTAAAGTTAAATACGGTATTATCGATAAAAACATATAAAATTTCGACGAAACCGGCTTTATAATAAGAATTATTAAGTTAATATTAATCGTTATACGCGCCGATCGACGTAAAAAAGTAAAATTAATATAATTTAATAATCGGGAATAATTAATAATTATCGAATATATTAATTCGTAAAGTTATTATATCCCGCCGTTTTTAATCGTTTAAAGTAAATATTACTTTATAAATTAAGCTACCGAATACGAATTACTAAACGATTAAATTATTAAACCGATTTTTAATAAATAAATTAATAATAAAATAAGTTTAAATTAAATTAAGTATTTCGATTAGTATATTCGATCGTCGATAAAAAATCGATATCGCTTTTTAATTATTAACGGTTATAAAAACTATATAATAATAAAATTCGATAATTATTATAAAATTAATGATATTATTACCGTTAATATACTTTTTTACTTTTTTTATTTACTTTAACTATTAAATATAAAACTTTATTCGCTTTTAAAACGTATATATTTAAAAAAAATCGAACTATTTATTAAAATATCGATAAACTATATTATAAAGCTTAACTTTTTTATTACATTTAAAGTTACGCATTTTAAAGTTTTTAATAAAAATAATATTCGATTTAAATTCCGCGCTTTTAATTTAATACTTTATAATCTTAATAAAGTAATTAATAGGTTAAATATACGTTTTCGGACGTTTTTACTTATCCTATTACGTTTAAAAACAGTTAATATTTATAATCCTTAAATACTAATTACCTTCGATTAAATAAATAAATAATTTACTTTTATTAAACGTAAGATCTTTAATTATTAAAAATGCTCTTTAATATAAATTTTATAAGCGGTAAACTAAATAATAAAAAGTTTAATAATAATAGTATATAAAGTAATTTTAATACGGGACCGGATACGTATATTAAAAAAGGCTAATTTAATACTTTCTAAGCGCCGGAAAACTTTAAAACCGCGAGTTTAAAATAAAAGACCTCTTAGTATTAACTAGAACTTAAAACTACTGTTTAAAAAGTTAAAAGGGAAGCGTCTAGCGAATAATAAAGGTAAAAAAGGGGTCCGTTAAAACGGAGGGCAAAACGTAAAAAACGTTATAATACATACGGCGAAACCGGCCATAATACGTAAATATATAAAATAAAAGTAAAATTAAATAATAAATTAGATAGCGAATAGTTTTAATTAATTAAAAGCGTTATAATTAAAATAATTTATATAATAGTATTGAAATATACTAAGAATTAACCGTTTAGGGATTTTAACCGTTTAGTAATAAACCACGTTAGTATATAAAGTAATTTTAATACGCGACCGGATACGTATACTAAAAAAGGCTAATTTAATACTTTTTAAGCGCCGGAAAGCTTTAAAACCGCGAGTTTAAAATAAAAGACCTTTTAATATTAATTAGAATTTAAAGCTATTATTTAAAAAGTTAAAAAAGAAGCGTTTAGCGAATAATAAAAGTAAAGAAAAAGGTCCGTTAAAACGGAGGGTAGGACGTAAAAGGCGCTGTAGTATATACGGCGAAACCGGCTATAATACGCGAATATATAAAATAAAAGTAGAATTAAATAATAAATTAAATAACGAGTAGTTTTAATTAATTAAAAGCGTTATAATTAAAATAACTTATATAATAATATCGAAATATACTAAAAGTTAACCGTTTAAAGATTTTAACCGTTTAGTAATAAACTACGTTAATTAATATTATATAATAAACCTTTTATTATTTTAAAAAAGTAATTAAGTCTTATTACGTTTTACGAAAACCGATATTTTTATTCGTTAAGTTTAAAGTTTCTAAGTGCTTTTAATAAATCGTTAAGTATTCTTTTATATATACAGTTTTTCGTATACTTTTCTTATAATTTTAGCTTTAAATAATCTATTATTAAGGGTTCGCTAAATATATATTAAACTTCGTTAAGTACTACTTACTTATTAAATCTTTTAATTAAATTTATTAAGTTTTTAACGTTTTAAACAGTACGTAATCGATTAAAGGCGTTTAAAATAAAGTTAAATTGTCCGGGTAAATAATAAATATTCAGCCTATATTATAAAAAGTAAATAAATATATTAATTAAACGTTTCTTAACCCTATTCGTTAATAAAGTCGATAAGCTTATTTAATTAATAATTCCTTTAATTAAAACGTAATCCGTTAAAACAATAATAAACTTACTTATTAACTATAAGATAACTCTTAGTTTTTTTACTGCTTATACTAAATAAACGACTTTAAACTTTAATAGACCGTATCGTATTTTTATAATTAATAAATAACGGTTAAAATATATAATTAGCTTAACTTTTATTAAAAGAATAAGGTCGCTAAAATACTAAATATAATTATTAAAAACGTAAAAAATTATAACCTTAAATCTTCGTTTTAATGAACCGTCGATCTAAACGAAAAAAAGAGTATTTAAGTTTTAATAATAAAACGTTATTTCGTTATAAATTAAGTCTTATACTACTTTAAACGAAGCAATTTCGGATTTTATTAATTCGTATAACTTATTATTAATTTATAATATACTACGCGCTTATTTATATTTCTATTTATAACTTTCTTTTTAGCTCTCTTTTTACGTAGTAATTCTGTTTTCTTTATTTAAAAAAGTTAAAAGACTTACGTAAAATAAAACAAAAAATATCGTAAAAAGCCTACTACTTTAAAATATATTTCTAGTGCCTTAAAAATATAAAGGAATTCCAACTTATAAAAAGCGTTTAATCTCTCTATTATAAATAATATATTAAGGGCGTCGATATAAAATCTTAATAATTTAATTAACGGATATTTAATAAACGATTTCTTTAAATTAACTATAATATACTTATTAATAAACAGGTTAAAAATAGTTTATAAATATTATACATATTCGTTTTATATATCGGAAAAAATTATAATATTATTAATAAATACGTAGTAAAAGCCTTAATAATTTTTTAATTACTTATCTATAAATCTTTAAGTATAAACTAAAGAATTACGAAATCTTATTAAGATAACCTTTAATCTTTTTCGACTTTTATAGCTAATTATCGTTAAACGATCTTTATAAACTAAATAAATAAGGAACTAATAAAAAAATCCTATAGTATTAATAATCGTAATATAACGTTTCCCGCGTAATATTAAAATTACGTTTACTTATAAAAGTAAAAGATAATTATTTAAGATTACTACTTTATTAAATAGTTATAAATCGACGATTATATAACCCTTTTTTTCTTTATAAATTATTCTTTAAACTACGAACATTAAATTAATAAATAATAAAAGGTTAAAGGCTTACTTAAATCTTTCTTTATCGTATAATTTCTTATAGTACTTATCGAAAAATACTTTATTTTTTCGATTTAAAAGATACCTTTTTAATATAAATTTCATTTTTTACTATCCTTCGATTAATAATATTTTTATTTATTAATCTTTTAGTACATTAATTAGTTTAAAGTTAACAAACATTTTATTATAGTTATTAAAAAGCTTTTCGATACGTTTAATAAATCTTAAGTCTTTTATATATACGCGTACACCGTTTTTTATAGTATATTATTAGAGTTATTACGGCGCATATAGAGACCAGAGGGGCTCTAAGTACGCCATCTATAGCTGTACGTATGCGCCAGGGAAAGAAATACAGAATGTGCTTAAAATAAAAAGTTAGATAGGGCTATTAAGGTGCTAAGCGCCCTTATAAGTATAATATAAAGGATAGCTACGTAATTACTTTAAGGTCATGCCCTTATTATATAAGGGAGGACTCTCCCGATTATATCTTAGAGAAAATAAGTAATAAAGTAGTAATAATAATAGTATTTAAGGATTAACCCGTATTATTATATAATAGCATTTTTAAATTACTCCTTTAAACAATAAAGTAATTATTAATCGTTATTTAATTTAATCCCTTTTTTATTATTATATTTAATAATAATTAATATAACGCAGGTACCCGATTAAGTAGCCTTTAATTAGACCTAGTTATTATTATAAAAAAAGTTATTATAAACTTTTTATAATTAATAAAGGAACTCTTTAAACTTAATAAAAACACCCTTTATTTTTTTATTTTTTATTATTAAAAGAAAAGTTAAGATATTTATAATTAATTTCTAAAAGAATAAGTATCGTCCGAAATAATACGAGCTTAACTTTTAAAAGAATAAGGATTATCCGAATCGATACGAGTAAGCGAATAGGAAATTCGTAAAGCTTATAAAAAAGAAAACCGTAAATTAATAACGTTTATTATAAAAGTAAGCGTACTATGTATTTATAAAGAGTAGTATAATACCGCGAGCATCGAAAAAGGAACGGTAAAAACCGTAAATAACGTACTATTTCGAAGTAAAAGTAAGATATTTATAATAAAGATTATAAAAACTTCAAAACCTTTAAAGAAAAAGAAAAGTAACCGGAAAAGCTAAATTAATCGGGATCCCTTTTAGAAATTAATAATATTAAAGAAATTATTTATTCGTTTATAATTAAAAATAAACTTAATAAAGAAAAAGTAAAAGGATTAAAAAGAATTTTTTACTGTAAAAGTAAACTTTAAAAAACTTTAAATTCTTCGGATTTAAATTCTAATAAATTAAACGAAAGCTCGAAAAGTAGTAAAAAAAAGCTACGGGTAAAAAAAAGTTTTAAATATACCGGTTTAGTATTATTAAAAGAATTAAATAAGACTAAATTTAAATAAAAGTTTCTTTTTAAATTCGATTTAAAAAAGCGATTAAAAGGTTTAAAGAATTAAAATACTTATTATAATAACTTTAGTTTAATAATAAAGTATATAAATATCTTTATTAATATATACTTTTCCGATTAAATTAAAACAATATTCGCTTTAATAATCCGAAATATATCGGAAAAAGCCGTTAAAAAACTTATCCGAATAATAAAAAAGGGTACCGAAATTATCGAGAAATTAAATTCTTTATATAGCGAAATAGGAATTATTAAAAAGGCGTTTATTAATAAAGCATTAATAAAATAAAAGTACGATAATAAAAATATAATCGTATTCCTTTTTAAATAAAATAAAAAGTTAATTAATTACCTCGAATATTTATTAACGGAAATAATAAAAGCTATAAAAATTAATTAGTTTTTTAACGCTACGAAAAAGGTTAAATTTTAATACTAAAAAATATTAACGTTATTACGTTACTATAAAGCCTTTTTAGCTTTCGTAATAAAAGACTTTATCGCTTTTTAAAAGGTTTAAGTATTTTAAAAAAATAGAAATTTTTATAATACCCGAAAAAAGGGGAAAGGTTATAAACACGGAAGATTTATAAAAAACCTCCCCCGAATAAATAAAGATAATAACCTTTTATACTTTAAATATAAAAAGTATAAATATATAATAAAAGATTACTTAAAAGCTACTTTTAAAATTAATTAAGTAATAAAAAGCAGTATTAATAAAAGTATTAAAGTATAAAATACGATACGAAGCCCGCTTTAAAAACTCGGAAATACGAATAACGATTTTATTATTTATTTTATAAAAATAATTAAAATAAAAAATTAAGCCGAGTTTAATAGATTTATCCGGTATTACCGTAAAAAGCGGGAGGATATAAAAACTATATATTTCGGATACTCCGAAATACTAAAAACGGCGGATTCCCTTAATTAATTAAAAAAGAATTAAAAAAACGAATTCGACGATAAGAAATAAGTATTATATATATACTCCGGTAAATTACCGGATATTAATAAACTTTTATAAGATTTAAGTATTAACGTTAACGTAATTAATTTTATAAGTAACTTCGTTAAAAATATAATAGTAAATATTTTTAATTAAAATTTTAAAATTAATACCGGAAAAAAGCTAATCGTTATTATTTATATAAATACGTTTCGATAAAACTTTATAAATAAAAAAGAAACCACGGAAATTTAAATATAATTTAAATTATTAATTAAAAGCTTTCCGTTTAAAATAATTTCCGGCGAATAATAGTATAAAAGCGGTAATTATTTAGAAAATACGAAGTTATTTTTTTAAAAGAAATTAATCGCTTAGTTTAATATTTATAAAAAAGGGTTTTTTTTACTTTATTTAATATAACGGGAAGAAGTTAATACACTTATTAATAAGGTAATAATTAATTACGTTATTAAAAAGCTTTAAAAAAAACCGGCTATAATATAAACGCTTATACTATTTAAGTTATAATTACTTAATTAAAACGATTAAAGTTATAAATAATATTAATTTTATAAAAAAAGAAATTAAAAAGTTACCTTATATCGCTTACGATATAGCGAAAATATAAAAGTTTATTTTAAAGGAATTATAATATTTAACCTAGTATATCGAAGAAATTATTTAAGTAGATATAGGTTAAATTCGGTTTGTGTTTATCGACGGGAAATTATATTTCTCTTTTATAATCGACGGTTTTAATTATAAAAGGCGTTATAATAATTATAAAAAAAAGATAAAGTGTTTTAAAACTTTATAAATTATTTAAATTAGTTAAGGGCTAAATCAACCTTTTAATTAAAGGATTACTTTAATTATTAAAAAATAATTAAAACGTTAAAATTAAATAGAGGTTTTAAATTCGGTTTATTAATAATTTAGGATTATTATATTAAACGTAAAATCGATTTAATTACTTTAACCTTATATAATTAGTATTAAAATAGTATAATAAAGCGGTATATATAATCGGTACAGGACGAAATAAAAGTTACGTATATATAATTAAAGATTTTAACGTGCTTTTAATTATATATTTTAAATATAATAGTTTACACCCTAAATAAAACAGCGTAGACTATAATAACAGTAACCCTTAATTAAATTTTTAAAAAAAGGGTAAGCTTAAAATCGATTAAATTAAATAAGTCGAAACCTAAGTACCGAAAATTAAGAATTAACGTAGTTTATTACTAAACGGTTAAAATCCCTAAACGGTTAATTCTTAGCATATCTCGATATTATTATATAAATTATCTTAATTATAACGCTTTTAATTAATTAAAACTATTCGCTATTTAATTTATTATTTAATTCTACCTTTATTTTATATATTCGCGTATTATAACCGGTTTCGCCGTATATACTATAACGCTTTTTACGTCCTGCCCTCCGTTTTAACGGACCCTTTTTTCACTTTTATTATTCGCTAAACGCTTCCCTTTTAACTTTTTAAATAGTAGCTTTAAATTTTAATTAATATTAAAAGGTCCTTTATTTTAAACTTGCGGTTTTAAAGTTTTCCGGCGCTTAAAAAGTATTAAATTAACCTTTTTTTATATACGTATCCGGTCGCGTACTAAAATTACTTAATATACTATTATCGTTAAACCATTCGTTATTTAGTTTACCGCTTATAAAATTTATATTAAAGAACTTTTTTAATAATTAAAAATCTTACGTTTAATAAAAGTAAATTATCTACTTACTTAATCGAAAATAGTTAATATTTAAAGATTATAAGTATTAATTATCTTTAAACGTAATAAGATAAGTAAAGGCGTCCGAAAATGTATATTTAGTTTATTAATTACTTTATTAAAATTATAAGGTATTAAACTAAAAACGCGGAATCTAAATCGAATATTATTTTTATTAAAAACTTTAAAATACGTAGCCTTAAATACGATAAAAAAATCGAGCTTCGTAATATAGTTTATCGATATTTTAATAAATAGCTCGATTTCTTTCGAATATACGCGTTTTAAAAGCGAATAAAGCTTTATATTTAATAATTAAAATAAATAAAAAAAGTAAAAAAGTATACTAATAATAATAATACTATTAACTTTATAATAATTATCGAATTTTATTAATATGTAATTTTTATAACCGTTAATAATTAAAAAGCGATAACGTAGTTTACAAGTGACTCGGCCATACAAGTGACCCGCCCACTTAGAATAGTATCTAACGCGTCTTAACTTAACTTACACATTTTCCCGTTATTAAAAATGGCCACTACTTAAAAAGAAACCCAGATTATCTTAGCTATTTAAACTATTAAAAAAAACCCAAAACTAAGTATTCGACGCGCTGCTTTTATTTATAACTATCCCCGATCGATATTACGCGACAGAATAAGCGGTAAACCTGTTAAGACCGAAACCCGATCTAAATCGCGAAAGCTTACAGATTTAAAAGAGTTATTAATTATTAAATATATACTCGAGTTAGATACGCGATGTTTTCCTCCCCGGATATAAGCTGTTAAAGATATAGCTAACCGGTTACGACGCGACTGCGACGCGTTACCCGTCGGAGTTAACTAGGCTCCGAACTTCGTACGACGACGAGAAGAACTTCGGACGCGTTTTAATCGTCGAATCGATTATTAAAGAGTTAAATACGAAGATCCAGACGTATATAAAAAGTAGTTCGACCTTATACGGAACACAATCGCGAAATACGGAATCCAAGAGTTAGATATTTATAACTTCGACGAAACAGGGTTTATAATAAGCCAGATTTCATTATAAATAGTAGTTACGAACTCTAAAAGAAGTGCAAAACCTAAATAGGCACAACAAAAAAACCGGGAATGGTCTATAGTTATCTAGGGTATTAATTCCTTTAATTAAGCGATAGCGCCGTTCATTATTATTACAGGGAAATATCACCTCTCGTCTTAAACCGAAAACAGTCCATTTCCGCTTAATTAGGTTATTTCAGTCTCAGATAACGGCTAAACCACAAATGAAATTGGCTTAGATTAAGTCCAGCGTTTTAATCAGGCCACAAAAGCACGTTCTTCGGGTGCATATCGTCTCTTAATTATAGATAAGCATAAAAGTTACCACTCGACCGATTTCGAGCTACATTACAAAGAAAATAATATTGTTACACTTTATATACCGTTTTATTCGTTACACAGACTCTAGCTTCTCGACGTAAACTGTTTTAATCTATTAAAAAAGGCGTACGGGTCGGTAATTAAAGATTTTATACGGGCGTATATAACCCATATTTCGAAGGAAGACTTCTTCCCGGCCTTCCACAAAGCATTCTTTACTTCTATAACCGAATTAAATATTATAAAGGGTTTCCGAAGAGCAGGACTCGTTCCTTTCAATGCGGATTATGTGATTTCACAGCTAGATATTAAGTTATATACGCTAACCCTTCCGGGAAGCTCTTCGGATCTGCCTCTAGTTTAGGAATCAAGGACGCTAAATAACCTAATCGAAGCCCAATCACAGTCTAAATATATAAAAAACAGGATCATACGCTATTAAAACAGTTCCCTAACATCTCTTTTAACCGGAATTAAGCATTTTATAAAAGGGGCATAAAAGGTTATATATCGACTTGCTATTATAAAAAATGAGGTTATAGCATTTCGGAAAGTAAATAAAGAGCTAAGTCGGCGCCGAAAGACTAAAAAAAAGCGCTTACGGCTTAGAGGATCACTTACTAATCACGAAAGTCAAGAAATCTTAGACGAGAACCAGGTGGTAAAGCAAGAACAGGTTAAAATTCGTTAAGAAAGGGTCCGATTAAAGAGGGCTTAACCGCGCGAACGGCGTTATAGTACTTACGGAAAGACTGGTCATAATGCGCGAACTTATCAAAAGGTTATAGAAACATCTAATAAAGAGAATAGCGATAAAAACTAGTCAATTAAATAAGTTATTATTAAAATATTCGCATTTGAAATCTTAAATAGTGTTCTAAGTGGGCGGGTCACTTATGTGGCCGAGTCACTTGTAGACTACGTTATAAAAAGTATATAAAATCGTATCGATAGCGTATTTATATCCAGTATTAAAAAAGGGCGACCCCTTTAAGAAAATAAGATTATAACTAGCGAAGATAATCGTCGAAAGCGATAACGAATAATAATAATTTTATAAAATTAAGAAATTAATTAATAAAAAGATAACGAAAATAACCGGATAGCCTTAATTAAAATATTTAATATATTAAAAAAGATACGCCGTATTTTTCGATTAATAATACCTATATAAAGTATTAATAAAAAACGCCGCCGAATTAATAGAATAATACGATAAACTGTATAAATTATCGTTAAAAAAATTATAAAGAAAGTAACGCGATATAACGGACAGAAGTACCGTAAACCCTAATAACGATTTCGGTATTTTAAAAATAAGTAAAGTATAAATAAATAAATAAACGAAACTAAAAAAAGTAATCGAAGCTCTTATATAATTTCGTTACGTTAACTAATATTAATAAATACTAATTTATTTATAATAAATTACGGTATTAATTCGATTTATAATAATTTTCCTGTACCTATTTTAAATATATAATTTATTATTACCTTAATTATAGTATTTATATAAATTTCCTCCTTTAAAAAAGTAAATCTTTAAACCCTTTAACGGATTAAATAAAAGCGAGTAATTAAAACGAAGATTGTTACGAAACGACCGAAACCAATTAAAAATACTATAATATAATTAATAAAATTAATAATAATATTATAACGTACAAAGTAATAATTAAAAACAACGATTTTTATAAAGTAACGAATTAAAAAACCTACGTTACAGCTTCGCATAAAATACTATTAATCGGAATAATTAAAATTAAATAATAAATCGAAGCTCGTCGATTAATCGGAAAATTAAAGTAATAACTTATTCTTATATTATCGAGCCCCGAGCCCGAAAACTGGTAAGACTTCGTCGAATTTATTAAGCGTAAAAAAACTAAAAACCTATAAGCGAATATATTCCCCGAAAAAGTAAAAAACGAAGCTAATAAAAAAATAAGCTTATAACCTAACCTATTAATATAATTATAAAGCGAAAATATAGATTTTATTATAAAATATAAAAACGATATAAAAGTTATCTTTAATAAAATACTTAAATAAAATATAAAGCTAATAATAATAACGATTAATTAAAAATTATAGAATTAAAACGATTTCGCTTTATTTAAAAACGTTAACGATATATTATCGTATTAATAAGGTATACTAGAAAAAACGCTTATTAACGTATAACTAAATAAAACGTTAGTGATTAAGGTAATAATTATAATAATAGTACTATATAGTTAAATCGTAAGTAATACGATTTATAGAAACGTAAAAGCGATATTAAAAATAATTAGAATACTTTATAATAATACCTATTAAATAAATATAAGCCAGCTAATAGGCTTAAAGATACTAAGAGAAATAATATTAGAAGCACTACGAATTAACGGAGATATAAAAAAAGGATTAAACGTTATACTTAAAGTAATTAAGTAAATACTAAGCGAAACGAAGCTAGAATAAATTACAGTTAAACTAAGTAAATAAGCTATATTATAATTTTAAAGATTATAGTACCGTTATATAAAGCTAAAGTGCGATAACGACGTTTAAAAAGATTTAAACGTTTTATTTTATTTATATAAAAAAGATATTACGAAAAGGAATAAAGACTTCGAGTAATAAAGAAACAATATTATTAACATACTCGGAATAAAAACAGTCTAAAATTTAATAATAGCTCTTATTAATATTACTACTAAGCTAAATACCGCGAATAAAACTTAAGCGGTTATAATAATTTAAAGCCCGGTATATCTTCTTATTAATCTTATTACCGAATTAAACACCGTAAATAATAATAACGATATAAGTTAAAAACTAATAAACTTAAATTACGTAATTAACGAATACGAATCGTTAATTAATAAAAATACGGATAATATCGAAAAACTTAATAATTAATACGTTATTAACGAAATCGAATTTACTAAAATAAATAACGGAATAAAGAATTATAAAAGTAAGTATAATTAGATCGTTAAAGTAATTAATAACCTTACTAAGCTTATCGTAAAAGCGAAACTATTATTAAAAGTATATTAAATTAATTATAATAAATTACAGGCTAGCTATAATAAAATACAGTAAGTAATAAGTTATATAACCGACTGTATAAATAAATTAAAAAATAATTAACGAGCCGAACTATAAGCGGCCTTAGCTTTCTTACTACCGATTATCGCGTAAACTTAAAGGTTTAATTTAATAAAGGCAATACTTATAAATACCGTAATAAACGGAACGCTAAAAAAAAGCTATAAAAAACGATAGGGTTCCGACCTTTTCTTTTCGCTATCTATTTTTAGCCTTATTAAAATAAAAAAGTAATAAATAATAATAAATATTACGAACAGAACGAAATTAAAAAGAAACGAATAATAACGAATATAATAATACTTTACTTTTTTATATTAATTTTTTAAAGTCGAAATAATTATAACGTAGTTCATTACTAAACGGTCAAAATCCCTAAACGGTTAACCTACTACACTTCTCCAATCCATTAAACTTTAATACGTAATAATTCCATAACTATTATACCTAAACTTTCTAAAGAATAGAAGCTATAATTAACAGTTTAAGCGATACGTAATACGACGCAAAAAATTTTTATACTAGTAATCGCGAAGTTATATAATATTTTTAATACTACTTTACGCGCTCGAATTACCGGCCGATAAACTAACCGCGACAGAGGCACAATATAACGAAAACTCGATCCGATTAAAGAGAAAGTAATTAAAGATTATATAATCGACTTAAATACCCGAAGAATACTTCCGACGAAAAGTTATATTATAAATATAGCTAATCTTCTATTAGATTTGCGTAATAGCGACCGTGTAAGTAAAGAATAGGTTACGCGTTATATTCGACGCAATCCAGAATTAACGACTCGAATAAATCGGAAATACGATTACTAAAGAGCTCTTTATAAAGATCCAGGCGTTATTTCGGGTTAATTTAAGCTAGTTATAAACATTAAGGCTAAATACGGCATCGTCGATAAAGATATATAGAATTTCGACGAGACCGGCTTTATAATAGGAATTATTAGGTTAATACTAATCGTTATATGTACCGATTAACGCGGGAAAGTAAAATTAATACAGCCTAGTAATCAGGAATAGTCGATAGCTATCGAATATATTAATTTGCAAAGTTATTACATTCCGCCGTTCTTAATCGTTTAAAGTAAATATTACCTTACGAATTAAGCCACCGAATACGAGTTATTAAGCGATTAGGTTATTAAACCGATTTCTAATAAATAAACTAATAATGAAACAGGCTTAAACTAAGTCAGGCATTTCGATCAGCATACTCGATCGTCGACAAAAGGTCGATATCGCCTCTTAATTATTAACGGCTATAAAAGCCATGTATTAATAGAATTCGATAACTATTACAAAGCTAATAACATTATCACCGTTAATATACCTCCTTACTCTTCTTATTTACTCCAGCCATTAAATATAAGGCTTTATTCGCCTTTAAAACGCGTATATTCGAAAGAAATCGAGCTATTCATTAAAATATCGATAAACTACATTACAAAGCTCGACTTCTTTATCGCATTTAAAGCTGCGTATTTCAAGGTTTTTAATAAAAACAACATTCGATCTGGATTCCGCGTTTCTAGTTTAGTACTTCATAATCCTAATAAAGTAATTAACAGGCTGGATATACGTTTTCGGACGCCTTCACCTATCCTATTACGTCTAAGGACAGCCAGTACCTACAATCCTTAAATATTAACTACCCTCAATTAAACAAATAA
Source organism: Apiospora pterosperma (assembly GCA_019976485.1). Classification (NCBI taxonomy): domain Eukaryota; kingdom Fungi; phylum Ascomycota; class Sordariomycetes; order Amphisphaeriales; family Apiosporaceae; genus Apiospora; species Apiospora pterosperma. The sequence goes on from JAFBMP010000010.1 coordinate 208,656, forward strand.
ACAATCTACTTTTATTAAACGTAGGATCTCTAGTCATTAAAAAAGCTCTCCAATACAAATTTTACAAGCGGTAAACTAAATAACGAAGGGTTTAACGATAATAGTACATAAAATAACTTTAGTACGCAACCGGATGCGTATACTAGAGAAGGCTAATTTAGCACTTTTTAAGCGCCGGAGAGCTTTAAAACCGCGAGTCCAAAATAGAGGACCTCTTAATATTAACTAGAACTTAAAGCTACTATCTAAGAAGTTAAAAGGGAAGCGTCCAGCGAACAATAAAGGTAAAAAAGGGGGTCCGTTAAAACGGAAGGTAAGACGTAAGAGGCGCTGTAATACATACGGCGAAACCGGCTATAATACGCGAACATATGAAATAGAAGTAGAATTAAATAATGAATCAGATAGCGAATAGTTTTAATTAATTGAAAGCGTTATGGTTGAGATAACTTACATAATAGTATCGAAATGTACTGAAAGTTAACCGTTTAGGGATTTTAACCGTTTAGTAATGAACCACGTTATTATTATTAATAATATAAAGCTGTAATATATATAATACGATTAATCGTTTAAAGAACGATTACGTTCCTTTTTTAAAAAAAGGGAAATATAGGGTTCCCTTTATACTATTTTAATATAACGAATAACGACGATCGTTCCTTCCGGAACGATTAATATTAATATATATAAGCAGATAGTTCGTTATCTTTAAATAAATAATAATCCATCTTTATTACATATCCTCTTTTTAACTTATAGTTTAGTCCTAACAGTTTTTATTAAGTTTAAAGAGTTCCTTTATTAATTATAAAAAGTTTACAACGGCTTTTTTTATAATAGTAATTAGGTCCGATTAAAAGCTGCTTAATTAGGTGCCTTCGCTTTATTAATTACTATTAAATATAATAGTGAGGAAGGGATTAAATTAAGTAATAATTAATAATTACTTTATCGTTTAAAAGAGTAATCCAGAAATACTATTATATAATAATACGGGTTAGTTTTTAAATGCTATTATTATTATTACTTTATTACTTAATTATTTTAAAGTATAAAAAAAGAGGAGGGAGTCCTCCTTTATATAATAAAAGAGCGTTTATAAAGGTGGTTACGTAGCTATCTTTTATAATTACGTACTTATCCTTTATATTATACCCGTAAAAGTGCCCAGTACTATAACGGTAATTTAATAGTGCCCTAATAGTATACTAACAGCCCTTTTTAACTTTTTATTTTTAAGCTTAATGCGCGCTTCCCTCTTATTCTGAGCACATTACGCATTTCTCTTTCTGGCGCATACGTACAGCCACAAGTGGCGTACTTGGAGCCCCTCTGGTCTCTATATGCGCCGTAATAACTCTAACAATTATTTAATAATATTAATCGTTTAATAGTAAACTACGTTATTTAAAAAAGGAAACTTATATATTAAAAAAATATAAAACTGTATTACGGTTACTTTAAACCTAAAAGAATAGAAATACTTATCGGTAATTTAAAAGTAATTACTAAAAAATAAGTGTTTTATATTTTATTCGAATAATTTAATTATTATAAATACAGTAATTAACGGAAATACTATTTTTAAAGTATTAATTATTAATAATACGGATTAGCTAATTATAATAAAACGTAAGTTTAAATTAAATTATATTAAAAAAGCGGACGATAACGGTTATTTTACGTATTTTTTTAAAGGAGCTTTAAAAGCGTTAATTTATTCGGCAGTAGTAATAATACATATTTTTAATATAAATATATTAGTAATTAATACTGAATTCAGTTTAATACTTTAAATTCGTTAAAAAGCAACTAAGGTAATTTATACTTTAAATTTAAGCAGTATTATAATCGGTAGAAACGTTTCGATAAATAAGAATTAGTCGATAATTCCTTTTATAAACGCTATTTTTAATATTATTTAACCCGCTTAAATAAAAAGTATTTAATTAAATAATACAGTTAAGGCCTTGTTTACACGGCTACGAATTATATTTATATATATAGTACTAAGTATTAAGAAACTAAGAGATATTAAAGAATATATTATAAAAAACGGCGTACGTATATACGTAAAAAACTTAAAATTTATTAAACGTATCGAAAAGTTTTTTAATAATTATAGTAAGATATTCGTTAATTTTAAATTAATCGATATATTAGAAAATTAATAAATAAAGATACTACTAATCGGAAGATAGTAAAAAATAAAACTTATATTAAAAAAGTATTTTTTAAGTTGAAAAGATAAAGTATTTCTCGATAAGCACTATAAGAAATTATACGATAAAAAAAGATTTAAATAAGCTTTTAACTTTTCGCTATTTATTAACTTAATATTCGTAATTTAAAAAACAGTTTATAAAAAAGAAAAAGGTCGTATAGTCGTCGATTTATAATTATTTAATAAGGTAGTAATTTTAAATAACTATCTTTTATTTTTATAAGCAGACGTAATTTTAATATTACGCGGAAAACGTTATATTACGATTATTAATACTATAAGATTTTTTTATTAATTTTTTATTTATTTAGACTATAGAAATCTGTTAGCAGGGGGCGGAAGTCCTAACCAAGGTTACCCTAAAGCAGGAAGCAGCGCTCACCAGCTAGGTGACTACTAAGGGGTAGATCTAGTAGTTACGGAGGGCCGGAATTATAGGGTCAGTACCGATAATGCTTGTGGGGTTCCCCTCACACTGTCTCAGCACAACGAACAATAACGATCGTTCCTTCCGGAACGATTAATATTAACACATATAAGTAAATAGTTCGTTATTTTTAAATAAATAGTAATCCATCTTTATTGCACATCCTCTTTTTAACCTATAGTTTGGTCCTGATAATGCTATAGCTATAAGTGTATAAATAAGCTATAGGGCTACGATGTAAGTCTAGCGCAGCTATAAGGCGATTAGAAAGGCCTAGAGCAGCGGCAGGGTAACGGCTGAAAGGCCTGGTGCTATAATAAGGTGACGGCTAGAGCAAAAGCTAGAGCCGGACTAGTATAACAGCAGGGTAATAATTAATAAATCGAAAAGGCGTATAGTTACTACTATAACTATAGGGGAACACGGGAATTAGAAAAACTTATATAAAAGTAATAATTTAATGTGTATTACTTACTTACTTGCTTACTTACTTAGAGACTACTTAAAAGAGTATTAGAGAGCCTATAGATATAAGCGCTAAAAGGCCTGAAAAAAGGCTTTAGAAAGAGACGGCTTACGTAACTGTATACATAAACTAAAGCTTAAAGAAAGCTTATCGAAAGTAAACGAAAAAAATAGAAGCTAATCTAGTAATTAGTACGTATTAACTATACTAAGCTTAATAAAGTAATAACCGATAACACAGTAAAGATAATATAAATAATACTAGTATTACTGTGTAATACCCCCCTAATTATAAAATTAAGTTTAAAATCGGAAAGAAAAAAGGCCTGTAGTTTTTAAAAAAGGCTAGTAAGCCTTAAGAAAAGTGGATAGATTTCAGGTTTAAAAACTATAAAAACCTTTTAAACTTTTCTTTCGGTAGTAGCTTAATTAAGCCGTTTATTAATATATCGTTAGTAAATATATAATCCACTGTAATAATACCGTGTTCGACTTTTTAACGTATAAAGTAATACCGAAATACTGTATATTTTATACGCTAATAAAATTCAGGATTATATACTAAACTTATAGTACCTATATTATCTCCTTTTAAAGGTACAGGCCTTTAAAGGAGACCTATCTTTCGTAAAAGATTTCGAAGCTATATAGCTTTTCGAACAGCTTATTTAAAACTATTAAATTCAGCCTCTACTAATAAAATAGCTATCGTAAAATACAGCTTTAACTTTTAACTAACGGGTCCTTTATATAAAGTAAAAAGGTACCCGAAAATAGATTTCTTAATAATTAAATCGCTAGCGTAATCAGAGTTATAAAAGCTTAATAATAGTAAATAACCACCTTATAAAAAAGTATCTATAAAGTAATTATAAAGTAAATTACCCTGTAAAAAACTTAAAAAATCGCCTTATAAAAGTTTTAATTAACCACCTTATAATAATCCAGCCTAATTACTATAATCACCTTATATAAACCCAACTATAAACTGTTTACTTTAAATAAAAGCTTTTACCGGGTAATTATAAGATAGACTTCTATTATACGTAATACTTAAATCGATAATTAACTTCACGTACCGAAAAACCCTTTTTACAGCTTTAAAAAGCTGCGAAGTAGGTTAGTATATATAACGTACGAAATAGCCTATAGGGTACATTAAATCGACTCTAGTTTAAATTATAGTGTATATAAAACCCTTTAGAAAGTATTAGTATTCCTTCGTAATTTCGTATAAGCCTATAGAATCTGTACCGATAGTATAGACTTTCTTCGGTAATCCGGGGCTTAAAGGGATTTCGGAAGGTCGGTAATCGTTGAGCTTATTACTCTTTAAAAGGCGTTATAAATAACCTTTCTAGTAAAGTTTCAGCGTTCTTTTCTGTTAATCTCTAATAATTTCGACTATTAAAAAATAAAAAGTAAAGCCTATATTTTAAATTTCGAAGGCCGTATTTAGCTTCTATTTTAACTAGTCAATTTCAGCCCGATTAAGGCCGAAGATCAGGAAATTATCGACGTAAATAACGATAAATAGTTTATTTCGGGGGTTAAAATAAATAGATTCGTTACTAATTAATAGCCGGAATCCTAGTAGCTTTAACGTTTAATAAACCTTTTATTATTATTAATAAAGGCTCTGCTTTAAATTATATAAGGCTTTTAATAATTAAAAGACTTAAGAGTCGTCTCTTTTAAATCCGAAAGTATTTAGTTTTAAAGCCTTTTTTAATAGGTTTTCTAAGCCTGGAATATCTTAAATATAAACCTTTTCGGTAAAGTCCCCGTTTAAAAACGCCCCGATAACGTTAATTTAATCGATTTCTTAGTCGTATATTACTATTAAAGTACACAGTAGCCTTTAAGTAACTAGCTTAATACTTAAAGTAAAGGTTTCGAGATAATTAAGTTTATAATACTGTTTAAAGCCCTTGATTATTAACTTAACTTTATACTAATTAATTTTACTAGTAAAATCGACCTTGATTTTAAAAACCCATCGGAAGGAAAGGGGTTCTTTACCGGCTTTCTGGATTTTAACCTTATCGACGGCTCGAAAAGTTCCCTTTTTAATAATCTGCCGTAACTCTTTATAAACCGCCTTTCGCTATTCCTCTTTTTCTAGTGAACTAAGGGCTTATTTTAACGTTTTCGGCTTTTTAGGGTTATTATTACTTTTAGCCTATTCGGTTATAGTAAATATAAAGGCGAGAATATCGTTAAATTTATTATACTGCGCCTTTTACTAATTAAAAAAGCTAATAGGGAGCTAAACTTCTATTCCGGATCGAGAAGGCTCCGAAAAGGCCTTAAAAAAGGTTTAAAAAGAATTAGTAACCCCCCCTTTAAACGAAATGCCGGAAGGTTTAAAATTACTTTATAGTAGTATAAAATAACCTTATATAAATAGCGAATTATCCTATATAAAAAAGGGTTTACTTTATATAGTTAATAAATAATTTTAAAGTGTAAAAAAGAGATTATTTTATATAGCTAATAAGTGATCCTGTATAGTAACTAATGCGTTCGAGTCGTTATTTTCGGTGCTAGTAAGTAATTTAACTGTATTACTTTAAAATAAGTTATAAAGTAGTAATTCGAAGCGTATATAAAACGTTCGAACGATACGTAACTTGTACGGCTTAATAAAGATATAATAAATATAAATTTTATTATTTTTATAACCGATTAATACCCTTTTTTTAGCTTTAAGCTTTAGCTTTTTATAATTACTTATAGTTACTTAAAAACGTAATAATAGGCTATTATACCGAGAAGCTGGATTTTAAATAAATCCGGCTGGTTATCTTTTTTTAAAAAGAAAAAATTAAAGAATTCCTAATAAAGGGTAATCGATTTAGCGGACGTAATAGTATAATTAATCTGTTATATTACTATTAAAATAACGAACTCTTAGAGCTGTTTCGGTAAGTCCGTAGCCGAAAAGGTAGCCTTAACTTTATCGAAAATAAGTTTATTCGAGCGTTTTATAGTACCGTTCTGCTTAAGGGTGTAAGTAATAAAGGGCTTTAAAATAATGCCTCTTTCTTAAAAGTATTTCGATAATTAAATAAAGCTAAACTTTTTCCCGTTATTAAAACGAACTGCATTAAAGTAATAATTAAACTACGTTTTAAAGTATTCGATTTCTTTTTAAAATAAATCGAGTATTTTATTTTTCGTTTTCGAAAACAGGATTTTTCGAAAGGACGTCTTTTCGTTTATAATAATAACTATATATTCGAAGCCGTTATAATTAAGAAGCTTAATAAAAACGGTATTAAAACAGATTTAATTCAGGGGGTTTTCGGCTTTGTTTCGGCTAACCTTAAGCTGTTAGCGTTAAAATTTACCGAAAATACAGCCTTTATAATAAAAGTCTTTTCTCTTTAAGTTTTTTATAAGGATTTTTTTAATAGCTTTAATTATTTTTAATAATTAATTAAAGTTAAAGTGGCTTAGCCGTAAGTATTATAAAGTAGTAATAATAATAACTTAGCCTTTTTAAAAAAAGCTAAAGAAAAAGTAAAGTAAATTACTTTATATAAAGCTAGTAATTATACGTAATAAAAATATATTACTTTATACGGAGAAAAGGGGCGTGTAGAATAAATAGTTATTACCCTATATAAATATTAAAAGGGCTAAGTCTGGCTTTTTCTGGTTTATTACGCTCAGAAAAAAGCCACGCTTTTTCTGGTTTAGTATAGTAAAAGGCACTCCTTTTAAAGTAAATAGCTAGTTACTACTTACAGTACCGCCGGATCGGTAATAGAGCTAACTAGAAACGATATTTATTAAGAAATTAAAAACGTATAAAACTTAAAGTAACTTAATAACTATAGATTTACGTTTCGTAATAGCGAATAAGAGTATAATATTTCTTATAATAACCGGTTAAATATAACTAGCCCTTATAAAAATAGGATTTAGCCGGTCTATATACGAAAACGTTTCGAAAAGGGACTTATCGTTATAAATATATTTCGTAAAGCTAGTATCGTACAGCTACTAATTACGGGGGATAACCCCCCTTAAAGTATTAAGGGCTATAAAGCCTAAAGTACCGGGATACTAGTCTCCGGTAATTAAAAGGCTATATAGTAATAATATATTAAAATCACTAGCCGTAATTAGCAGATTACTTTAAAGGCGTTTAATAAGGTAAATACGGGGTAAAATACCCTATACGAAAAATAAATAATCTTATAATAATTAAGTTATAAGGTTGTAATTAAATTAGTAATAACCTTATTATAATTAAATTATAAAGTTACTCTTAATAAATATTTAATCTTAAAATAAATTTATAAAACCGTCCGTTTATATAAAAAAGTAGCTTTAAAACTAAGTTATAAGCCTATTATAAAATAAAGTGCTTTATAATAAATATTTCCCTTCGAAAACTACGAAACTTTCGAAAACTGCGTAATTTTTAGTACGAAAATTAAATAACTTAGAATTATTTTTCGCCTTTTCTTTTTCTTTATACTTTCCCTTATTTTTCTTTTTTTTGAATTCGATAAATTCGAATCCTTTTTTTTTTTTTTTTTTTTTCCCTTATTTTAACCGTTTTTAATAAAGTAATTACTATTACTTATTTAAACGTTAATTTTTTTATAGTTTTCGTTAAGGATATTATTAATTAAAGCTTTTAAAGTAAGAGGGTTTTTCGTTTTAAAAGTAAAACGTTAACGATTAGTTTATACGGGGTAGCTTTTAACGAAAATAGTTATAAAAATCGTTCTTTAATCGATATCGTCGATAATAACTCTTATGTTTTTAAGCTTCGAAATATATCTTTTAAACGAAAAAATAAATTCGTTTAAAGACTTAAAATACTTACGCTTAATTTTATAGAATTCGAAATAAAGCTATTAACGTAAAACTAAGCTACTACTTTAATACGCAGCTATTAAAACGTCGATAACTATTTAAGGATTTATCTCGTCGAAAATCAGAGAAAAGGGTTCGTTAATTAAGTTTTAACGTATAACTAAAAAAGCCTAGGTCTTTTAAATTTTAAGAATCCCTTTATATACCTCTCTATTTCCTTAAAAATAGTAATCGAGAAAAAGCAGTTTAAAATAAAGCTATAAAGTAAATTTTTAAATATTTTAATTATTAACGCTTTTAAGCTTCTACTTTTTAAGTATTTAATAGTTATATATTAATTTTATAGTATTTACCGTTATTATAATTAATAGAAAAGAGGAAAAGCAGTAAAAAGGGTATCGAAAAGCAGCGGAAAAAGTGTCGAAACGTATTATAATATATATCGAAAAAAAAAATTAGCCTAGTAAATTACTAAGCCGGGCTTATAACTTATTAATAAAGGGCGGAGGTCTTAATTAAAGTTACTTTAAAATAGGAAACAGCGCTTATTAACTAAGTAATTATTAAAAAGTAAATTTAGTAATTATAAGGGGCCGGAATTACAGGGTTAATACCGATAGTATTATAATTATAAGTATATAAATAAGCTATAGGGTTACGATATACGTTTAACGCGGCTACAGGGCGATTAAAAAGGCTTAGAGCAGCGGTAAAGTGATAATTAAAAAGCTTAGTGCTATAATAAGGTAACGGCTAAAGTAAGAACTAGAGCCGGACTAATAAAATAATAAGGTAATAATTAGTAAATCGAAAAGGCGTATAGTTATTATTATAGCTATAAGGGGAACACGGGAATTAAAAAAGCTTATATAAAAGTAATAATTTAGTATGTATTACTTACTTACTTAAAGACTACTTAAAGGAGTATTAAAAAGCCTATAAATATAGGCGCTGGAAGGCCTAAAAGAAAGCTCTAAAAAGAGAAGGCTTACGTAATTATATACGTAAGTTAGAGCTTAAAAAAATGTTAAAAGTAAACGAAAAAGATAGAAGCTAATTTAGTAATCAGTGCGTACCAGCCGTACTGAGCTTAATAAGGTAATAACCGATAACACAGTAAAGACAGTGTAAATAGTACTGGTGCTACTGTGTAACAGTTTTTAATAAAAATAATATTCGATTTAAATTTTACGCTTTTAGTTTAATACTTTATAATCTTAATAAAGTAATTAGTAAACTGGATATATATTTTCGGACGCTTTTATTTATTTTATTATATTTAAAAATAATTAATATTTATAATTTTTAAATACTAATTACTTTCGATTAAGTAAATAAATAATCTATTTTTATTAAACGTAAGATCTTTAATTATTAAAAAAGTTTTTTAATATAAATTTTATAAGCGGTAAATTAAATAACGAAAGGTTTAATAATAATAGTATATAAAGTAATTTTAATATGTAACCGGATACGTATATTAAAAAAGGTTAATTTAATACTTTTTAAGCGCCGGAGAACTTTAAAACCGCGAATTTAAAATAAAAGACCTTTTAATATTAATTAAAACTAAAAATTACTGTTTAAAAAGTTAAAAGGAAAGCGTTTAACGAATAATAAAAGTAAAGAAAAGGGTCCGTTAAAACGGAGGGCAGGACGTAAAAAACGTTATAATATATACGGCGAAACCGGTTATAATACGTAAATATATAAAATAAAAGTAGAATTAAATAATAAATTAAATAACGAGTAGTTTTAATTAATTAAAAGCGTTATAATTAAAATAATTTATATAATAGTATTGAAATATACTGAGAATTAACCGTTTAGGGATTTTAACCGTTTAGTAATAAACCACGTTAAATATATTTATAAAGCTTAATTCGATTAATAATTTACCGATTATATAAATTTTATTTTAATCGGTATGTAATAATAATATTAATATATAAAAAACGTTTATTAATAATAAAAACTCGTTATACTATTTCGGTTAATATTTCTTTTTAAATCGAAAAAAATAATATTATCGAAAAATTAATAATTATAACCGAAAACGATAATTTTTTTAAAACTTTAAAGTCGTTTAATTTAAAAACGTTAAGTTTTTTAAGCTATTCGCGTTTTTTTCAGACTTCTTTTTATAAATTAAAAGATTTAATAAAAAACGTAAAGTTTTTATTTTAAGTTTTTTAATTATAAAAAGCTTTTAATTAAGTTTTTTATCGGTATTATTAAAATATTATATAAAATAATTTTTAATTATTTCGCGTTTATTTTATTTTAGGTCACCTTTTTAAAACAATAAAACTTTTAATTATTTAATATATAAAATAATATCGTATTAATTATTTTATATATAACGTAGTTTACCACTAAACGATTAATATCACTTAACGATTAACTAGAAATCGCATACAAAATCCAATTTTTAAAAACCGTGTATCTTAGCGAATACTTAATAAAAAAAGCTGAAAATTTAATAGCTTATATTTAACTTAATAATTAATATATTGAAATTTTTTAATATTTTACTGCTATTTTATTTTTAGAAAAAACGAAATTATAAGGATTATTTTAGCGTACTTTTTAGTTTAAGCGGTAATAAAATAAATAGAAAATAAGTAAAAATACTATTATATACGTTTTTAAGTTAAATAAAACCTATTAAAATTTTAGCCTTTTCTATTAAGGTTTCGTTAAAGTGTACGGTTACGCACAGACGGGTTTTCTATGCGATTTCTAGTTAATCGTTAAGTAATATTGATCGTTTAGTGGTAAACTACGTTATACTTTTATTTATTAAAGATTTCTCTTAATGTAATTATATAGGTCCCGTCGGGTTATATCGGGGTATTCCGTTATGTACATGTACTTTGTGTTTAATACTAATCACGTCGAATAGTAATATCCCGTCACAGTGCACCGTCACTACCGCCACACCTATCTTCTATTAACACCCCACATAGCTATTCTAAGACACTGAGATAAGTCCGTATTATTGAAACGAGCATGCCAGCTGGCAGCCCACAGCCTCGTGTGAGCCCTACTGTACTCCAGTAAGTACTTTTAGCACTTTTCACACGGCAGGAAACTCCGACTTCTCCGCTCCATCCTCGTCTTTTTCTAGTCGCGTCCGTTGCCCCACGGCCAATTCGCGTCAACCGCACGCCATACCACGCACGATAGGTCCTCCCATTCCCTGTTTCTTTCTGTTTCTTTCTTCCGTCGCCACGCGTCCACTCTGCCCTTGACGCAATACACATCCGGTTTCTGAGGCCTCGAGTGCCTGCAGGTCACTTGTGACTTTGCAGCAGGTCGTCACAAAAGCCATCGGATCATGAGGTACCCGTCCTTTTTGGATTGACACGCTCGTGGACTGATCCACCTGGTGCTGAGATCTGACCTTGGTTGACTCGGTCGGTTTCGGCGCCGGTCGTTGGTCATGTTCGCAGTGGGATTGAACGGCTTGTAAAGCTATTGCTGAGACAAGTAAGAGGTGCCACCGACCAACTCTCCCGAGTTGGGACCATGAACGCCCAGCAGTGCAGATGCTATGTTACGTTTGCGTCTTGGGCATCTCCTGGCATTCAGTCGGAAAGCTGTCCATTGCTGACTTCCACACTCAAGGTTGCTTCCCCGGGCGTGATCACGGTTCCCTACTAAATCCCTCCAAGATGTTCCACGAGAATGACAGTACGCGAGGCCCGACAGCCTGCGCCATTGTTATAGGAAGCCATGCGCTATAATGCCGACACTCCCACTTCGCCGTCTCAGCCTAGCTGTCTGCTCCTTCAGACTGGACCCGACCAGCCCATCCCGTACCTTGCCTTCGACGCCTATCGCCTACATCTCTGGCACAGCCCTGAGCGGATCCGTGTCGCACATACACCTAGCACACACATTCTCTTGCGAACCCTCCTCGACTGAGGCTGAGCGGTAGTTGGCCATTCGGGATGGCAGATACGGCAACCACATGGGTCATTGGGCTGTTCAACCTCGCCTGTTCGTCTGGTTCACTCGTCGGGCTTCCTCTTGATTGACCTCTGTCTTGCCTGCTCTTTCCAGCAAACCCCATTGCCAGCTCGCCGTACGCAACGACTCGAACCCAACTTCACGACCTTTCAATCCCCGCGGCTACTCGTCTTGTTGTTCCGCCTGTCCTTTCTCGATGTGTATCGTTGCGGTTCTCATTCTGCATGCCCACAGTATGGCGCTCATGCTAACTGGCCTGGCACTGGTCCTTTGCTTACAAGCCACCTGTCGTAGTCGTGACTTTGTCCTTCTTAGGTTTCCATCTGGGATCGACCTTCAAGGCTTTGTCCATCCCCTGCGTAGTGTCGTGCGTAGGGATAGCCCTAAGCGATGTGGTATTCACCTCAGTGCGGGCTCGTCTCTGCGCTCTGCGCCAAGGTCCCTACGTGGTTGCCGCGGGCACTGACTTCCTAGACACTTGACTCGCCAGCCTAGCCCACTTGAAGGTTTGTCGCAGACACCAAGCTGATATGCCTACCGTCGTATCTTGTAAACGAAGCAGCAGCAGGAGATGATCAGTACATCCTGGCCCTCTGCCGCCATGCCGGATCACCCTCATTGACAAGTATGGCCTTGACAAACTCGTCCGCACCGCGTCGTTCTACCCTTCTGCTACCCTTTATCTGTCTTCCATGCTTTGTAATGCACGTAGCTCCCTTTCTGCGACTTGATCGGCTGCCTCTGCCAGCATCACTCATTCCATTGCCCCTGGTCTAAATTGTTACGCGCCTCCTAGGACCTTGTCGGCGCTCATCACGTCGCCGTCCGAACCAGCAATGGCCTGCCCGGTTCCATTTTTGGGCTATTGGAGATAATATTATTGACCACCAGCCAAGCCTGCTGTCTCGTTAAACAACGTCATGGGCGGGTTTCCGCTTAAAAATATCACACAAGCAGTAGGGAGAGAAAACGAGAGAAAGAGAGATAGACAGACAGCCAGAATCACTCGCGATGCACTAGTCTCGCAAGAGGAATGCAGCGTCAATGCCTTGGTGGACAGGCTTCTTGTCACGTGTTAGTCTGGCCTGCATAGAAGCAGCCCGCACTGGCATCGCTGAGAAAGAACCACGTGGCACAGCATTCATTACCCCTCTCCGCTGGCAAGTTATCTTAAAGGTTTATTATTAGTCCTCGAATGGCTGCTCCCTCCACCGTCAGGCAACTGTCTCTTTCCACTTCCCGGTCTATCTCAAGACGGAACGTTGCTATGCGTCTCCTACAACGTCAACCCGATGGAGGTTACTGTCTGACTGGGGATTTGGTCCACGCCATCCCGCCGTACGCGATTCTGTCGCACACGTGGGGAACCGAAGACCAAGAGGTCACCTTCCAGGATGTGAAAGAAGGCACAGGACGGCACAAGGACGGCTATCGGAAGATTCAATTCTGTGCCAAACAGTCTGCCCTTGACGGCCTCGACCACTTCTGGGCCGATACCTGCTGCATAGACATGTCCAGCAGTGCTGAGATGCAAGAGGCCATCAATTCCATGTTCCGCTGGTACCAGCAAGCCGAGAAGTGCTATGTCTATCTGTCTGACGTGCCACGCAATGGCGACGCACCCTTAGAAGCAGCCTTCAGAGCCTGTCGATGGATTACCCGGGGATGGACGCTCCAGGAGCTTCTCGCTCCTTCGTCCGTGGAGTTCTTCTCTGAAGAGGGCCAGCGGCTCGGGGACAAAAGGTCTCTCGAGAGTCTACTTTGCGGCATCACGAGGATACCCGTCACTGCCCTCCGAGGAACGCCGCTCTCGGAGTTCAGCGAGACGGAGCGCATATCGTGGTCCGACCCGCGCAGCACAAAGAAGGAAGAGGACATGGCGTACTCGCTCCTCGGGCTCTTCGGCGTCCACATGCCGATGATCTACGGCGAGGGAAAGCAGAACGCCCTGCGGCGACTCAGGGAGGAGATTAGGAAGGAGGCTGGACTGCGGGGTTGCCGCGCCCTCCGAGCACTCAACCCGGAAGTGAGCAAGACCACTGCCCATAGATTGCTTAGCCACTAACGAGCGACGCATAGCAAGCTATAAAACGCACTTCATAGTCCCGTTCGGACGGAACGAAGCCTTCGTCGGCAGAGACCCCATTCTGGCTCGGCTCCTAGAGAGAATCCCTCCTTCAGCACAGAAGGACGACTGCCAGAGGACGGTCACCGAAGGCCTTGGTGGGGTTGGCAAGACCCAGATCGCCCTCCAGACCGCCTACTCGGTCCGCGACTTACATCCTGAGTGTTCCATCTTCTGGATTCCCGCCATAAACAAGGCCATGTTTGAGAATGCCTACCGCGAGATTGGGCAAGCGCTCGGTATACAGGGGATCGACGGCGATAGTGCAGACTTCAAGGCCTTGGTTAAGGAGGCCCTCGGCAAAGAAAGTGCTGGCAGCTGGTTGATGATCCTCGATAATGCTGACGCGGGTCTGCTTTTTGATGAGCGCGACGGTGCTTCCCTTCATGACGCTCTCCCCTTCAGCCGGCAAGGCTCGATGCTATTCACCACCCGCAATCATGTTGTCTCCACGCGACTTGATGTGCCGCCAAGGAGTATGGTTACCGTGGAGGGAATGACCAGGACCGAGGCAACAGAGATGCTGCAGCTGAGTCTCAAAGAGAGCCAAATCGATAACGCAAGCACAGAAGAGCTGGTCAGTTTCCTTGCCTATCTGCCTCTGGCCATCAAACAAGCCTCAGCGTACATGATCCGGACTGGTATAACCACGGCCAAGTACCTGGGATACTGCCTATCGTCAAACAGGACGCAAACAAAGCTACTAAGTATGGATTTCGAAGACCGTAACCGCTATCCAGGAATCGCCAATCCAATCACGACAACCTGGATCATCTCCTTTCATCACATAGCCGAGAAGTGGCCGCTTGCTGCGGAATACCTGAAGTTTATCTGCTACTTGGCCGAGAAGGACGTCCCGGTATCGCTGCTACCCGGAGACGACGAGATGGAGAAAGACGAAGCTATCGGGGTGTTGAAGGGGTATGCTTTCATCATCGAGAGAGAAACATCCAACTCATTCGACATCCACCGTCTTGTGCGGCTTGCCATGCAGAACTGGATCAGGGAGCAAGGCCAACAGAGAGAGCGGGTTACGCATTCGCTACGATCACTTAATTCATCCTTTCCCTTCCCAGAACACGAGAATCGGGACATTTGGATGGGATACCTTCCTCATGCACTTGTCGCCTTGGAGCTGCAAGACCAATGTGCTGATTATGAAGCACAGGCGGGAATCCTTTTCAGCATCGCAACATGCCATTATATACTTGGGAAGTATGGCGAAGCAAACCGATTATATCGACAAACATTGGAACTTAGGGAAAAGGTACTAGGCCGAGGGCACCCCGTCACACTCGTCGTCGTAAATAACCTAGCACTCGTACTCGATGGCCTAGGGAAGTACGGAGAGGCAGAGCAGATGCACCGGCAGACACTAGAGCTAGCAGAGAAAGTGCTGGGCCGAGGGCATCCCATGACTGACAAGATCAGGAGAAACCTCGAAAAAACCATCACAGCTCGGTTGAATGTATTCCCCGCGTCGAATACATAATGAACAGGAGACATCCAGGCTTACTTACATAGCTGCTGCTATAATTAACCAGGTTGGCGTACTCTGGCGTTCAGCGGGACAATCTTGTGCCAATGCCTGGTGGAGAAAAGGGCAAAAAAAAAACACAAAAAAACATACAACACCGAGGATTCCCAGGTCGTCACCGACCCTAGTACTAATTCAGCTCTCTGCTGCTTATATATGGGAGAGCGGACGGGATCCCTAGTATTCAGCAGGATGTGGTCGTATGTGACAGTTTCAGCCATTATTATTACCTATGTTCAGAGACTGTCCACTTTCGTCACGGCCACGGTCGCGGTCGTGGTCGCAGTGCGGTACAAGCGGCGGCTTTCACAACGGCGGGCGTCATTCAGCCAGCCTATTCATCACTGCTCGTCCTTGCCGGATCATCTCGTAAGATGGACCATTCTGCTCGATTAGTTTCAAAAGAGACGGGGCCGGCCTGGTAGGTTCATGACATGTCCTTTCCATGACCAAAGGACAACCTTTCCGGGGTCCGAACACCCTTCCGACGACGTGTAAAGAGCCACTACAGGTAATCCACACGGATATAGAGACATTAGCTTCGAATGGTAGGCGAAAATAGTAGCCACTGTTAAACAGCATGAGTATGGTGCCCAGCAGATCCATTTAATCTTCTCCTCGACTATAATCCTATGGCCAGTATCGTTCCTGAATCCTCAGCCCCTTGCCTTGTTGTGTTTTAATAGAGGTTCCCCTGAGAACATCGTGTGCGCTTCTCGTCCTGAACCTTGCCTTGCGTCTCTCTAATTATGAGTTTGAAAATTCGGAAACTAAATCCTGTTACCGGATCCTGTAACGTGAATGTTGTTCTTTTCCAACCCCGATGCCATCCTAATATTAAACCAGCCCCCAGTAGAAACGACAGACTCATAACTCATGACGACCAGGCCACCGCCGTAGAGCAAGAAATCAAAACGAAGGCATCATATCCAATGCAACTCCTGTGGATTGACGAAAGCTCGACAACATTACCCATCAAAAGATTCTCAGCCAGGAAGAAGCAATATGGCCACTCCCCGCATCCACCAGCAGCAACAGGTCGAATCTACACGGCGGGGACGATGAGGAGCTGTATGTCGGTACAGTAGCTGTAGTACCCAGCATGTGGAGTGGCGTATATGTGCAGGCCAGTGGCACTGTTGCCGTCGTAGGTAGCAGTCTGCATGACACAGAAGTACCTATAGGCACTGTTCGGGCTGCTGTCTACCCTCATCTTGACCGTGTACGTGCCATCCTGGTTCTTGCTGCTCTCAAACAGTGGTTGGCCATTTGACTTGGCACTGTTCCACCACAGAAGTGACGGCGAGCCAGTAACATAGTAGTAGGCGTCGTTGGATACCGAGTACAGATAGCCGTCAGCGGTTACAATGAAAGTCTCGCGGTGGCTGGGGAAGTAGGAGTTGTCCGTCATGTGAGTCGCAGGGTCGGATAGAGCATACACTCCTCCCTGGTTGACAGTAGGGTTCAGCTTAAGGAAGCCGATGGTTCCGCTCGGGGCGCTGGCGGCCACCATGATGGTTGTCGTCGAGGTGACGACCGTGGTGGTCGTCACCGTGCTGGTGGCAGCGGTCATGGTGACCTGGACGAATCCGGATGTGATGGTGCCGGTCGCCGTCGTGAGCACTGTCGATGTAGAGGTGACCGGGGTGGCAACCAGAGAGCAAGCTGAGGATACAATGTCGGCTGGGAGAGAGGGAGAGTTAGCCATGGTTCGTGGAAGAGAGGCATTTGCACATCAGACTTACTGGCGACGTTGGCAAGAGGAGACGGAACTGCATCACGGCGCGCAACTGCGGACGCGCTCGGAGAGGTGACAACATCCGGGGCTTTGATGATGTCGACAAAGGAGCCGTCGGGGTTGGTGGCGCCGGGGGTAAGCGCCTCATTATCGCGGCGTGCGATTGTGGTCGTGTTCGAACAGGTAACAACATCCGGGGCATTTATGATGTCGACAAAGGAGCCGTCGGGGTTGGTGGCGCCGGGTGAAAGTATCGCATCATCGCGCCGCTCCATGCTGTGATCATGGCCACACGACGTAGGGGTGGCGGCAGGCACATCCCGCTTGCGGACTTGCGTGACAGCGACCAGGTCGGTAGAGGTGACGACGGTGGTGGCCAGCGGGACCACGTTCGAAGTCGAAGTGCCGGCGGGGACGGTGATTGTAGTGCTCGCAGTCGAGGTGGTGAGCGGTGTGGTGTAGCCCAGGAGCGAGGAGCAGTACGGCTGGAGCGTAGCCGACTTGATGGCCGAGGTAACCGAGGCCACATTGCAAGGGATGGCCGGCTTGCCAGGGTCGGTGTTGTTGACGAAGCTATAGCTGTACGCGATGGTGAACTTATCCTTGCCACGCATCTGGCCCGTGTTCACGGCATAGCTGCTACCCCAGGCCATGGTGTACTGGAGTCGGGTTAGGGGACGATCAGGACGGATCACACAGGGGAGGGGGGAAACCCACCATGGAGCAGAATTGACCCTGGGGAACACTATTGTTCAGCAGCATATAGGTATTGAAGAACTGGCAGGTCTTGGGGTTGGTTCCGTCGGTGGGCGGGTGTCGGAGGGCATAAGCGCTCGTGGCGGAACAGGCGGCAGCACAAAGGCCGGCATCAAAGGGGCCGCTGGTGAAGATCTGTGCTCCCATGTAGGTATCGGCACCAGAGCAGTCGAGAGGGGCGTTGATGGCGGCGTTGCCCAGGGACGTGGGGCCCGTGTATCCAGGCTGAGTCGCAATGCTGTTGCTGACGTAGCCGTTCGACCCGGCCATGACGACCTGGAACTGGTTGCGCCACTGTCCGGCGTTCTTGGTGTTGTCCTTGGACACGGGACCGCCCCAGAAGACACACTTGATGTTGGTGGTGGAGGCGGGATTCATGCAGCCACTGGCGGGTTCCTATAGGTCACACACTCTATTAGATTGCTGCACGAGGTGTGCAAGGTCGAGCAAGGATACGTACGAGGGTGGGATCGCGCTCAAAGTAGATGTTGATGGCAGAGCAGCCCGAGATGGCATTGCACTTGGACGCACAGAGCGCCGTGTCGTAGGACTGGAGGGTCGTGTAACCCATGTAGCCGTAGGCGCTGCTCGAAGCCGCCAGGTTCGAGAAGGCCTGGGTGTAGCCGGACGGCACCGGGGCGGCCGTCGCCGCGTTGGTAAAGTCGGCGAGACTCAGGAAAGCGCTGGCGGAATCCGGCGACGGGACGGGACCGGCACCGAGGGGCTGCGGCTGGCAGGCCGAGCGCTTGGTGTTCGCGTTGCTAACGGTGCTCGCCGCGTTCGCGGTATTGACGTTGTTGGTGTTCACATGGTGGTGCTGCTGAGCCGCAGCCTCCCATTTCGTGGCATTGGCCGCGGCTGCGGCTGCTGCCGCGCTCTTATCGTAGCGGATGACTTGCGAGCCTCCTCCGACAGGGGCGCTCGTCGGTGTCGGCTTGGGCGCTTGGTCCCACGCGTCCCAGTCGATGCTTTGGGCGTGGGCCAGGGCTGCAAGAGAGGCAGCGATGATGGTGGACTTCATCTTGATGAGAGAGTGCTGGGTATGACCGGAAACGAATGTGGAGTATTTATGGACAAAAAACGAGTGTCGGGTATGAACGAGAACGAGTGTTGAGGGTGGCCGGAAGCGACCGTTGGGTGTGACTGGGAATTAGTGTTGGTTGGTGATTAGGTTCTTACCGTGGGTATTCTCTCGTTTTTATAGACATTTCTGTGATTGCCATCTCTCGTGTAAGACCCTCCAGCCCGCGCCCAACGGCCGGTCTAGATGCAGCTGAGCTCCCTCTATGGCTTCAAGCTAGGGTTGAACAGGCCGGTAGATAAAACCGTCGGCCCAGACTCCACTAGTAGTTAGTAAGGAGGGCTCTGTTCGATGACTACAGAAACCGCGTCCTGACTCTCTATCCCTGTTAGCAGTGGTGTACCTTAGCTATCGGCGCACATACCCAGGAACGGTGGCAGAATACTAGACCCTCGAAGACCCTCATGGGCAGGCCCCTGAATACAAGGCAATTACTAGGGGCGGGACAAGCCACTGTCACTAACGTACCGATGGTGCCTTGATAGTGCGACTCTATGTCCTTAGACGAGCTAGTAACCAACCACTCACTCGACTTGAATAACAGGGGCTGAGCGGCGGACGGACGGTTGACTATCGAGGCCCATCTAGATCTGGTGGCAGTGACTAGTTTTACCCGTGCTTTACACGTGGAGGGAGCTGAAAACCGGCCCCTAATCTAGATGAACAAGGTATTGGAATTATAGCTTCAGCCTTTGGCCGCTATGTTGCTAATGCGCTTAGTATAAAAGCAGTGGACCAGGAGCGTATAATTGCTAGAATATTCCTGATGATAACAACCTGCGAACGCGAAGTCCTGCCATAGAAAGGATATGGCTTCGCAGTGAACTTCATCACCGAAGCTACTAAAGGATCGATAATTCGCATCCCCTCTGATAGAATGTGGTCATGAAGATAGTCTATAACTAGCTGAGTGACTAATAAGTACTGTAACAGTAATAACAAGTAAGTAGGATTGCTAACCCTTTTAAGCTTGTCGCCAAGCCAAGTAAAAACACCTAGCATACCACTTTAAGATGCTCGTTCCTTGGGGGATATTAACCGCACCGGTTGCTTGTATACCTTCCGCCCGTTTGCTACTAGCAGCATCACCAGTGCTAAGCAACTTGCCTGTGCGACTCTGTGATTACTACGTGCTAAAAGAACCAAAAAAACACACATACAACACCGAGGATTCCCAGGTCGTCACCGACCCTAGTACTAATTCGGCTCTCTGCTGCTTATATATGGGAGAGCGGACGGGATCCCTAGTATTCAGCAGGATATGGTCGTATGTGACAGTCGGTCCAGCTATTGCTACCTATGTGCTTCCACGAGAGCATCCGCTTAGACATCCCAAACCTCTTTGCCTAACGCTACAGGTTCCTGACCAAAGTCCTTTGGATCGATAACCCCTGCCAAGAGCCTCGGCGAACTCTTCATCTGTACCGAGTCGCACAGACGGTGACGCCCATGTCGGCGGCGAGCATTGTCGCATCCAGGAAGCCCACACACTGCTTGCATCCCCGTAGACGAAACATTTCCTGCAGGTTCGAGACCCGCTCGAACGAAAGCGTCGCTTCGACATGTCTGAGAACAGAGGCTCAGAGGACACGATTGTGCAACCAGCACGCGCCGAGTAATTAGATATTGAATATCTAAACATCTGGAAGACATGCCCCTCATCAGCAACCCCTCCAAAACAAGAGTGAGGCGGACTTTGTGTAACGCCCTGATTAGCACAGGATCACTCGGATTCTCACTGGTAACTATTACTTAACAAAACATGCGCTGATATGTGTAGGGCTGTGTATGTGAACAAGGATGAACTGTTATCGCCAAATAGTAAGAAACAAAACAGGCAAATTCCTGTTCCTATGCTATTGGTTGTTATCTCGTTGAGCTGAAACAATAACAACAACTGGGAGTGCATACCCGAGACCCAACAGCCCTCCGATTACAGGGATTCGCATAAGAAGACTGTTTGTTCGTAGCCAATGGCAATGGCAAACAAACATCCATTGCGATTATATGGCTACAGTTTGCTATACGCGTCCTTCGATGAGTCATGCCGGTGTAGAGCCTCAGTGTCATACGCGTAGTGATTGGACACTGTCTCTGCACTTCAAGTTCACTTCAGGTTCACTTCAGGTTCACTTAGTCAAACCGACAACGTGGAAGTACTCGCTTACGGTTGTGAGATTTAAAGCCACTGGCATCCATCCCAACCACCACTTCTTCTCTCCACCACTTCTTCTCTGAAAACTTGAATACGGCCAAGATGGCAGCGCCAGTGGAATCAGGATCTGGTGATGACGTCCATCGCCTCAGAGCCTGGTTCGATCATATCAGCCCACTCAAGGTCGACATCGTGGGTGATTTTGTCGGCAAAGAGCTCTATGCCATCGTTGGCGAGGCTCTTCTGGTCCATTGCATCTTACAAGAGCAGGTGGATTTCCATCGTGAGTCTACGCACCACCGCGTCACCGATCTTCTCTGGACTTACTGACTCCCATGGACCAACCAGCTGGCTTCCAAATCCTTCATGCAGTGCATGCAGTGGAGACTCTTCTATCGAGAATGAAGAAGCGTGGATGCAACTTCCACGTCTTGTGGTTTGATAGCTATCAAGACCTCTGTGTTCCTCCTGCCGTCTCCAGTGAGGTCGCCACCAAGTATCTCCTCACACGAGCCATCCTTATCAAGCACCTCTCTCTCGAAAGCAGTCTCAGCTTCCGTTTCAGATCCACCAAGTGTGCCAGCTTCGAAGCTCACCGGAAGAGCAACCCTTTACATTTTGTCATGTGTTCGAGCGGCCAGGTGGCTGGAGCCCATGATGGCCTTTCGTCCGTTGACCACGTGAGGCTCCGCCACCAGAGTCTTGGCTATCGTATGGCTGCTCTGGGGTATCGTATTGCGTTTCTCGATGACACTGAGATCCGAAGCACAAAAGTAAGTCCCCGAAGGTGTTGGTTGACGTTGATGAGACTTATGGGTTATATGCTGACTTTCGGAACTGATCAAGGTCTTCACATCCGTTGCCACCCCCCATGGAGACTTGGAACCCCTCGGGAACGAGCGAGTCCTCGACCGTTGGACAGATTCCCTGAAAGGTGACGGCGTCGCGAAACTTGGCCATGTTAAAACAGAAAAGGGACTCACCACGCGAGAAATCATCACCATCTCTACCCTCGCAACCGTTCTGTCATCTTTACCCCAGGTCACAGACTCGGCTTTAAAGCACGCAGCTGCATTCGTTGTCCAGCTCATCATCTTGCGACACGGCGAGATTTCGAAGAGAGCCCTACCACTGCCCGAGTCCGATAAGCTACGCACTCTAAACCATGAGACGATGAAGGATTTCTACCAGATTGCCGGCAGCGCACTGGAGGCTTGGGACACGAGCGAATGCCCGCCTGCCAAGTGGGATGCTTTCGATTTATTCGACGGGCGTGTGTATATGCACATCTTCCAGTCTTTGCCGGCTCCTTGTTTGCCTCTTGAGCTCAGCCAGGAGGCCCAGCAGCTGGCGAAAGTCCTGTATACGCACAGTGGCATCGATGTGTCTCAGCACGTGGAAGGTCACGCTGGAGTTCGTCGTGGGCCGACAACTGCGTCTTCCACCGGAGGTGTCCCAGCCCCTAGCAATCCCATGGGACATGTGCTACCCTTCAGTCATCCTGTACTAGAGCAATACCTCAGCAAGATCGACCTCGTCACGAGAGATGTTCCTGAGCCCTCGTCCGTGGTATTCCAGGACCTAACTCACTGGCATAACCACACCAAGCTGATTGACTCCCGACATAACCCGAACCCCCCAGACCGATGGACTCTGAAACGGAACCAGAAGCACATGGCCGACACCATCGCCTATTCGGCCAGCCTGACTGGCGCCTCCGGGAAGAACATCAACCCCGAAGTTATCGTCGTGGCGAGAAATGCGCCCTACACCGCCAACGACGCGCGAAAGGGTGCAGACGACAAGGCAGCCAATCGCAGTAGCAAAGGCAAAGGTCCAAAGCCGAAAAGTGGCAAGGAGAAAGCACTCGACGCCGCAGCTGCGTTGAAGGCGAAAAAGCTTTAAGCCAAGAACCAGGAGGTCGCCGCCTTTTGGAATGCAAAGTGTCGAGAGCTCCAGAAAGAAGGCTCTCTGGTCAAGCGGTACTTGTCCGCCGAAAAGCTCTTCTTGGGCCTTTCATCAGGGCAGTTGAGCTTGGTTGGTTCTGAGGTCGCCCTCTTCCTGTGCAGTTTGTTAGTTGAGATGCAGCGATCTGGCGGACGGTCAAGTCTCAATGGTAAGTCGGTCCGGACACCAGTTCGTGGAGATGGTGCTCGTAACACTGTTGACGTTGCAGGTTCAAACATCCTGGGCATTCTTTGGTCGAGATTCAACGAGCTGCAGCGGCTTCCCGTCACCGCCGCCGTTGCGGAACAGCTCAACGGCTTGTCCGTATCACTCAAATGCCCTATGGGCGAGCTCGACAGGTCCCTGCCCATCCGAAAACTGCCATTCTCCCTTAGCGCCACGAAGGTGGCATTGCCGAATCCTCAGCAGCCCTGGCATTTCCAGCTGAACTTTTGCGGACCATTCATGGACAGAACCTTCCACTCGAGCCCCGACCCCCGAGTTCCTTTCCATCCCGACGCTTGGCAGAAGCGAGTCCTTGATGCCATCGATGAAGACAAGAGCGTGTTCGTCGTCGCCCCCACATCGGCTGGCAAGACCTTCATATCCTTCTATGCCATGAAGAGGGTTCTTCAGACGAGCGATGACGACGTCATCGTGTACGTTGCTCCTACGAAGGCTTTGGTGAACCAGATCGCGGCAGAGATACAGGCTCGGTTCTCCAAGTCGTACAAGCATGCTGGCCGTGCGGTTTGGGCGATACACACGCGAGACTACCGCGTCAACAACCCCCAGGGCTGCCAGGTGCTCGTGACGGTCCCTCACATCCTGCAAATCATGCTCTTGTCTCCCTCCAACTCTAGAACGCCGAAGTCATGGGCGAGAAGAGTGAAGCGGATCATCTTCGACGAAGTTCATTGTATCGGCCAGTCGGAAGAGGGAGTTGTCTGGGAGCAGCTCTTGCTACTCGCGCCCTGTCCGATTATAGCCCTGTCTGCCACTGTAGGCAACCCTGCCGAGTTCAAGATGTGGCTCGAGGACATCCAGCGAGCCAAGGGCTTGGAGCTTGAGATGATCACCCACGCATCCCGATATTCCGACCTGCGGAAGTTTGTCTACCACGGCCCTGCTTCGGAATTCCATGGCTTCCAGCCTGTCGAAAGCCTTCCCCTACCGGGACTCGACTCGGACTCGGACAAATCGGGAAATTTCACCTTTATACACCCTATTGGAGCCATGGCTGGAAGGTAAGGACCCGTGGGCCCCTCGTAAGGATATATGGCTAATGAACCACGGACAGGAGTGTGGAGGGTTTGAACGACATCAGTCTCGAGCCTCGTGATTGTCTTGCTCTTTGGCAATGCATGAATAGGCATCAGGGGGGCAAATTCTCGCTTGATTCCTCCTTGAACCCCGTCAGCGCCTTGCCCAAACTCTTGAAGAAGGCCGATGTCGTCCATTGGGAGAATGCTCTCAAAGAACAACTCAAAGATTGGATGGGGGACCCCAATTCGCCTTTCGACAAAGTCCGGGCAGAACTGCTTGGTGATCAGTACCAACAAATCTCGGCCGCAGCTCTGTCCGAACATAAACAACCGGCCGGTACAGAAACTGTCGATGACTCCGTCTTCTCTCTCCTTCAAGACCTGCGCTCTTGTGGCGCTTTGCCCGCAATCCTCTTCAACTACGATCGGATCGGTTGCGAGAATATCCTCAAGAGAATTCTCACGACTCTTCAGTCGGCCGAGGATAAGTACAAGAGCGGTCCTGTATGGACCAAGACGATGGCCGACTACCAGAAATGGAAAAGTGCCAAGGACAAAAGCCGGGCGATACAAAATAAGAAGGCGGCAAAGGAGACATCCAAGCGGAAACAAGAGATCGACAATGGCCCAACCAAAGATGAGCTCGTTCGTGACGAGGCCGAACAAGAGCCGAGCCGCTGGGCTAGCTTTAACCCCGACGCGCCCATTGCTGAGTTCAGCTTTGCTGACAATACCAAAGCATCCAACGAGGAACTGGAGGACAGTCTAGACGACTTGAAATGGCACAAGATACGCCCTGATTTCATCGATGCCTTGCGGAGGGAGAGGCGTGGGTGTTCACCATGCTGGGATGAACCGTCGCTATCGACAGATGTAAGTCCGGCCTACCCTGTAATTACAGCCTGCCCTCGCACGATACTGACAGCGGATTAGCGTCGAGATGCTCTTCCGAAAAGGATACCTGACCGTCGTTGTTGGTACCGGCACCATCGCGCTGGGTATCAATATGCCCTGCAAGACAGTCGTCTTCACGGGAGACTCGGTCTTCCTGACAGCTCTCAATTACCGCCAGGCGTCTGGAAGGGCGGGCCGTCGTGGATTTGACGTGCTTGGCAACGTCGTCTTTCATGGACTGCCGCCCCATCGGGCCCTGGAGGTAATGTCGGCCAAGCTGCCCGATTTGCGTGGCCAGTTCCCGACATCCGTGACCTTGATAATGCGATTATTCCAGCTCCTCCACGGCACCCAGGATGGCGAGTATGCCACCAAAGCCGTCCACTCCCTGCTCACGCAAACCCGTCTATTCCTGGGTGGCCCGGAAGCGCAGATGTCGGTCCGCCATCACGTGAGGTTCTCCATCGACTACCTGCGCCGGCAGCAACTCCTTTCTGAGAAGGGGGTGCCCCTAAACTTCGCCGGCCTCGTCAGTCATCTCTACTTCACCGAGAACGCCGTCTTTGCCCTGCATTGTCTGCTGAAGGAGGGATATTTCCATGAACTCTGCGCTCGTGTGAGCGAAAGCGCACACCGACAGAAAGGCGTCATGGAGGAGATGGTTCTAGTCTTGGCACACCTGTTCTGCCGGCTTCCATGCCACAGATACCAGGACCAAGGTTGGCTTCGAGATGTCGTCCGTCCATCTGCATCCATCGTGGTGCTCCCTGATCT
The DNA here is from genome assembly GCA_019976485.1 of Apiospora pterosperma. Classification (NCBI taxonomy): domain Eukaryota; kingdom Fungi; phylum Ascomycota; class Sordariomycetes; order Amphisphaeriales; family Apiosporaceae; genus Apiospora; species Apiospora pterosperma. The sequence goes on from JAFBMP010000010.1 coordinate 234,858, forward strand.
TCCGGTGTCTGCTAGCAGCATTCTGGAGAAGCACAACGCGGAAACGCTGCATATTTTCAAGAACTATGTAGCAACCTATGTGGCCCGGCACCTCGCCGAGCTCCCCGATCACCGCCTGCCCCTAACCGGGACCGAAGTGAAGCCGACCTCCCGGCATTCCGTGGCTGACACGCTGCCGTGGCTCGATGAAGCCAAGATCCGGTCCCCGTTCACGGCCCTGTCGGGGTTCACCGACGACTTCACCACCATCCGGGAGCTCTGCGATACGGCCCGGGATGGCGTGTTCCTCGACAGTTCGGGCATCCCCTTCATCCCCGTCGCACCGCACGATACCGGCGGCGTGCCGTGGAATGCGTACCTGTACGACTTCTTCAAGCACGGGGATCTCGAGGCGCTGATCCGCGCCAACGGTGTCAAGCGCGGGGACGTGTGGTTCCACCTCAAAGACTTCTGGCTCGTCCTCGCCACCATCACCACCAGCCTCGCCAATATCCTGAATCACGCGGACCTCGATGACGATGCTGAGGCCATGCTGGACGTCTGCGACGTAGGTGACAGTCTTGGCGAGTTGGGTGGGGCGGCCGATGACCAAACTGGTGGCGATGGTGGCCAGTTGGAGGAGCAGCCTGAGGACACGGCCGAACTACCGGGCTGGGCTCGTGGGCAGGAGGCGTCTCTGGTGAATGTGTACAAGGCTTTCGAGAGGGTGCGTCTGGAGTTTGATGACAAGTTTAGAAAGGTATGGGCCTAAGGACCGAAGTCCCATCCGGGGGTTGACGGGTAATTACTTTGTATAGCTGTGCTTTGTAAGGATATGGGAAACGTCTCTTGCTATGACTACTTACATGATGAAGGCTCATCCTCCATCTGCCATTCCAGCAAATGCAGGAGGCCGAACAGGATAGCCGATGTTCTCGGTAGTCCCAGAACCGCCCTTGACAAGTATTCGTGGTATTAAGAACCGGGAGTGCCTCTTGTACATATTGTATTCTGCTAGTAGAGATTGATGTGGCCGCACGAGACATACGTGTGTCTATGGCGTCGATCCCTCCGAGCAGCGCACACCCTTAACCTCGGTTGGTCCAGCAACACCGCCGTCCAGCTCGCCGCGGCTACTCTATAGCTGCAAGCTGCTTATAATGTCATCTTGGCGCCTGTCCCAGCGGCTGTTGTATTTTACTTCAATGGTCGTACATTGTTGATGCGGAAGAGAGGTCGGGCCAGGTTCGGCTTATGGGTGATATTTACAGCTCGGCCAGTCTCGTTACCATCGCAGAGCACGTGTCTGATATGGCACTGGCCACCGGTGCAGTCGGACTGCTTAACAAGATCCAAGACTGGAGGATGACACTCATGCAGAACGATGAGACTCATCTATGGCAGCTCCTCGATGGAACAGTCCACCGCCAAACCGGAAACCCCAGAGACAAAGTCTTTGCCCTTTTCGGCTTACACACTTCAACCAATCCCGTGGATGCCAGAGCCTAACACGGAGCATCCAGCACAGGGGTTTCGTGTACTCATACGGCGATTCCGTGGGTAATTAGCCATGAACGGGGGCACCACCCTGATGGGGAACCACGGTTCTGGCCCTTGGTCTCGAAGCTGGTGGGAGGCCAAGTTGCTGCGGCGGGGCATCCGGCAAGCCCTCGAGAAGAACTACGGCGTGGACAGCAAGGATAATAAAGGACGGTGGGAGAAATTGGAGATTGTCCAAACGGGCGAGCTGGAATTTCAATATGGTCAGTACTTGCTTCCTCGGCCCGTCGCCATGAAACAGAAGTCAGCGGCGAACCGTGGATCATATGCCAGGACTATTTGAGCTACGGCATTTAATATACATCAGGAGCCCCCCTCGGAAGAACTGTTAGCCTTAGGGCCCGTGACTCCAACGGGGTTACACGCGGGGAGGTTGCCGTCCTGCTGCCACGTACACCAGCCCACCCAGAACTGGGCCACCGAGAACGCCGTGGCGATGATCGCGAACAGCGTGGCCACTCCAAAGGCCACTACCGTCATCCAGAAGGCGTGCCGGGGCCCCTTGCGCCGCTCGGCCCAGCGGCCTGTCCACGTCATGGGCGTTGGGTCCTCGGCCTCTTCCATCAGGCCCTGCAGGCGGAGGCCCCAGTGCGGGAACCGTCTGTGCATCTCCGCGTACGTGGTCAGGCGGCTCTGGTGAGCGGCGCCCGTGTGCGAGAACTCGAAGACCGCCGCCAGCCGGTCATCCGGGGTCCGTCGTCCCTGTTCCGTGGCTGCGCTGCTGCCGCTGCCGCTGCGGCCGGACTTGACTACCAGATTCCTTCCGGCCCATCCTGTGTCCCTAGTAGGTATCAACAGGCGGTAGGTCAACAGGGTTTCGCGCATGAATTCACCCGAGTACGAGGACTGGCCTTGGCTAGTGAATTCCGTAGTTAGCTTCCAGGGTGGCGATAGGCTATTGAGAAGTACTTGAGTATCTTCATCATCGCTACTTACTTGGTTGATTCACCGTAGGCAGAGACCTTTTCCCCGCTGCTATCGTTGCTGCTGCTCTTAACTGACCGATACGCTTCGTGGCTGACTTCGATGAACGAGGGGAGACGGAAAAGCTTCAGAACCTTTCGATGTTCCTCGTAGGACAGAAGCAAATGATCCGGAAGATGCCCAGTCCACGCCACCGTGATGTCAGCATGCTGGGTTAGGTTCCGCAAACTTAGAAGCCGCTCCTTGAATCTACCGGCTAGTCGGTCATCCTTGGCCGCCACGGGGAACTCTTGATCGAGTAGGGTTTTCAAGGACATGTTATTAGTCCAGGTGCATGGAGTCTGTTTAGGGAGACGGTATTGCCGGCCTAGTTGAGAGTCGGGATGGATACTCAGCCCGCAAAAGGCTTCCACCGCCGCCTTGAGATTGGCGTTGAAGAACTTGATATTGACCGCTTCTACTGATGATGACCCACAGCGCAACTCGCCAGGATTGGGGGCACCTGAGGCGGTAGAGACTGGGCAATTGGGACTGTTCCCGGAATGGCCACCAATGACTGCATCTCTCATTGCCCCTCTGGTCACATCGAAATTGTACTTGAGGAGTTTGATGTACTGTAGAAGTCTTTTGTTGTCCTCGTCAAAGCAGTCAGCCGCTGCATCACCAATGCCGCCTCCAGGAGGATCTTCGAAGTCTCGTAGCCTGGGAACGAAGCCTTTGTATGCTTGGAGATATGCATCGAGCCTATAAATCCTGTTGTTCCAAGTGATCGGTCTACCTTGTGCCACATCAAAGTTCCATAGCTCAGACATGACACTCAGTTTCCACGGATCAAGAGGTGGATCTGCAGGGGCTTGGAAGAATTTCCGGGCTTTAGAGATCAAGCCTGTGCACCTCTTTGGGCCTCCGTCTACTCCTCGTTCAATCGGGGGCTCACTGGCCCTCCCAGGGACCGTTGCTGAACTGCTGATTGCCATGTTCGAGTTCGACTATGAGCAATGAGATTCCTCAGTCAGAACACCGGGCTCTTCCAATGGCCTTTCATGGCCCAACAGAAGTTTCAGCTGCGGGGGTTTCCCCTTAAACGCTCCAATGAGAGGCCAGTCAGCCCGCCACACATCCATGACCACGGCCCTGTTCTTGCGCTCCCTCGCTGTCCTTTCTCTCTTTATCAAAGATACAATACACCATGGCTTAGGCTAACAGAAACATGAGTGGATTAATCCAATCAGAGGCAGCAGCCGTCGGGACAGCGACCCCTGAGCAGCCCTCAGTACATCGGGTCGAGACCACTGCACAGCCTCAACAGCTACAAGAGCTGGCCAGTCTTTCACCACCATCTGCTATCGGATTCCGAGATAAAGTAAGTCATCTCTTAATAGCGGGCCAGCGACGATTGCAGCCGTCGGCGGCACGAAAGCGCACAACGGACCAAGTGAAATACAAGCAACCGATAATCCCCATACTTCCGACCGAGCCCGTACCCGAGCCCGAGCCCGAGCCCGAGCCCGAACCACTTAACCATATAAAGAAAGCTCGGACGGCAAAGAACATTCTGAGAATTGTCAGCACTCCAAGAGAAATCGACATACAAACAGTTCAAGAGTTTGCCGGCTCGGTGGAAGAAAACTTCAAGAAAGCCGAGGAAAGATTCTGGCGCTGTCTGGACAAGGAAGGCTCCCCTCTATCTGGGTTGACGGCATTCAGACGGAGCAGGGCACCGCAGCCGGGTGATTTGCAGAGCGGGGAAGCGCGAGTCCCCTATGCTTGCATCATCAACAGCGCCTTCGCCGACCGCAAGAGAATCCAGGAGTTCCATCTTTACCTGTCCACGGGCGAGCGGCGGGATATATTCAAGGGCTTCGATCCGCCTTTCAAGGTGTGCTACCAGGCAATGGAGCGATACGGGTCAGTGGGCGCAGTCGTGTCGCTCCGCAGGCAGCCCACGATGTACACGCTATGTGGCATGCCAGCATCCGTTTTCGACCCGCCAAGTCGGCATGACTTCACCATGGGTGGCCTGCTCGAAGTAGGGGGGGAGCTGTTTGCCCTGACTGCTTGGCACCCACCTGTCGACGACTCTCCACAGCTGGGGCCAAAAGCGCTTGAGAAGGTTATAGAGGACCTGGTCGACAATGCCGAGCTAAGCGACAATATTGAACCACCCAACGTCTTTATCGACCAGTCCAGCAAAAGCAGCTCCTCGGAAGGGGCTACAGTGGTGGCCTCGGAGAAACTAGACGTCTCAGGCCACATCGGGAAGATTGAGAGGACAGGTCCGGAGTGGGCTTTGATTTCAGTTGAGAACCCCTTGTTGCGCCTAGCCAACTGTCTTGAACTGGAAGCGGAAACATCCGGGAGAAAGTATCTTGACGGTGCTGCCCCTATAGAAGACGGAGCCACTGAGATGGCTGTGCACATCATGACGGGGGCTAGTGGTCTGGTGCATGCAACCATTTCTAAGCGATTGTCAAGAATTCGTCTCGACTCCGGAACTCTCGAGCGAGTGTGGACTGTGAGCTTCGAAAGCAGCAATGGTTCGTTTCTCCGACTTTGGCCCACCCGTGACTTTCACTTTGGCTAACCCGCCGCCCAAACTATGAAGGGCATCATCTGAGGAAAGGAGACTCAGGGTCATGGGTTGTTGATGCCGCCTCGAGCACCGTATATGGTCACATCATCGCGGGTACCCGTGACAGCGCATTTGTCCTGCCATTGAGAACCATTATGCAACAAGTCGGCAATTGCCGATTGCCGTCCCCGTTAGATTGCTTAACAGAGCTATCTAAAGCGAATGCGGCCGAGGGAAACGAGGCACTCGCTCGTACATACGCCCTGGAGGCTAATAAGATGGAACCGATCGATGCTGAAATAACGCGAACAGCTCCAGCGTTCTCATCTCTCACACAGCCGCCTGGACCTTCCGGGGGACCACGTACAGATAAGACTGCAGTTAAAGGTACCTGTCCTCACAACATCCACAATGAAGATTACTACGCTGCTGCCAACGACACTCTAGGTCATTACCTAGGGTGCTTGGAATTCTCGGACCGGCAGGCTTACTTGGATAGCCTCTCGCCTGGCAGTAGAGATGAGATAGTGGCCGAGCTGCAGAAAGTCCAATCTCTGAGGGTCGACATGCAGCTGTCAAGCACCCATCAACATCTGGATCGTCTTCAAAACGATTTGTATCGATGGAGATCGAGTGACGAGTATTTACATAACATCGAAACGACCAGGACCTGGCGAATGGAATTTGGGCGAGCTCTAGGCGTGGTCGACCCCTTGTTGGGTCGAGACAAGGGACCGGAACCCAGAGGAGAGGTGAGAGAAGCTGACGAGTGCCAAACTGCTCATATCATCCAGTATTACAAGCAGTCCGGTGGTCTTTCGGGTTCTCAGTTCGCACTAGATAACAACAGGCAAAGCGTGCCAGTTGATGGTCTACTGCCAGCAGACGATTACCATCATCCATCGCCGCTGTTTCGGCCCGAAAGGGGTACCGGGACCATCAGGTACTTTCATCTGCCTGCAAATAACATGGAGGTACGCTGAGTTTCCCACCCCCCCACTCGGTTTCTACCATGAACTGACACAGAAACACAGTGGGTTGAGGTAAGAGAGTTCTGTCTTAACATATGCCCCAGGATACCTATGTTGAACATGTAGTAGAGGGCTATTGGGAGGTACTACAAAGAGTCCTTATCTTTACATGGATCCCCGTCGCATACACACTCGATATTGCATCCTCGATTCTGGATGCGGCAGTATTCGGGACCATCTGCGCCAGCTGATGCACGATACCTTCATCCCATGTGTGAAACCATATCAGACAGTGAGTATATCACGGCGCAGTAAACCGATGAATCTCCCCTCGCTAAAACATCCCAGACCCAAGTGAAGTGGAAATGCTACCCAGGAATATGGCTTTGTTTGTGGGTAACACCATCTCTCTCTCTCTCTCTCTCTCTCTCTAAACAGAATATTGATCAAGTTTTAGTTGCCGTATCTAGATGGGGGAACTGCCCGTGAACACTTCGCAATGAGAGGATTCATCCAGGACACAATGTGGAGAAAGCTTCACGGTAACGATGACAGCAACACTCGGCCAGTTTGGCCGAGTCGTAATGCATCACCACCTCCGCGGCGTGATCCTAGACCTCAGGTAGGCAAACGGTCATCAGGATGGCACCGGCCCATCAGACGCTACAGACACCCACTGGCAGGGGTTCTTATTGCTGCTGCCGGGCTATATGAGGCCATGTCGAACTACCCTACCCAGAAGCTGATAGAGCAGTACCTCTATGCCAATCGTCCGTTGCATCCACGACGGACTCTGCACATGGCCGGTGCCCGCAGTTTGGGTGCCTCCGGGCAAAGAGACACGAGCCAGATTGTCTACAAGGCAACTGAATCACATAGTAGAGGGAAGGGCCTAGGGGAGCCCAGTCTGATCCTAGTGGACCAACTTTGGATGTGGATTCTGGACGAATCTACCATCATTACCTGTTTCCCCCAGCAAGGGGCTAGACCAATTCTATATGAGGCCGTTACAGCAGCGTTAAACAGTCTAAAGCCCGGCCATATCAAAAGCGTATTCGACCTCGCTTTGGTCATCCTCGACGAGATTTCAACCGGCCTTTTCTTCCCTAAGAGCATATCCCCAGTAATTAAGACCCTGCCCCTCCTGCATCGCTTCCACGTTGATACTGACCGACTCTAGAGCCGACGTCTTGAGGTGATGGATCTTTACTCCGGGGCAATTAGCCACATCGTAGGTGATATCGCTAATCCTATGCACAAGAGAGGGCTGACTGTTTCTTCAGAGAAATCGCCAGAAGGTTCTATACCAGAAGCTAAGTTCTCTTGGGCTCGAACATTTGCTTCGGCATAATCCCCTCATACGGAGAAGGGATGCTCTAGCTTTGACGCTTCACCAACTGCGCACCAGCAACGAGAGCGCCATGATAGAAGAAACGGGTGAAACCATCAGTCAGCTACAGACTATGATTCATCTTCTTCGACAACAGAACGAGGTAATTTCTAGATTCAAAGACCAGGCTGGAAGTCTCCTTCGCTCCGGAAATCCGTCGCAGTCGGAGGGGTCGGATGACAACCATACATGGTTCACAGCATCGGCGCAAAAGCTTCTCGATGATGTCGGGAGACAAATCAGTCAGCTCGAGTCTCTGAAGCATAGCGCCCTGCGCAACGAACAAAGTGTGAGTGCCTCGTTCCCCAGCCTCGAAGGAGAGAAGACTTGACGGATGCGAACGGTTGACACGATATAATCAAATAGCTCGACCAACTGGTGGCTATGAAACAGCAACAAACTGCCGTACTCAGTGCTGCGATATCTTCCGACCGCGAAGCTAATCTACAGCGTATGACTGTGTCATATTCGACCATGACCGTCATCTTCGTTAGTTTCCAACCTCGACCATCTGGCCAAAGCCCATTACTAATAAAACTGCCATAGTTACCTCTGTTGTTCACTTCGTGCATCTTCATTCTCTCTAGCTTGGATATCACCACCCAACAAAATGGCGCTGGCTGGCCCATTGGACGTCAGGTCGCAGTCATCTGTAAGTCACCAAACCCTCCCCGCCTGAATGCCGCATCATAACTTAACGATAATGAACACAGTCGGGACATCTCTTGGGATTATCCTCCCAGTCCTATTCATCACCTTTAGAAATGCAGTGCTGTCGGGCCTCATGCTCTGTCTCGGTTTTCTATATGTCCTTGGCAACTGGCCGTGGCAATTCTCCAAGGCGTACTCTCTGGTCAGCGCCAACCGAGAGCGAAGTCTCACCAGCGTGGGAGCCAGCTTCTCGAGGTTGAAAATCGCTGTTGATCAAGAGAAAGCAATAGATAGGGTAAGCAAGCACCACTGCCTAGACACCTACGGTGAGCTCGGAGCCACTGCTGGGCGTCGCACAGCTAACTTGGCATGTCTATAGGAAAATAGGAGAAAGAGAGAATGGCGTGCCAAGAAAGGTTCCATGGTGTAATGATGGCAATATCACGAGGACTCAGAATGATATTTCTAGGGGAGATTAATGAGGAGGAATCAATCATCGTTATAAGAACCACTCTCATTTCAATCAAAAGGAAATCAGGTTGACAGCTAGTTAGGATAGAGCAGCGAGTCTGTACGGAGACTACTAAGTAAGCCCCCTTTGATTCTGATTCTATCTTCTGTCGCATCGTCGGGACTCCGCCATTCCGTTGCCCCGACAACGAGTAAGTAAGACACAGCTTGGTCAGTTTCCGACACGAGTTCGGCGAGAATCCCGTCCCCGGCCACCTCGCCGAAGCCATCCGGACGCGCGCCGAATCGGATGACGACGGTCCGAGGCTCTCTCTAGATGGCATCATGGCTGTCTTCAAGGTAGCCAAGGAGTGCTTCAACGAGGTGCATTGGCCCCTGTTTGAGCTGGCGGGCGGAGGTGGCTTCGTGACTCGGTCTCTCATTCGGTCGACTTCTAGCTGGAGAGCTGCGATGGATGTGGTATACCGCGGTTCCAACCTACATGAAACGTCAGCAAAGAGGCCTCTGTAGGGGCCATGTGCTTCTGTGTGCGACTCGGGGGGAGAATAAGACTGGTGGCGCCTCAGGTACTCCGGCAACACTACATAGTTATTGTATTGCTGAACGCTTTCTCCACCTGTGCAGTAACTTCTATAAATCGTCTGTCACGAGCATCTGCTCCAAGTCACACTTTCCTATCGCCTCCTGCTTCAGGGTACACTAAGTGACAGAGTCTGAAATAATCATAATAATCAACTACTTCCTCAATATATCCACTAATACACTAGGTGTAGCCCCACGGTCGAGCAGCACCTGGTTCTCCATCTCTAGTATATAGGAGCAAGTCCTGGTTGAATGAGGCCAGGTCGTGGTTGAAAAGGTGATCTCTAACAATATCATGCTCGCGCCTGGTAATTAGCGTGGTCCGATGCCGTCCAGCCATCCGTATCTGCAGCGTTGATGAGGGCTCCTCGGTCGAGCAGTAGCTTTACAACATCCGCCTTGTTTTCCGATGACGCCCGTATTAAAGCCGTTGCGCCATACGCATTTGTAGCGTTGACGTCGGCTCCCCGGTCAAGCAGTATCTTTACAATATCCGCCCTGCCTTCCGCTGACGCCGCCATTAAAGCCGTTCCGCCATCCGTATCTGCAGCGTCGATGTGGGCTCCTCGGTCGAGCAGTAGCTTTACAATAATATCCGCCTTGTCTTCCGATGACGCCCGTATTAAAGCCGTCCAGCCATCCGTATCTGTAGCGTTGACGTCGGCTCCTCGGTTAAGCAGTATTTTTACAATATCCACTTTGACTTCCGCTGACGCCCGCATTAAAGCCGTTACGCCTTCCGTATTTGTATCGTCGATATGGGCCCCTCGTGTGAGCAGAAGGTTCGCAATATCATCGTGACCCTGTATATATGCTAACACGAGAGGCGTATACCCGTTTGTGTCTTGGATGTCCAGCATTGGGCCTACTTCGAGCAGGACCGCCACAATATTATAGTGACCCTGTTCAGCTGCTAAGGCGAGAGGCGTTTTCTCGTCTGTGTCTTGCATGTCCACTCTTGCGCCTACTTCGAGCAGGAGCTTTACAATATCACCGTGACCCTGTTCAGCTGCCAACGCGAGAGGCGTTTTCTTGTTCATGTCTTGCATGTTTTGGATCTCCAGCATTGGGCCTACTTCGAGCAGGAGCTTCACGATATCACCGTGACCCTGTTCAGCTGCTAACGCGAGAGGCGTTTTGCCGCTCTTGTCTTGGATCTCCAGTATTGCGCCTACTCCGAGCAGGAGCTTCACGATATCACCGTGACCCTGTTCAGCTGCTAACGCGAGAGGCGTTTTCTCGTCTGTGTCTTGCATGTCCACTCTTGCGCCTACTTCGAGCAGGAGCTTCACAATATCACCGTGACCCTGTTCAGCTGCTAACGCGAGAGGCGTTTTGCCGCTGTTGTCTCGGAAGTCCATAATTGCATTGCTAACGAGCAGGAGCGCCGCAATGGCTTTGTGTCCGTTTATAGCTGCGAGCGCGAGAGGCGTCTGCTCGTCATCGTTTGGGATATCCACGTTTGCGTTTCGGGCGAGCAGCAGCGTTACAATACCTTGGAGACCCCCTTCAGTTGCTAACGCGAGAGGCGTATATGAATTCTCGTCTTGAATATCTATGTATGCGCCTTCATCGAGCAGGAGCACCACAGTATCTTGGTGCCCATTTATAGTTGCGAGCGCGAGAGGCGTCTGCTCCCTCTTGTCTGGGATATTCACCATTGCGCATTGGAAAAACTGGGTTTGGAACCCATTGCGCCGGGGTAGGATAACAGGAGTTGAAGACCCGTGTGCCAAGAGCTTCTGGACTATCGAAGTGTATCCATTCCAACTGGCCCATGCCAGCGCAGTTCGATTGCCGGGGAAGCCTCCCTGGTGGAGGCCGAGTACCTCGTCTTCTCCAAAGCTAAGGCGTGCGTGATCTTGTAGAAGGATACGGCGTACCAGTCCTTCTAAGCCGAAGTATGATGCGATCGACAATGAAGTAGGTAGTCCACGCAAAAGATCATCTTCTTCTAGTTGCTTCTCCCCATACTGAACCAGCCAATACAAGTAAGCCGGGGGTTTGGTGCAGCAGAGCCGTAGAGCCATTTGTTCCAGGTAGCTGCCAGGCGTGTCCTGTGATTGACGGTAATGGTCTGCCCAGTTACTTGCAGCATAGTCTAGGAAGACGAACCTCTGCTCGTTGTTTGTTCCCTGAGGCATGTCCAACGGGACTCGGCCTTTAAAGTCGGATAAAAGCAGATATCTCATGCACGCCATTGAAAGTAGACGGTGTGAGTCTCGTGGGTCGAGTGAGTATTGCCATTTGAATGGAGATGGAGAGCCAAATGGCGATCGAACCAGGAACTCCCTCGCTGTCTGGTGAAGAAGAAAGACCTGCTCGTTTTGGACAACGACGAAAAGGCCACAAGCTTCCCGGATTGCACTATACAGAAGGTCGGGCGGTTGTACGTTTCTTTGGAGCTCTGCATGGCACGGATAATCCTTGTCTTGGAGAGCCAGTACCGCAGCCATCTCCACGACATGCAGCGGTCTATCTGCCGCAAGAATGACGTGCAGGACCCGTCTAGCTTTCTCGGGTGCACGACTCCTGCAAAGAATCTTATCGTATGCCTCTTCGACCGTGTGGGGCAGATGGCGAAGGGTTTCCCGCAATTCGCTGGACGTGAAAGTGACGCTTGCGTGGATAAGAGAGAAGACCAGGTGAACCCATAAGTACGTTCGGTGATTGATAGCAGTCATCTGCTGGAAAAGGAGACACTTCTCTTTTGGAGAGATGCGACTTCTTAGTTCTTTGATTCCTTGTTGTATATAAACAGTGATTTCCTGCGCGATCTTATCTGTCTCCTCCTGGCTTTCTCCACGGAGGTGGATGGTGGACTGAGACGATTCAAGATGCTGGAACGTTCGTTGGATACTTCGGTATGGACGGCTGGTCACGAGGAACTTCAGTTGAGGAATGCCTATGCCATTGTCCTTGTCGTATAGCGCCGTCAAAGCCTCAGCGAGCGGGCCTTGGTCCACACATTCGTCTAGGGCATCTAGAATGCAGATGATCTCGCTCTCATGGGGGCTAGCGGCCGCCGCCTTGGTCAGCATCCTCCAGAGCCCTTTGAAAGAGGAGAAAAGCTGGTCTCCTTTTTGTTGAAAGCTTTGGAGGAACTCGTCCAAAAGCAGAGCCGGTTTCAGGGCGAAGAGCTGATGCAAGATGCAGCAGAGAGCACCTGGGAGCACTTTCTGGTCGTCGAAGTCATCTTTAAAGAAGAAATAGCATGTTGTTCTGGTGTCGTTGGTAGGGAGGACATCGTCTATCAGGTATCTTGCCAGGACAGACTTGCCACAGCCCGGGTCGGCAGACACCCAAAGCAGCGCTGAACCCTTCTTTTGCCAGTTTTTGAAGAGATCGTGGGCGATGAACCATTCGCATGTGCCTTCTGTGCGTTTCGGATTCCTGTCCTTGCGGTCCTCGTACGTTGAGGTGTGTAGCCCTCGGAGAAACTCATCGCGTTGTTTCGCCTTCTCCGTCTCGGCATGGGGGATGTAGTAGTTATTAGTTGTGTGGTTTGTGGTGCGCTGATCACCAAAATGTTGCCTCGATTGGTCTGTGGCAATAACGGCGTGAGCGGTATTCATCGTCCTGTGTGCCATAGCTGGATCTCGTTCTCGTTCGGTTTGTTGATGATCAACCCATCTCCTGTTCACGACAGGCCAGAAGACAAGTTAATACAGGTGCGGGGTTGCCTTGGTGAGGCCTGCTTCGGCGGTAAAATGCCATCTGACGCCCAATGAGATTTCACCAGGCTGCCTGCCCCTTCCCTGCATCTCCCGGTCGAGTTCCTATCAATACGTATCTGTCCTAGCCTTGACCAGCTCTCCACGGCATCGCGGCCCGACGCTCCCACGCAATAAACAGTCCGTCGGGAAGATGGGGTGGGCAGCGAGTTGCAGACAGCTTCCGCAGTGGCGCGGGCATTCCCGACGGGACGACCAAGACTGCCGACGCAGTGGATGGCCGTAACACTCAGCCCAGCTTTTCGTAGACATAGCCTGACGAGTCGGGCACTGGAGCCCAAATCAACCCCTCCTCGAGAGTGCCTGCTGAAAGGCCAACAGGCCAAGACTGGGTCAGCTTCGAATTGGCCAACGTAGAGCGCCAGGGCGACTCTAGTAGGGCAAGTTGGAAATGCTGAGACAAAATCAACTTAATCAAGCATGACGTACAAATGTTTCAGTGCTGGAAAGGCATTGCGAGATTGCTAAGCGGCCAATCATGAACGTTGACGACATCGAAAGATGAAGGGTGAACTGTTATTATCGAAGATATTATTGTTATAGCTCTAGCCACCTAATAATTGAGGCTGCCTATGAGATTAATTACTTCTGAGCTAGCAAGCAAGCAAACAATATCCTTGCATCTCTAGCCTTGGGTTCCCGACATCTACCGCAGGGATGGGTTCTCAAGCTGTAACTATCATTGATCCAGAACAAGTCCAATAACAGAACCTACAGATCGGCCTCGCATCAACTTTTCTAGGCCTTTTCAGGGGACACTATTCGGGCCATATTAGAGCATAACCCCGCCTCGGGCACACCACTGGGCCCTGGCGACCTGTGAAACAAGACAGACTCGAAGACAATCTGTGAATCTGCACTGACCTAGAGTACGGATACCCGGTATGCTATATTCAAGGTCAGCGACAGGGGATAGAGACTCAAGTTAAAAAGCCTGTTAATAGCTGTTGTCTACATCGTACAGTTCTGTGAAGCACTCAAGCATGAGCGCAGCATCTCAAAGTGGTCAATGCGGGGTAGCACTGGATCTAAAGTGGTCTGTGCTTTCGAGTCAGCGCTTATTAATATTTTCCCTTCTTGGAAATATTTTAGTTCGTTGGTAGGACGTAAGGGACGCAGGAACAACCAGGGACGGACAAGCGCCTCGACGACGAGCCCCGGGAATGCAGGGCCTGCGACTCCGGCATGGCACCGTGCCCTGGCCCAGAGCACTTTTGGACGACGCAGGATCTTCTCTTGCCCTGCTTGTTATTTGTACCTGCTAGGGACGGATGACGTGTGAGGTCGAATGTGTTGAGGGAGCTTGGATGTGTCAAAGAAGAGAATGACGAGCTGTCGGACACCACAGCCACAAACAGCGTGCCAGCCCGCCCGCCGGGTTTGGCAGCCAAGACGGCGATACTCAGCGGCTATGTGCATCGGTGGTTTCAAGGCCTAGCGGTCTTTATTTCTTGCTGGTTATCCGAACATGTTTTATAGTGTGTAATTACTCGATAACTTGTCTCCGGATTGCCTCCCTCAAGCCTCTGTAGATACACTGGCTGCACAGTTGCTAATACGTCTCCTGGAGCTTTTGCATTCCACACCGGTGCACCGTCCACTATACAAAATACATAAGTATATTAGTTATCCGTAGTTCTTTACTATCTGAGTGCTTATTTCCTGCTCAGGGGGTTATACTAGAAGTTTCTTATCAGGGGAGTGGTACTAACGTGCTATCTTCGTTCTAGTACGAAGTAGAGATCTCCTGTTTTAACAGTATATAGGTCAGCTCTTTTTACATTCAAGGGGAAAGGGGTAGCCTTATGTAACAGCGGTAATTTAGTGAGCGAAGTTAAGTAGCACTTTTTAAAAGGCAGGGCTATCCTGTAATCTCTGTAATTGCGATAATTATGCCTATACTCATTATCACCGACAGCGGGGAAGTTACTTCTAAACCACCACCAAAGGCTCGCTCTAGAGGGTGTGTTACCACCCTGGAGGGGCTAGAGCTTTCTGGCGGCCATGGGGTTGGTACGTAGGGCTTTGCGATTCCCGAATCCGATCTGCAGTCGCAGCCTGGAGCCTTTGTCTCCAGGTGGGGGTAAGCTTCCCATCATATGTCCTCCATAGCTGGGGCAGAAACCTGACGTCCTCGACGCAATAGTCCATGATCGCTTGTGGGACAGGCCTCTTGTTGAAAACCTCATACGATCCGCCGCGCTCTGGGGCGAACAAGTCAAGGCCCTTCTTCTTACTGGCAGTCCAGGCTTGTTTTTCTGCCGAAACCAGGTTCGTGTCTCGCTCAATACACTTCGAAAGGCCGTTCACGAACCTGCGACTATGCAAGCGGGTAGCAAGCTCCATCAATTGAAGATCCGCAACGCCGCGCAGCCGGATGTTGTAGTGGGTGAACAAGGCATCAGAGTCGTTTCGTACGTCGAAGAAGACTTTTCGGATCTCTTCGGCTTCCAAGAGGTCCTTGAGGGAGCGGTTGCACGAGCCAGCCGTAGTGAAGGCCGCTGATTGCATGGTATGCGCGTCCACAAGGTAGGTTCTTTTGATTGGAGCTACAAAGATCTGTACGATAGAGATCGTGCCGGTCCGCGATAGATTGATACCCTCGAGATCAACATACAACGAGGGAGGGTCGTTCGGGAGGCCATTCATCGTATCAATGAGATCGACCACGGCCTTGTTGGTATCGACCCAGACGACAGGTTTGGGAATGTCGAGCGAAATATCATCGAGGGCAGTTGTGAGGCTCGAAATTGCCGAGACAGTGATGGCTTGAGGATTTGGCGACGCCATGGCTGATAAATTCCGACCGGCTTTAGAAAGATAGGCAATGCTGCACCAGCTTCGTCATATCTCTTCAAGGGAGACATAGACCTTTCACCGAGTCGTGGCAGCCATGGGATATTACACAACTAAATAGCCAGGTCATATCAGGCAGGGTACCGACTGCCCACGTATCGCTTCGAAGGCTTCACAGGCGACTTACTATTGGTTTAGCAAATTCTCACTGCGTGCATGGTGGTGTGGTCAGATGGTTGGTTACACAGGGCGGCAAGCCTGTTGAAGGATTGGATGAGACCATGGCGACCTGTGAATTCTCACTTTCCCCTCCAATGGAAAGAAGCATGGCTGATGCAGTAGGCCTCCGGCAGATTGGGCCAGCCCTCAGCTGATCATGCGTGATGCGTTGGCCTTTGCTGAAAGTTGCGTGGAAGGCGCAGAGCCGGTCCTGAGTCGTGCTAGAAGTAGCCCTCGACCAAGTAAGTGATTGGCTCAGAACGACGACGGCATGGTCGACAGCGACGGGTTCAGGCGCCGATGAGAATCAGACAACCTGAGAGGTGCCTAACCCCTAGTCACCTGCTTACTGGACATACACGCACGCACCTAAAGCCCCTTATCACGTTTGAGAACACGTAGATCTGCTGCACAGACAGGACACATTAAGTAGGCAAGGGATGTCCGCGATTGGGTAGCCAAGATTCTTGAACCATGGGTGTGCAGCAAGATTCCGGCCTTCCCCATTCTTCATCCTTCACGTCATTGGGGTGCGACCCCGAATAGTCCTTCCGGTACCTTCTTCCTTATCTTCCTATCATTGGCTCTTCCTTCGCGGCCTCTCTCGCGTGTGCGTGTGTGATATGTGCTGATTTCGCCAAAGGGGGTTGGTCGTATTATTATCTACGTGCTATATGCTCCGGCGTTTTCGGCTGCAGCCGCCGCTGCACGATGTGCTCGTCGGACCTCACCAACAGTCCTGGCCATGGGGGCCCACCATCGAATCCTATGCCACTCTACCTTGTCCTCCTGCGGCCTTTTCCATAGGTGGAGGGAATAAACATGTCTTGCATACTATAGCGGCCGACAGTTTGGTTCATTAAGGGGTTTTGCTACCGGTGGCCGGCCATCGATCGTGCGGTCGGATCTTGGTCCAGTGGACATGGTGAATGAACAGCGTGGGGTACCTTCAAATTGATATACCGTAGCGTGTAGCCCACGAGTGGGAGAAGGATAGCATTAACAAACTGCCATAGATACTTGCCCTTCGCCTCTATAGGGAGATATACACGTCAACTGAGCCCTAAAGATGGCCCACGTAGTACACGACGTCGCCTAACATAACACATGCGGTGGCAAGAGTTATCGAGTATGCCAGCAAGGCCATGGGTCCATCCACCTTTTGGTTAACATCTGCGCCGAGCTTAGTGCTTTATTCCTACTGTATAGTAAAACTTGCTATAAATCAAAGCTGAGAAGCTGACTGAAAAGAAGGACGCTAATTAAACACTATATACTGATAACACCTCCCCAGTAGGAAATCGAAAGAAAAACCAGATAGATCAAATACCCCCCTGACCTTAGTCGGCTAGTTATCGAAGGATGTCAAGTGTGACAGAATCGACTGCTCCGTGCTTGAGCAGCGCCTGTCGATTCACATCGCTTCGACAAGCTTTAAGCATCTTGGCCGTTACCCCGATGCCACCTGTCCTGCGCATAAGAAGACCAATGGTGTTTTCGTTGGCAAAAGAGTGCTTCAGAATGAGACAGATAACCTGTTCGGAGACGATCATGTCTTTGTCGGACTCCAGAAGAGAGTGAAGCAACCGCTCCCTAGTGCTGCCGTGGAAAACCATTGCCACAGCCACGAGGTCATCGTTACAAAGTCGCAGACATTTGCTCATTTTTGCGAGAGCAAATACTATGTCTTCCAGTAAATCCTTTTCCTCGACGTTGATATTAAGGAGGCCGCGTAAATATCCAAATGTCGCCCTCAATGGCGATCCTCCTTGCGAATCCAGGACAGTGGCATCGGCACCGTACCCTAATACTCTGTGCACGCACGCAAAGTTTCGAACTTTACAAGCAAGATGTAGGGGCGTACAATACTCCGGATGTATCTGGTTGGTTCGGGGGTCTTTCTTGAGAAGCTGTGCCAGAATATCCGCATGGCCTCCCTGTATAGCAGCGAAAATGGCCTTCTCGAAATAGCCAGCGGTCTCATTGATGTTAGCACCGTTGTCTATCAGCAGCTGTACCATAGTTGTGCTTCCAATAAAGCAGGCAAGATGGAAAGGGGAACCAAAAGGCCTCTTCGTATTGCCGACTGCCGCCCCGTGTGCAACCAGAAGCTGCACGATATTCTCACAGCGCGATATTTGTCGGTAGCTGATGACAGATGATGGAACTGATTGAAACGGCATTGCCTTGGAGGCATTACCATCTTCCGGATACAGTCCCGTCAGCTTTGGTCGAGGGATAGTTTCAACCAGCTTTCTTGCTGTATTTGGCCGAATAACGCGTAGACGAGGCATTGCGCAAGCCTCCAATGCCATTTCAAGTGGCGTTCCTCGTTTGGAGCCATGGCAATCAACTTGAGCTCCACGGGATAGCAAGAACGAGACCATCTCGGTCTGCAAATTGGCAGCGGCAATCTGTAATGCATAATCGCCGTTTTCATCTGGTTGGTTAATGTCGATTTCCATCACACCCAGCATCTTCATAGCTGCTTCTATCAAGCCTGTTGCACAGACCCGGAAAAACAGTCGTATGGTTGGGCGCACGTAGTCAAGCAGAAACCAGAGAACGGTGTCGTTGACGCCTTGGATCACAAAAGCCTTTTCGATAACAACTTCGGGTTCTTCGCCGTCGTAGATTTTCTCAACCAAAAGCTCGACCATGCCAAGACGTGCTTTGCGGCAAGCCAGATCAAACACCAATGCAGGATTCGATCCGGCTGTGATGAGTTTCCTGGCAATCTCGAGATGACCAATTTCGACAGCCTCAGACAAGGCCTCGCTGTCGACTGCTTTAGCACCAGCTGACAGCAAAAGCCGCACAACCTCGACGTGACCTCCTGCAGCTGCGAAACAGAGAGGTTTTGATACGTTATCAATGTCCATCTCGATGTCCGCCCCGTAGGCTAGGAGTAACTTGACCACATCCAAATGGCCATCTGCGATGGCAGCATGTATTGGGCTTGATTCCACAGTCCTCTTCCCAGGATAATAAGGAATCCTGGGCCTCCTTACGTTCACTGGCGCACCAGCGTCCAGTAGCTGTTTAGCTATCTCCAAATACCCCGACTTCGCAGCCAGGACCAGGGGATGCACTGTAATCGACATATAATGAACCACGTCTACCCCCTTTGCCAGAAGTGCCTTGACGATACCCAAGTTACCAGATTGGACACCCATTAGTATGGTCGATTCCTCAGATGGGTCTGCGCCGTGGTTCAGGAGGACCCGTACTACGCTTTCGTGGCCACCAGCTAGGGCTGCTCGCAGTGGTGTATGCCTGTGACCAACGTCCACTTCAGCGCCGCCATTCAGAAGCTTTTGGACCATTTTTTCGTGGCCAAAACGCGATGCGCCTTCCAGAGCTGTACCGTAATAGTATCCCATAGCGTTGATATTCGTACCACGAGAAAGAAGGAGGTCAACGAACGGATGATGATCTAGAACAGCAGTCATCCACAGGACCAGAGACCAAGATGCATCGCTTGTTTTTGCAGCAGGCATCTTGGTCAGGAGGTTGAAAAGGACAGCACCAGGGCCCTCGTTGAAGGCATACTCCAGAGACCGTGGTTCCAAGGAGAAACGGGAATGTTTGCTTTGTTTCCGTAAGTAGTGCAAGGCCTGCCTCAGCAACTTGTCTTCATTTTCGCCTCTTTCAGGGATGATTGCCCCAGCCGCAAAAAGCCTCTCAACAATAGGGGCTGCTGAAAGTTCACGTCCGGCTGCTGCAAAGAGGGCAGTCTCGCTATTTTTAGATAGGTTGATGTCAGCGCCTGCAGATATCAAGTCCTCTACTATATGCAAAGGACACCATCTTGCAGCCACGTGTATCGGGTACATGTCTTGGCCACCCAAGTCATTGGGGTCCGAGCCGTGCCGAAGAAGGAAGATGAGGACCTCATGCTGCTCCTGCCTTTCAGCCTGTCGCGGTCGGTGCTCTTCTGGTAGAAGACGGGAATGAGGCGTACGATGAAATGCCGATGAACCGAACCTTGCAAAGCCTCGCATGGTCGCTTGGAGAGGGGAGATGACCTGTGCCTCAATTTGTGTAACCAGGTCTGCTTGCGAATTTGCTGAAGCTGAGCTACTGCGTCGTCTGCGCACTGACTCCCGACTTGGACTCTGAGAACCCGGACTCTGAGAACCCGTACTCTGAGAATCCGTACTCTGAGAGTCCGTACTCTGACCTGATATGGACGAACCCGGAAGCCTTTGGCTGAGACTTGGACTGACAGGTCTATCAGGTACAGGCATGTTGACATCCGCTAACAAGCCTTCAACCAGGTAGCGGACAACCTGGATATGACCGTTCTCGCAGGATACAGCGAGGGATCGTAGCATAGCATCGCCGCCAGTTGCGCTGGTTATTCTCGGCTCATATGATTCGTAAAGCTCCATCATTTCCTTGAAACCACTGGCAGCAGCTGCGACAAAGGCCTCCTCTAGCGAGAATCCAAGGTTTTGTTTGAGGACCGCCGACTCGAGAAGACTCTGTGCAAGTAGCCTTTGTCCATGTAAGGAGCATAGTTGAAGCCCTGCATCAATGTCTTCTGTGGACACTGCCTTTAGATGTTCTGACTCCGAGATCGCACTGAGGAGTGTAGCATTGCCGGTCACACACGCTTCCATCAAGTCCGAGATGAGCTCATCCCTGCCGGTTGTAGGATCACGGTACTTTTCAGCGGCTGTTCTTGGTTTCTTGTTCAACCCCTCGATCTCCTGCCTCCTGTTCAGCTCCTCGATCTCACGCATCCTTTTAAACTTCGTGATCTCTTGCGGCGCGCAATGCTTGTCAGCCAAAGCCAGAGCGAGTTCCACGATCTGTGGTTGTGACTTGTTATGCCCGACCTCAAGGATAAGCTCAACGTATGAGCTCAAGGGCATAATCTGGTCAATGTTATCCACCATTGCTTGGATGACGCCCAAGTGACAATTTGAAGCTGCTCCTGAGATGGCATCACGAATATCACTTCTTCGGATGCCAATTATCATCTTAGGTTCCATAAGCAGATTGATAACGCCCACATGTCCACCCGAGGCGGCTGCGGAAAGCGGAGACTCGTTGTCTTCCGAGGAGTACGATCCTTCATATTCCGAGGAGTCCAGTCCTTCGTCTTCCGAGGAGTCCGATCCTTTGTCGTCCGAGGAAACATCGGTCGAAGTATTTCTGGTCTCTGAGTGAAGACTCGAGCAATCGCCGTTGGCTACACCAAAGATGGCTTCAAGGTCGGTGACCGGCCTTTCTGCGTTGAATTTCTCGTTTTTGGTGACCAGGGCTGTCTCTCGTGTTCCGGTTGGGTGGAATTCTCTTCTAGGGAATGGGGTCCTCGGGAGTCGCACGTATCGTGAAGCAACCCCTTGCGGCATAAGGCTGTGGAACGGGTTGGGCACTGGAAGGGTATGATAGGGCTTGTAGCCTTCTTTTAGCATCAGCATCATAATGTTTTGATGTCCTCCTGTCGCAGCTGCAAGAAAGGCGTCTTCGAAACGGCCGTTAATATGAACATCTGCCCCTGCATCGAGAAGAACCTTTACAGCATTATATCGACCATGATAAGCCGCAGCTTGTAAGGCCGTCCCATAATAGCTTGTCTGTTGGTTAACATTAGCGCCCTCGTCGACAAGAAGCTTGAGAACAGAGGTGTGTCCTTTGACGGCTGCAATTTGGAGTGCATCCCCAAACCGTCCGCCGGCGTTGATGTCAGCTCCCTCATCCAAGAGCAAGCGAATGAGGAACTCTGAATTGAGAAGGGATGCAGTTCTTAACGGCGTCCCGAAAGCGCCCTGAGCCTCCACACTCATGCCTTGTCCCAGAAGGAATCGCACCATGTCTGGGTGGTTATACAGAGTTGCTATCGAAACCGCGTCGGGTGGAAGGACGTCTTGGATGTTGGCATGTTTGTCCAAAAACTGGCGAAGAATGTTGAACTCGCCGCCTTCTATGGCTTTCCGTATCTTTCTCTTCAGTTTATCAGGCTTGCTTTGACTCTTATTCAAGGACACAAAGCGCGAGCTTTGCAGTTCTTCCACCACCGGCAAGAACCCTGAACGAGCAGCTCCATCCAGGGCATTCTCATACTCTTCCTCCGTTGTGACCACACCGCCGTGTTCAAGGAGATGAAGTGCCAACATTTCCTGGCCGCCTTGGAAAGCTGCTTGCAAGGCGTTTTCATGGACACCACCATGAATAATGCTCGCCCCTAGCCTCAGAAGTGTGCTCACAACTTCCCGATGCCCTCTAAAACATGAAGCGTGCAGCGGACTGCCGTGTCTTCCACATTCAACGTTGACATCAGCTCCGCATTCCACGAGAATGGAGACGGTTCTTGTGTGGCCCTGAGCCGCCGCAAGGTAAATGGGGGTGTGGCCGAAATCGTTTCGTTTGTTGACAGCAATATCATCCAGCTTTGAGAGGACTAGACTGAGTAAGCCGTCCAATCCGAAGATACTCATCAAGAATAGCACCCCAGTATCCCCATCAGGAATAGCGACTAAATTTGGTTTCATGACATGATCTGCGGTGAGACTTGAACTGATTTCTCGTATCAATCGAAGCCACGATTCAAAAGACAAGGTCATGTCGAGATCCTCGTCGAAGATGAAAGCTAACGCTTTGCCGAGAATGGACCCAGTGCCGTTCGTACCCTCAGCCCTTTTCGTATGAACGGGCCAATACATCGCTGCATAGACACCAAAGTCGCCGCTAGGAGACCCCAAAGGCTTCTCGGAAGGTAAACCTCGGGAGATGAATTCAATACAGGCTGAAGAAATGAGGCCATGTGCAGCAGTCGCGGCCAAAGATTCTTGACGGAGTAGGAACTCGCGTACCGATTGGTGTGCGAAACAAACCGCGTCACGCTTCAAGTCTAGAACGATCAAGTTGGCGCACATAGCCGTAATCTCTGTCAGTTGTAGTGTCGAGCCCCTTTCTGCAGTAAGGATTGCGGCCAGGAGGGCGGCGGGTGTCAACGTCTCCCTCATGTAGAGAATCCAGGAAAAGACCCTGATAGCGATCTCGCGGGATTTGGCACCTTTCCCAAAAATGTATCTCATCTTATCCTGATACAGTTCTTCCAGGCTCTCTGGAAGTTTGTTCTGTAGTGCTGCCGCGATATCATCCTCGTGGTCTTCTCGGCAAAGACGGACAACCTGCAATCTGACCCAGAGGAACCTGGATCATGTCAGCGTGAAGGCTCGAAGTCAACATGGAAAAAAGGGACATACATCTCTCCAGCGCCGTCAACGAGTGCTTGAACCATCGACTTGTGCAAATCAGGAGACACATCGCCGCCCAGAAGCAAGTGGTTTGCCACCACGGAGTCCACCTGCTGAGTCACGTATAAGTGCATGTCCTTTTTCGTGTCGTGGCTGGTGATCCGAATCTCCTTGTTTGGAGCAACAGCAGCTATTGTCCGGCTATCGCTTCTGCTTGTTAAGAAGACCTTCACAACATTGTTGGCTTTCGAGACAATCTCCTTCAGAGCAGCAATAAGACCATGCCGCTCTGTCTCCTCGATGCTATCAATAGCATCAACTATGATGGCCAATGATTCCAGCTCGGCCAATTCCAGAATAAGCCGAGTACATACTTTGGCTCTGAGTTCAGGCATGTCCCTTTTGCTCACGCTTGCCATGGCAGTCTGGCGCTCATACTCGGACACAAGACAAGCCTTAAGCTGTGCAGGCCTTCTCCTGTCAAGAGCGAGCTGACTGAGAATGGTTCGCATTACATCATGAGACGAACGCTGCGCATTGTCGAAATCGGGGTCTGCGCAGTAGAAATATGCCAAAGAAGAAGTTGGTGGGCCATTTCCTACACTCGAAAGCCAAGAATCTACCACCAAAGAGCACAGTGTTGATTTGCCCGAGCCCGTGATGCCATGGAGTAGAAGCAAGGAAGGAGAACTCGATGTCTGCCAGTCCAGATATGCTTCGTGCGTAAGTAGCCACTCCCCGATATCTGGTAGTCGTGATTCCGAAACAAAGCAATGGTGCCTGTAATATGGCGATGCGGATATCCAGTCCAGGATTCTGTTGTACTTGTCTTCCGATAGGCATTCGGCCGCGAAAGCGATGGCGTCATTGGACTGCCTTACAACCATGTTCTTGATGAGATGTAAAGTGCTCGAGTCCAAGAGCGTGGCAAGCTTCAAAGCCTCGTTATCCTGAGCCTGGATTTTACGCATCTGCTCGGGGCTTGCAGTGCGGAAGGGACTCTTGATGAGCCGGGCTATTCAGTGTGTCATTCCCCGTCTCGCGATAGGCCTCAGGTTCAAGAAAAGGTAATGGAACCTCAGGAAATACTAACTCTTGGAGCTTTCGTGGAACATTCTGACGGCTCGAGCCAGGTGGGTCAGAATCTCGCCGTAGAGACGAGTCAATGTATTCTCCAACATCAACTCAACCTCTGACTTGGTCCCTTGCAGGTAAAGGCCTTCGAACTCCCGATAGCGGGTTATGATGTGAGCTATGGTCTCTACTGCGCAAAAAAGGTTAGCCAGGTCTGTGTATGAGACTCGCAAAGACTCGAGATTCTACACAATCTCAATGTTATCCAAACCTCTGGGACTTACAGTCGCTGACTAGGGCACCAAACACTTCAAGATCGGAGACGACTGTCTGAAGTAGGAACCTGAAAGCTGCCCATGGCAATGCAGCATGTATCGGATCATATGATACAGCGACATCGCCCACCGTCTGGAATGTCTTGATCCATCCGGCCATCTTTTCGAGGACATGCCTCACGATGACAGTATCTCCGTTGGGCTTCTTGAACTTCCATTTCTTGCGTTCGGATACCGCTCTCTGGGCTTCGACCTCTTTCAGTACAGCATCCTGCGTTCAAACTATTAGCTATGAAACTCCACTCCTATTGAGCTGAAGGCACGTCATTCTCACCAGGATGTCACGCTTATGTGTCTTGGTCGCAATCAACCCATTGCGAAGATCAGGATCCAATGAGTTGAAGGCCTTGTCCCACAGACTTGGGGCCGTGGTGGGGGGGTTTCCGGGCGATGTCATGAGTGTGTTGAACTTGAAGACCCAATATCGGGGGTTGCACACGCTAACATGGTGGTTTGTGAAAAGAAAGTTGGGAGGCCTCACAGGGAACGTGAGGAGATTAAATTGCATCTCCCTGCTTATGGTGTCAGACTCGTGTAACGCACCAACTGGAGGGGCAGAGATTCTGTCATTGGTCGCGGCTATTGGTGCAGCGTAAGCAGCTGACAAGCAGTACGACACTTTTCTCACTCAGCCACAGTTCTGGTTAAATAAGCCTTCCACTGAAACCCGTTCAAGCCAGCTTTGGATGGCACAGCTGGTGAGATGGCAGTCACGTGCCTTACCTGTACGTATATGTAGTCACATCTCAGCTGCTGCTCTCAGCAGTCTCTTCTTTCCTTCTTTAATGAACTCATTGCATGGAGAATCGAATTTAACTCTGGAAATAACAGATATCACCATGTGATTAATGTAGAAAAGTATCTTAAATGAATGGACAGCTATTAATTAACAGCAAACCAACGTCTCAAAATGTCCAGCCCATCTTACACTCCCTACTAAGTCCCAGGCTAAAGAAGGCAAGTAGAACGATAGTGTTCTTTGTACTACTCCTCCTCCTCCTCTTCCTCTTCTTCTTCTCCATCCTCTCCTCCCAGCTGGCCGGCGCTCCCTATAATCGCCACCTCCTCGTGTCCCTGCGGAATATGTCTTTCAAGCTTGTCGATCTCGTCCTCAGCCTGCCCCTCCTTCCTCTCCGGTGACGCCACGTAGAAACCCTGGTGGACCAGACAGAGGCGGTACCCGTTCTGGGGCCCGTGTCTTCCAGTCTGGTAGATGGCGAAGACGATGGATCGTTCCGTCTTGCCCGTCTTCTTGTTCCGCGTGCCGAAGTGGAAGATGTGGTGGCGTACAGAGTTCGTGGAGTTGGGGATCTCGTCAAAGGCGCCCGAGTTGGTTAACTCGCGCACCATGGGGGTTGGGAGGGGGGTAACGTCGGTCAGGATTTGGAAAGACATGATGATGATGATGATGATGATGATCGAATAAGGGACGGGGAGCGGATCGACTGCTGTCTACTTGGTCTTGAAGCACTCTCCGCTCTCAAAGTTCTTCTTGATAGCGGCGGAGATGGTCTGTGTTTTTACTGTGTCAACACATGTTCGCCAGCCAAGGAGTAGCTTTCGTTAGGGTCGGACACTCACGTAGCAAGTGGCCTTGTTGCTCTGCACGCACAGATACGACTTGCCGCCTTCCTTGTCCTTGCAGTTGTGGGCGCTGCGCTTACCCTTGCTGTTGGCAGGGTTGCATTTGCCGTTGTACTCAGACTTGACACGCTTGATCAGGCCCTGGTTGGCGCAGTGCACAGTGGCACGCGAGGACAGTGTCTCGAAGTCGTTGGGATCCAGGTCGACGTCAATAACGTCGAGACCCTCGTCGTCTCGGGCGATGAGATGGTTGCCAAAAGAGTCGGCCTGCGGCAGGGCAAGCGTAGTGGTCGCGCAAAACAGGACGACGGCAGTAGGGAGGGAGAACTTCATTGTAGCGATTGGGAGGGGGAGAGGGCTCGTTTTTATAGGCCTAGGTAGAGAGTATAAAGTCACGTGCTATGACGTCAGGTACTAAGATGGTGATGGCTGTTTGTTTCGTTGTGTGCTCGTGATGGACCTATCCCCATCGGCTGCGATGGTTCTCAATATTTATACTTCTTTAGAATCTAATACACTGCTCAGACGGGGAGTCCTATGTGCGGCCAGGATTAGGAAAACATCGCAGGTGGTTCCTCGAGGCGACATTGACCTAAGGTGTGTAACAGTAAGCTGCCCATGTTTTCCTTTTTTAGCGCTGATCGTGCCACGAGCATAGATGAGCACATGCACTTATTGTCATCAGGCCGGTAACCGAGGGGGTTGTCAGCCAAAAGGGGCTTCGGATCTGAATTTACCATAAAGCTTTACATAAGACAGTATATTGCTAGACCGGCAGCATCAGCAGCATCAGCTTACATTTTGATTAAGTACTTACTCACTTGTCTTAGGTTACAATCAGGCTGATCCGCTTAAATTGAACGATCCTATCCTCCTCTGCCGGAAATAGTAGCAAAGGGCTGGCTAGTGCTGGCTCGTATAATGCAGTGTTAATTAATTGAATCGTATATCACGTAAGACGTGTCAATAACCTCCTACCAAGTTGAACGACTCTTCACTTCAGGACACCTTTCATAGGCGAGAGGCTCAGCGGCATACCCGCTTTATTAGCAAATTATTTCATTCTGATACGAGTGAATACGACTCAGTCCAGCAAAGGAGGTCGATTCGAGGACATGGAACCGAGTCATGATGAAAGGGGCTGGGTTTGGCTCGCTGTAAGTCGAGTGTCAGCGCTTTCATGAAGGAGGGGCCAAGAACGTTGAGTATCATCATTGAGACCCTCACTTATTACTCTTATACGCCTTGAATCCATCAAATACAGCTGACGATCGAGCCTCGCTGCAACACTGCCAGCAATGTCCGGGGTCTGCCGCGGGGGCGATGCAAAGCCACGCGTATTGGATAGGCCAGCGGCACTGGAGACTTGATAATGGAACCGAAGGATTATTGAAAGAGAATACGATCATCTGTGACATTGAATCCGTTGAATGGATAGCCTGGCTTATTCTTTTACGGCTACACATGGGTCCTGCCCTGCTGATCGAGGGGCTTTTTGGCATCGAAGTGTGCTATACGAGCAGGCTAAAAAACAAGGTACGAGCCATTTCCGCTTGCGTTGTCCCATTGGAGCGGCCTTCTATATTTTGATGATCGGGCTGGCTTACTGTAGCGGGATGGCTCTCAGCACGCAGATCAGCACGCCACCCCTATCATGTTTGTATGTCCTCTGCCTTTGTTGGTCATTTAGCCCCTTGCCAGTCTCGCATTCACTTGCTTCAAGATCAGCCACCACTCCAACGATGAATATCCAGTATGCATGTCGCAGCCGTCACAGCTAACCGACATGAACCAAGGGCTGGATGAGCGTATCGACGACGTCGAGGAGAAGCTCAAGGAGCAGCTCCTGGAATACCTGAACAGCGAGACAGAAGAGAATGGGGCGGAAATGCTGGAGACCTTGCTAGATAAGATATCTGAATGAGACGAGAATCACAATCAGACTGGTGCCCCTTTGCTGTAGGCACTGGCGGTGTCAGTCATGCATGGTGACGGGTAAGGGCTGTAGGTAGGTATGCCGACGCGGCCGAGCCGTCGACAAGAGTCTGAGGCATTGAGAATGGCCTAACACGATAAGCAGACACTCGCCTTCGTATTAATTCATGCGAGCTCGGATAATACTTGCTGCCGCCTGGCCTCTGAGACTGCCCATCCGATACAGCAAATGCTTACGTGCATGATGCTCCATATATACACTAGAGCCAACCGAGGGCTGAAGGTGGACAGCAGCAACACTGCTTACTCTCCGGGCTTACTCTCCGGGCTAGGACAGCGCGCGCATCCAAGGGGACATTATCGAATTCAAAGTTCATGGGCAAATCACTACTAACAAGTCCTTGACCTCTGCCCCTCCACACTCCGATACGTGACCCAAGCTTATAAGGAGCCTGCAGGGGGAATTTCAATATACCGTCATTTTCTTCCACCCTCCTAGAAAGCCGCGCCCATGGCAGCTGCCGCGAACCCAAGGCTCGCCACCGCCCATAGCGCAGGTGCTGCACTACGCTCTTGGGCTCCCAGAAGGCAGACGCGGCGCTGCCGAGAGAGAACCAGTCTGACAGCACCCCCGTGGGTGCGGCAGAAGTGAAGCCGCACCACTTCTCCTTGGACAGCAGGCAGCCGTAGTCTCTGTCGGCGGGGTCAATGGTGCTGAGACAGGGCGCCATGGCCGACTTCGCGTACGAGTTGATGGCGGTGTTGAGGCCCCCCGTGGGCCTCGGCACATTGAAGTATTGCACCGCGTCCTGGGTCAAGCAGCGACAGTCCTCCGAGGTCACGGTTGGCGGTGCCGTGGGCGCGACGATCGAGTAAATGGTTGAGTCCCACGTATACGCATTGGCGCCCTTCACCAAGGTTAGGGCTACCAGGGCCAAGCTGCTGGCTATGTTCATATTAATGGATGCAGTGTTGAATAAGTAGTATTGAATGGTGTTGAAGAGTGCTGAATGTGGAGGGTGAAATAGAATGCCCGCGTGAGGCGCGAGAAAGCCTGGGGGTAAAGAAGGTCAGATAGCTAGTTTGACCTTCTTATAAAGACATTCTATGTGCCATGGGACTTGGCGGGTGAGAAGTCTATGGAGTCCTTCTAATTGGGTACCATCAGTCGTCGGTCCGATGGCTCGTCACATCCCGGCCCATCCTGCCCCTTGCAGGCTACAGCCTGTAGCCTGCAGCTCTCGACCACCCATCGGCACGACCTCGAAGTATCTCTCAGGGAATATATAAGGCACCCTTCCCATCTTCCTCACACAGATCCCTTCTTCGCCAGCCGCCTTTCCCAAAAGCTCTGCCTCGGATTGAATCGGCGAGACTTAGCCTATCCTGTCTTTCTCTTCTTGGCTGCTCCCAACATGCCCGGGCTGGATAACGTCCACTATTTGCGGGACGAGACTATCTCGGCCGTGCGCGAATACTACACCTTCCTAACCAAGATGTACCTCGACGAGTCGGACGTGTTGGAACCGCCTGCAGAGGGTTGGCCTCACATGGACAACCTGCGATGCATAGGGAAGACAGACGAAGTGATTAAGCTTCTCCGTCATCTTCCCTACCTTAAATACGCAACAAGGACAAGTTCAGCGTGGATGGAAAAACCCCAGAAGTCGCCCCCAGATACCACTTCGCCGACTGGGCGCGGCTTGCTCTAAAAGTGTCGCCAGGTGCGGATTAGGGTCTCAATCTCCGATCAAGCTCGGAACCTACTAAGCCCGTCGACGCGGACAGCATCCCGCCCAGCGTCGTCGGCCTGACCTTTGGCTGGCGTAAAAATCCCTGCTTCTTGCTCGATACGCTACGGGGCGTCGTCCACTGGCACCAATGTCCAGGGGAAATCAGAGCCAACCTCAACAACAGCCCAAACTGGGTACTGTCCGTATCCGACGTGGACGATCCATACGACTGGGCACCCGAAAACGAATGGGAGTGGCGCCTTGAACACTCAGCCTGGGCCGTCGCCAATCTCTTCAACATCCTCCGCGGACAATTCCAAGCCTTGAACTTTGTGCCCATTGGTTCGCGTGACGTTCATGAAATTTACACGGTGGGTTCAGATAACTCGGCCGTGATATCGGCAGTCCAGAACATGTATCGCCAGCACGGTTGGCCTGACCTGGCCACCTTTCACAAGCAGGATTGTCTACGAGCCGTGAGGAGGACCTTGCGCGAGGAGTTTCCGGACTTTCTCACTGATGATGGAGACGAGGAATGGATCGAGGACTTGGGGGTTATGGAGACATGATATCATTGCGACCTGCAACCACGGGGGTGCCCTTTCTGTGGCAGTTTTTATCAAAGTATCTGGCTACCTACTTTAAGCACAATACCAACCTTTCTTTTGGACCTCAGATGCCCTCCGCATCCTGACATCCTCATGTGTGGCAAATTCTACGCGTCCACTCCGTCTCGTGGATGTCATCCGGGAAGCTTGTGGTGCATCTTCAACGGTACTCCCAGATGAAACCATGACCGTGGTTGACTCTCTCGTCCATCCTAAAGAAGACTCTTCTGTCTTCACCCCGGGACCAGCCCACTGTCGGCTCACCGTCTTGGAATGGTTCAGGCACAAAGATATAATAATATTACAAAATAGAGATTCTCATTATCCATAACTAACGTATTTAACTAACTTGTTTTTGTTATTTCATCAAAGCCAATAGTAAATAATAATTACGCTTCCCAAGAGCCTGCGGTTTCATAAATCCTAAGCCTGCTACACTAGGCAGCAGCCCCTACTATAGCCTGTCGAATCTCCTCCCCGATAGCAAGAAGCGACGGACACTGCACAATCGAGATGATGCTCAGCTCGACGCCTGCCTCGTGCGCGATCCAGTTCTTTAGCTCGATGGCCACCAGCGAGTCCATGCCCAGGCTTTCGAGCGGCTGATCCAAGGGGACGTCGGCCACCTCCTTAATGGTGAGCTTGGCAATGTACTCGGCGACGGCCTCGGTGATCTTGCCGCTCGTCTCTTCGTCCGAATCGTCACCCGCCCCGGTCACCAGCGCCTTGAGACTCGACTTGGACGCGCCGCCGCCGCGGCGCCCCGCCTCCTGGCCCGGCCGCGCCAGGTTGTAATACAGGCCGAGGCGCGCATCGCGCTTCCAGGCGAAGCGGTTCTCGGGCGAGCTGAACGGCGTGTCCGTCACTATGCCCTGGGCGAAGTGGGCCGGGAACTCCCAGGCGTCGATTTGGGGCTGGTCGCCGGCACTGCTGCTGCTGCCACCACCACCACCACCGCCGCCACTACTGACGGCACCGCGGGACGAGCGCAGCTTGGCCACGTGCACGGCGTCGAGGAACTCGCTCACCCGGACCGGCCGGGGCCCCGTGCGCGTGAGACGGTTCAGCAGCCCGGCCGTGCGCGCGACGTAGCCGGCCTCGGCCATGACGCCTATGTCGATGACGGACGCCGCGAGGCCGCTGCGTTGGCGGTACTGAACGAAGGCATTGAGGAAGGCGTTGGCGGCGCTGTAGTTGGTCTGGCCGATGTTGCCGACGAGGCCGGCGAAGGAAGACGTCAGGATGAAGAAGTCCAGCTCCAAAGAGGAGGAGGCTTGATGCAGGTTCCAGGTTCCTTGCACCTTGGTCTCTACGGCCGCACTCCAGTCGGCGAAAGTCATGTCGTTTAGTACCACATCCTGTATTGCAGTGTCAGCCCCCTTGTCCATCAAATTGGTTGAAAGCTCGTGAGCCTTACCCTGAGAACCATTGACATCTGGATAATCCCCGCCACTGGTTTGGCGGCACTGCCGAGTGCCCGCTGGACGTCATCCAAGCTACAGACACTGCCAGCCACCAAGTGTACTTGACAGCCTTGAGACTGTAGCTCCTCGACGAACTCTTTCGTCCCTGATCCGCTTTGTGCCGACCGGGAAAGGAAGATCAAATGACGCGCGCCATTTTCCACCATCCAAGTGGCCAAAACTCGGCCCAGTCCACCAAGGCCACCGACGAGGAGATAGCTCCTGTCGGACCTGAACTCGGGGGTAGGCGTTGGCGCGACAGAGTCCAGCTTCGAAGGGTCGTCGGGCATCTGAATGATGATCTTACCGATGTGCTGTGCGCCCTGCATAGTTCTGAAGGCGTCACGGATATTGGCCGCAGGATGGACACTATCGATGGTTGGGCCCCGAATCTTTCCGGAATTGACCAGGTCGACACATCGTTGCAAGAGCCTTTCAAGTCAATCTCGTCAGTATGTATAGATGTCCGTAGTCTAGATGAAAAGGGTGGTGATGGGTAGGGGAGGTCCTGGCCAGAGAAGGAGAAAAGGACTTACCCGAGCATGCGTTCAGGCTGCCGTCGAGAAAGCCCCAATAGATCCAATCCGACAAAGGTGCGATTCTGTTCGAATGGCTCCATTGCCAGCTTCGCCCTGCGTTGGAAATCTCGCTTGCCGATTTCAACCATGGTTCCAAGTTCGGCCACGCATAGCCACGACGCCCGCAGCAGGTCACCGGATAGCGAGTTCAGCACTACGTCGACCCCACGGTTGTTGGTCATGCGCATAATGTTGGGGAGGAAAGAACTGTCGCGGGAGTGGAGGATGCGCGAACGCTCGATGCCGTAGTGTCGAACCAGGTAGTCGACCTTGGTCTCGCTTCCTACCGTACAATAGACC
Organism: Apiospora pterosperma; assembly: GCA_019976485.1. NCBI lineage: Eukaryota > Fungi > Ascomycota > Sordariomycetes > Amphisphaeriales > Apiosporaceae > Apiospora > Apiospora pterosperma. The sequence continues at coordinate 267,528 of JAFBMP010000010.1, forward strand.
TACGAGATGTACGTTAATAAGGGGGGCCCTGTCCGTCTGTGCGGGCAAAAGCCCGACGCGTAATGGCAACTCACCTCGGCACCAATCATCTGGGCAATCTGAATCGCCGCTAAACCCACGCCGCCGCAGGCTGAGTGGATGAGGATGGACTATAGCACATCAGTAACTAAGCCCCCGAGTGAAATGCGTGGGAGCACCAGATGCTCACCTGACCCTGCTTCAAGTTGGCTTTGTCGACCATGGCCGCGTACGCGGTCGTGTAGACGCTCGGTAACGCAGCGGCCATTTCGTAGCTCATGGAATTGTCCAATTTGACGCATGCCATCTCCGGAACGATGATGTGCGTAGAGAAACACCCAGCCGCCATGTAGGCAACGCGGTCACCGACGGACAAGTTCTGCACCCCGGGGCCAACCTCCTGAATGACGCCGCTGCCCTCCAGCCCCATATCGTTGGCGTTGTGGAGAAAGCCGAGAGAGACCATCAAGTCCTGCACGAGTGGTAAGCCATGATCAGTTCTTAGATGCTGCCTGAGTAGTTATTAGGAGACATGACATACCCTGAAATTCAGGCCGGCTGCTTTGCTCTGCACCAATACCTCGCCTCTTCCGGGGGGCGCGATTTCGCCTTGCTCCCAGTGCATAGACTGGAGTCTTCCGGTGGCTCCCACCCGAAGGCTCTTCCGGGAAACCGTAGACGTCTTCGTCTTGTCCTGGGGCAGCATCAGTGCGCCTGATGTGGTCTGCCAATGCACGCGGGGGATCAGGATGCGGCCAGAGGAAATGGCGAATTCGTAGTCGGGGTCTGTGTGCTCGGCATTGGCCTCTTTGGTGTTGATTCGCATCAGAATCTTGGCCACCGCTTGCGTTGCGACATCTATGGGGGTCAGCTTGTCTATCTCTACAGTGAACAGGTCCACAGCCATCTCGCGGCGGGCACTTCGCGCCAACCCCAGGATCATGGCCGCTCTGGGATCTTCGCAGTCCACCTGTGAAGCCTGGGTCAGCCACACCAGTTTCCTGGCTCTTTTCTGCATGTAAGTGACCATGGTCGTGAATGCAGCCTCGTCCATTCCGTGTACCACAGGCTCCTGGAGATCCAGGAGGGAGATGACGTCTTGGGAAGCTGGCAAAGCATCGCCGAACTTGCAAATGCCGACGTCTATGCCAAGAATTTCAAGGGCGGTCCGCATCTCCACGACATGGGGCGACTCGGCCTCGTAGCATAGCAGAGTCACCTGCGCAGGTTTGGTCGCCCGGCTTTGTCGTGAGGCAATAATCGCAGCTTCGCAGTTGTATGGCGCTTCGTTGTCCAATGCTGAGACCTCGGGCTTTTCAAATCCGGCGGCGACGAGTTCTTTGGCCCAGCGCTCCGGCGAGATATAAGGCTCCGTCTCACGGCCGTCGTCGGCACCGAGCCACCAGCCGGAAACAAATCCCTAGAAAGCACACGGTCAATTCACCGCCCAGAGCTCTTATTCGTTCATGCCAAGCTGCGACTTACCATTATGTAGTTGCATGACTTGAATTCTAAATACGCCATCAGCTTCACGTTTTGGGGACCACGCATTCATCGGACCTACCTGGGCATAACTCCCTCAAGAACAGCCTTCCGCCGCCGCTGAGAAGGGAGTGCAAGCGGCCAAGTGTGACGGACAAGGACGGGGTGGCGTGGATTACCTGGGAAATCCAGAATAGTGAGAAACGCTGCATCTTACGGCTTCCAGCTTGGGACGCATCATGGAGGAACAACTCACATTGGCCGCCACAATCAAGTCAAAACTCCCCTTTTCGAAACCCTGCTCCAGGGGATCTTTGTCGAGGTCCAGTACAGCGTACTCCAACCCATCATATTGGGCAAATCGCTCCTGGGCTGCCATCATGAAGCCTGCGGACACGTCTGTAAAGGTGTAGCTGTCGTACAGGCGCTCGCCACTGGGCGAATGGAGCGCCTCCAGAATGGAAGCGGTCGTTCCGCCAGTACCCGCACCGACTTCCAATATCCGCAGGCGGGGGTTAGTGTTCCCGATGATCCGGAGGATAGAGGAGTAGTCAAAGCCTTGACTGATATCGTAGAGCTTCGTCAACAAGTCGTCCTGGCGGAGAACTTCGAGAGGGTGTGTCGCCCCGGTGAAGATAGATTCCGCTACCTGGAATAGGCGATGGATGGCAAGGGGGACGGCAGCGAGTGGCGTGCCTGAGAGTTCCTGTACCAACTCCTGGATCCGAGCCAACCGGTCCTGTCTGGAAAGGTTCTCCAGATTGATGCCAGGCGTGATAAATTTGTTTTCACCATTATGATAGCTCTGAATATACGCGCGGAACCAGTCGTACTGTTTGAGGAGATGGGAAGGAGTCGCCTCGTCTGGCTTGATCTGCTCCAGATGATCCATGGCACAAAGGATGACGAGTTCCTCGACAGAATGTATCTCCTTGAGTTGAATCTGCCTAGAAGGGGCATAGCTGCTGAGATCGACCAGATCGCTGTGAGGCATCCACTGGAGATTCGAAAAAGGTGAGACTCTGCTCCTCCTGCTTGATCAGTATGGGCAAGTTCGGTGGTCCTCAGGCCTTTGACAAAAACCACTGGCGTCCCGTCATGGGTGCTGCGGGCCACAAGTTCACCATAGGGCTGGCTTTTGGACATGTCATCAAGTTTGCCGTGAACGCTGAGGTCTTTGGAAGAGCTTGGAGAGACCACCATCTCCTCAATAAACGTTGGGACTTGTGACCCCGTCAGTTTCCTGTCAAGCCCCTGAGCACCGGCAACTGCAAGCACCTGCAAGCAGTGGTCGAGCTGGGCCGGATGCACAGCGTATTCTCTGACCAGCTCTTCATCGGCCTTGGGCAGGGCTACGGTAGCCATCGCCTCGTAGCCGGTCGTGGACGCGGTTATGGAACGCATGCCGTGGAACATGTCAGTGTGGCTGATCCCACTCCGCGCCATGGCGCGGTACCAGTCATCCGCATCCACCTTACGGGCAAGATCCGCCAGCGGGGGTGCTTCCGTGTCCTCGGGCATGCCCAGAGCACTGGAGTCATCTTTGGAGGCCCGGGCCTCTCCCATGACGTTGTGAGTCCATCTAACTCCGTCGAATGAGTTGATGTCGAACGAGTACCACGGCGACTTCTCATGGGCGTCAATCATAATAGGCTTTAGACTCGTCATAACCTCTACCTGCTTGTCGAACTCGAGAACGCGAGCAGCCAGGATCTGCACATTCCGCAAGCTGTACGTGGCCTCGCCTTCCAGCTGTTTAATGGCTGCGCCCACCATGGAGATGAACCCCGTCCCCGGCATGATGGCTTGGCCATGGACTTCGTGTCCAGAAAGCCAGGGCAGGTCATTGAGAGACATGACGCTCCTCCAAGTCGGTTCGCTAGGGGAATGCTCGACCACCCGAGAGCCGAGGAGCTCGTGAGGGGCGTGTTCTCGGAAACGCCACTCCCTGGAAACACGGGGCTCCATCCAGTGGCCCGTTTCTTGCTGCCAGTTGTACCGCGGGATCTCCCGAACAAACCTTCCTGGTGGGCATATAACCGAGTAGTCCAGAGGGAAGTTGTGCTGGAATAGCTTCCCGGCGGTGCCCAAGAGGCTCGAAGGGCACTTCTTGGATCTTATCAGGGTACCGATATGGGGTACTGACTCTACGCGATTGATATCTCGAAGAATCTGACCGATCGGACCGCTGAGCGCTGGGTGTGGTCCGATCTCTACCAGCACGGCGTTGTCGGCCGCCTCGAGTAGACATTCGCGGAGTGCGGCGTTGAAGAGCACGGGGCTCTCCATGTTCTGGCGCCAGTAAGACGCTTCCAGCGTATGCTCGCCCGAAAGACGCTTCCCGGTTACGGTAGAGTAGAAGGGGATCTGCGGGTCAGCGCTGGACACCAACGGCTGGAGCTGCGTCTCATAGCCCGGTCCGCATTCCGACATATGGGCTGGGCATCCACACGGATTAGCTCCTTGCGCTCTGGAGCTTGGTCTTGCCGAAGGGCGCAAGCGGACTTACCTGAATGATATGCCTTTTCGACGCGCAATTCTCGGGCAAAAACATCGGGTCGCTTTGTCTGCAAGTTCTGTATCACCTGCAGAACTCCCTCCTTATCGCCAGAGAGCGTAACATTGAGGTGGCTGTTCTCACATGCGATCGTCACTCCGGGAATGAGGTATTCCTCTGCCTCTTTCCGCCCGAGTCCGACTGCAGCCATCGACCCAGGCCTGGTGAGAGTCACGTTACTCTGGCCCCTGAGTACGGCGGCGGCCAGGGCACTCTCGGCGCTGACGGCACCGCTGGCATATGCAGCCGCCATTTCACCCGACGAGTGGCCCAACACGGCGTCAGGTCTCACGCCCCATGAAGTAAGGACGTCAACCAAGGCGATCTGTATGGCGACGGTCAGCGGATGGCCGAACTCCGCCCCGTGAACACGGCTTTCTCCCTCCGATTTTAGCAGCTCGCCTATAATGCAGGTCAGGTCAGGTCAGTTCAGTTCAGTTCAGTTCAGTCCCAGCTTAGACGGACGGACGGATCAGGTGAGATGGAAGAATCTTGCGTACCCTCGATGCTCCACTGCGGTGGGTGTGCAAGTGTCAGCATAAACTCGTCGAGCTTGCGAATTGTGGCCCGGAAGATGTCGTTGTGATCGAGTAGCTCCACCCCCATACGCGGCCACTGAGCCCCTTGTCCCGTGAATACCCAAATGACATGCGGGACCGCCTCGGGGGCAAGCTGGGCGGCCGAGAATTCCATCTTGGAAGCATCGCCCGTTACCGCGAAAGCTCTGTAGGGCTTCCGTTCGCGCCGGCTGGCCAAAGTATACGCCAGATCCGGCAACCCGGCCTCGGTGCCGTTGGGATGCTCCCATGCCTCTTTACAGGCGTTGGAGTGGGCCTCCAAGGCGCCCCGACTGTAAGCAGAGAATAGAAGCAGCGATGGCTTTTCCAACTGCTGGGCGGCAGATTCCCCGTTGCTGGTAGGTTCGGCCTTGTCCTTATCTTCCATAGAACCGCCGTTGGTGGTTGCCGCACGGCTTTTGTTGACATGGTTGGACGGGGCACCGTTGGCGTCCTTTGCCTTGGTGAGAATACCATATTGACTGGGAGATTCGAGAATGACCTTGAATCGAGTTAACGGCCCGCACACATTCCACCCGTCTACCAGGTATGCATAAGTAACTTACGTGCGCATTCACACCGCCAACGCCAAAGGAGTTGATGCTGACTCTTTGAGCACGGCCTTCCGGCCAGTCTTCGGTCTCCGTGGGCACGTGGAGCTTGTGGAGATCGAAAGGAACTACCCCTGCTTTAGCATTACTCCGTCACCATGGGATTTTTACTTACTGTCCGGGTTCGGGCTGCCGAAGAGGATGTTGGGAGGTATCTGGTTGTGCTCCAGTGCCAAGACACCCTTGATCACACTTGTGATGCCCGAGGCGCCTTCGCCATGTCCCACGTTTGGCTTCACCTGAAGGTGCAATACATGTCAGCATGGTCTCCTCATCGTCCGGGGCGGGTGTCTAGAGCGAATTCAAAGACGTACTCCAGTGATGACGACGCCCTTGTCCCCAAAGCAACTGCCCACAGCCCTGGTCTCGATCGGGTCGCCGACAGCAGTACCAGTTCCGTGGCACTCGACCATGGCGGTCTCCGAAAGATCAGAGATACCGGCAAGCTTGTAGGCATGGCGGATCAGCGACGCCTGGGCCGCCTGATCTGGTATGGCCATAGCACGGTTCCCGCCGTTGCTGTTGACAGCCGTGCCACGGATCAGCGCGCGGACGTTATTCCCGTCCCGGATGGCGTCCTTGAGCCGCTTGATGTAGATCATGGTGACCGCCTCGCCGCGGGCGTACCCGTCGGCGCCAGAGTCAAAGGTCTTGCAGGTCCCGGTGGGTGAGAGCAAACCCTGGTCGTGCAGCGCCTGCCAGGCACTGGGCGAGAACATGAGGCTTGCGCCGCCCACGAGAGCTCCATCGCACTCGCCGCTGTCAATCGCGTGACATGCCTGGTCGAGACCGACGAGGGAGGATGAGCAGGCGGTTTTGAGAACCATGCTGGAGGTTGTCTTGGTTAGCGACGTCTGGCACTTGCATTTTCGCAATTGATTACTGACCTGGGACCGCGAAGATCAAATTGATGCGACACCCGGTTAGCCATTACGAAATCTCCCATGCCCGAGCCACGGAAGTTGCCTCTGTGCTGCGTCTCTTTGGCGTTGAGGTCGCCCCAGTCCTCGCTGTTGGTGCCGATATAGCAACCGGTATTGCTGCCGCGCCAGGACGACACGCCCGCGTCTTCCATGCACTCGTACGCCACTTGCAGGAGCTGCCGCTGGTTAGGGTCAAGGCGCTCCAGCTCCTTTTTCCCACTGGGGAAAACCGAGACATCATGCCCCTGGATCTCGATGTCTTGGAGATAGTAAGCCTGCTTCATGGGCAGGGTACCGGGCTTGTTGGCTGGGTGGTAGAAACCGTCTATGTTAAAGCGGTCCTTGGGCGTATCGCATAGACCGCTGCGTTTCTCGACCATGAGTTGCCAAAAGTCTTCGGATGTTCTTACCTTTCCTGGAAGACGCATGGCCATACCGATGATGGCGATGGGCTCGGCGGCGACAGCACGGCCTTCGTCGTCCAAGTTCATGGCAGCGGCGAGGCCGCCTTCCGGTGTATCGCGAGCAATAGAACCCATGATGGTGAGTTAAGACTTTGTTGTTTGGAAAGAAGATTGGGAAGATTGGGATTATTCTGGTAATTCTCGACGACAATGCACACTCCGACTTGGTTTAATCTAACGTTTTATAAGAATTGCTCCCATCTCGTTATACTATCAATAGAGTATAACAATGACGAGGAGATGGTATCTTACTATGTCTCATTCTAGGCCGTCTCGTGGTCATGAGATCTTGATCGCGGCCTAGATTCCCGGATTGTCTCCATTCTCCGATCGTTGTCTCGCCGTGATGAATAACTTGCGATGGAGGGTTCCATCCTGACCGGTCACCTGAGCTCGTCTGGACACGATGCCAGTCTTAGATCTAGTCCAGAATTCACACCCTCAGACGATATAGTAGATGCCAAGGCCCGTTTAACCGTCGTATACTGTGGTTTGAAAAGTGATCATGTGCACTGATATGTCTTGTGTCACCCACCCTCCCACGCCAGGATCCGGGAACATGCAGATGGAGGTGACTCGGGAAAGTCAGAAGCTGAGATCGAGAACCCCACGCCCCTGCATTGCTTTTGGTCTCAGATAAGGAGGGTTAGAGCCATAATATTCCCCCCACCACCTCTAAGCATCTATTTTTCCTCTATCGGACCTGCACAATGCTTCTCAACTTTCCTCACACTCTGGTTTCACGACATCTTCCCCAGTAACCATCATGGCCGAGTTTCTTCAGAAAAAGAGCACCACCAGCGCCCCTGATCTTTCTGGTATCGATTGGGCTCATGAAATCAGTCTCGAGCCCGACCTTGCTCGCATTTCTGCCCCGACTTTGCCAGTCCCCGCCGAGGGTCTTGTCATTGCTTTGACTGGCGCTTCCGGCTTCCTCGGACTCGAGCTCGTCAAACTCCTATTGCAGTCCCCCAAAGTGAAGACTATCCATGCACTTGCGGTGCGCAACCGGCAGAAGTTGACAGAAGTCTCGAGCCCAAAACTCGTTATTCATGAAGGCGAACTGTCCAAGCCTGGGTTGGGCATGACAGATGATGTCATCAAGAAAGTCTTTGGCACTTCCCATGTCGTTATTCACAACGGCGCTGAAGTCTCCTTTTTCAAGTCGTACAAGAAGATACGTGCCACCAATTTCGAGGCGACGAAGGCTGTACTGAGATTGGTCCTGGAACATGGCCATGTACGCCACCTGCACTTCGTATCTACGGCCGGCTACAGCTTCATGCTCGACCACGATCTATACGAGGAGTCTCTTCTCTCTTTGCCGCCCGCAGAGTCATGCAAAGGACCCCCGGTGGGATATTTCCTGTCCAAATGGGCCAGCGAGCGCTATTTAGAGCAAGCTAGTAGCGCCACCGGGATGCCAGTTACGATTCATCGACCGACAGCCATCGTCGGCGAGAACGCCCCGAGACTAGATGTCCTGACGAATATCTTGGTTTACTCCAGCCAGCTGGCTATAGTACCTTCACTGTCCGGCATACAAGGCACTTTGCAGCTGGTGCGTGTCGAGGATGTGGCAAGCGACATTGCTTCTACCATCTACACTGACGGATATGTCAGAGAGACCAACAGGGGAGCGCCAGTCCGCTGGTATAATCACAGCGGCAGCAAGGAAGACACCATGAATGTAGACGAGCTTGCCTCCTATTTGAGCAAGCTCCTACACAAACGCGTATCGGTCGCACCGGCTATCGAGTGGGTTGCCAAGGCTACTGCGTTGGGACTGCCCAGCGCCTTGGCCGAGTACATGAGGGGGGTGGCCGTCTTGTTCAGGCTCATGGGGGGTAGTAAATGGGTGTTCCGCCCTGCGCTCAAAGGCACCCGGCCTGAATAGGTCATATATAAGTAGACTGCCTCTAAATGCCGCAGTCGTTCGGGTGTTTTGATTTGGTTAACTAGAAATCGAGATGCATTCTTAATGACCCTAGCCTGCTCTCTCTCTCTCATGCCACACTTTGCAGCTGTAGTTACCTGGCCGTGATCCTCCGAAATATCCAACTTCGTCATTCGAAAGCCCTCATTCGCTATAGACAGTGCCTAATTAGTATTAAGCACGATCCATCGCCATTAGTCGCACGGCAAAAATACAGACCCGCCGGAAACCAGGTTTCAAAACACCCTTTGATCAATGACGCAACGATTTTCTGGGATTTGGATGGCCTAGAAGCATTTTGTGCGGACAAAATAGACTTTCATGCGCGGATGAGACTGTCTTCAGTGTACGTAAGTGTCAAGTGTCAGGTGCCAGATGTCTGCAGATCCGTGGGGCTGGTGTCTCTGACGGTGTTCACCAGTGAAATGGACAGGGAAAGTCATACCGAGATATCATGCTTCTTAGGTGGGGAAAGCCGAAGGGTGAAGTTGTCGGCGGTACGTCCTGCCTTCTAGATTGTTCATCGTCCATGCCGGTCTCGGATTCGCGACCAACGGGAATCAAGACACGAACGAGTCTCTGGACTCCGGACTCAGCTCCGCGTTGGGGGGGAAGGATTAGCCCGGATCGAGTGACACCACATCAGAAACGAGTCCTACATTTAGTCACTGCAACGGCAGACGGAGAGACAGCCGGATTCACGCCGCGAACCAAGATGCAGACCCTCAAATGACCACCTGCCTATAAGGATCTGCATCGGCTATTTTAGCAACCTGTTTCCCACTGTGCCATCTCTTCCCACCATACCGCAGCCTCTAATAAAACCTCTCGGCCACGGGGGTATACTCGACTACGATGTGGTTATGGCAAGCTTTCAAGTTCATGGTGCCCCTGAGCATACAGTTTTTGGGGTTATTTCTATCCAAACACACCTTTCGCAGTCACCCTCGAAGAATGGCCATCATCCTTCTGAGTCTAGCCAGCACCTTGTTTATCTCCTCCTCCATTCCCGTTCCCCATTCTGGCGCTGTTTATATTATAGGAATTCTCTCGTCTTTCCTGGTCATCCGCTCGTATATGCTCTTTTGGGTGTATGAGCCTTACCGAGTCTTCTCTCGAGTCCAACTGGTTCAGACGACGGATGCCCGCTCGCATGGGAAGCGCATCGTCGTTAACTGGCAATCGTATCCTCACGGGTCGTTGCGGGCCAGGGCCATCTGGTCCATCGCCTTACTTCTCGACTTCCGGGCGGTCAACTGGTGCCACTCGGCATCCTACGGGATTCCCTGCAAGTTTCACAGAACGCTGATGGCCAAGAAACAGCAGAATGAGTTCGCGAGAGCCGTTCTTCGCCCCTATCGCTTGCTAGCCATCATGCTTTTTAGAGCCTTCCTTGACGCTCTTGTTCTTGACTCCTGTCAGGTCTACCTCTTCCCGCACCTGCAAATTGCTAAAGCCCGCGGAGGGTTCCCGTACCTATGGATGCTGTGGGCTCAGGGATATAACCCGGTGAGAGACACGATTCACATATCTTTAGGTATCCTCGCCCTGATGGCAGTGGCAGATGCCACCTATTCCATCAGCAGCTTGATCGCTATCGCCCTCTACTCGGTAGGCGCTACTTCTTGGCTGAACGTGGCCACGCAACCAAGCCCATGGGGTGACCTTGAAGATGTCTACCGGCATGGTCTATCTGGTAAGTAGCAGTGCTCCTGCGATACGGATGATCAACCTTACTTATATCTCATGCAGTTCTCTGGGGCTCGTTTTGGCACGACAATTTCAGCTTAACCTTTCGGATCGTCGCCACCTCCTTATCACTGCTGGTTCGCCGCAGCTACAAGGCAGCGACGACACCACTCCTCCCGATTTTTCTTGTCTTCCTGCTCTCGGGTATCATGCACATGTACGCCTCGTTCATAGTGCCGGCACCAACTCGGCCTGCAAATCAACTTTTATTTATGGTCTTGCAGCCGGTCCTAGCGAAGTGTCACCGAAAGTTCGTCGCAGGAAGAATACGAAGTCGCACCGAGTCGAAGATTTTTGGCGAGATTATCGAGAGTCTGCTGTCGCTATACCTCTTACTCCTGTCTCTACCCCTTATGTTCAACGACCTTTTGAGGGGCGGGTTCTTTGAGCACCGTGTCATTCCTGTAGTAGATCTGCTACCAAGGCCATCCATGTGGACCTCAGGGTTGGACTGCAGGTAGTCAGGGCGCTGTGATAGCAGTGACCGCAGTGCGGTTGCTGACGCCGCCGAGAATGCCAGGGCTATAGAATTGACACTGGCCGGATTTTTCCCGATGGCCTTGGGCGTATCTTATTTTAAAATATAGTGTTCTTTAATGCCGCCGAAGACGAAGTTTGAGCATCACACACAAATGTTAGTTGTCTAGGCGATTTGTCCTCATCATAGAAGCTTTGGCTAGGGATTATACGCACCCTTGCACACTCGCGCGCCTTGTGACGCCGTCCTGGACCGGCCACCCGTGGGACTGGAGTAGCCGGGATCTGCGAGTTATGTCAACTCTTCGTTATGGACATAGAACATCATTATTTAATCAGCGAGGGGGGCAATCGGATGGAAGTAGAGACTTATCTTTGACCAGAAACATACAGGAGACATCTGGTGCCTGAAGTAATTATAGAACGCTTCTTCGGTCTCATGTTGCACCATCTTAGCAACAAATAGCTGACAGGATGGTCACAGCTGGCCATTTGGGATTTTAGTTGAAATGTTCGTATTCAATCTTATCGCTAAAGATCCTGGGGGGGGCGGTTTACTCCTCCACAGGATCCGCTACGTCGACACCGCGGAACTCGACGTACTTAGTCCACTCTGGGTCGTGTATTAGCTGCGGGACTAGGTCCTTCTCGAAGGCGACGTGCAGCTCGATGCCCTCGTCGTCGCCGGCGGGCCCGGGTCGCGGTGGGTAGACGACGACCATCTGCAGGGCGCCCTCCAGCAGCGCCGGCGCCGCTACCTGCAACTCCGGGGGAATGGGCGGCGCCGTGAAGCGGCTGCGGTCCAGGCACTTGGGATCGAACGAGGGGAACTCGGTCTTGTTGATGATAGCGTAGCATGTCTCGGCCAGCTGTTTGGTGAAGGATCCCCAGCCCATGACATCGTTGCTGAAATGGTGCGAATGCATGTTGAAAATGAGCCCGCCGGGGATGAAGTTGGCCTTGTACGAGGCGACGGCGGGGCTGGAGTCTGGATCCGCCTCCGGCTTGATGCCGTAGGTCATGGGAGCATTGCTCAAGACGTGAATGTCGCCCAGCGTGGTCGTCACAAAGTTGGCCTTCTCAATCTCGCCTAGCGAAGGGAATCCATCTTCGGGGGTGTCGAGGTACTGGACTACAAACCTTACAGTGCTGTCTCTCATCTTGACAATGGAGTGGTGGCCATCGTGGTCCTTTTCGATAGTGCCCACGAGGTGTTTAGCCTGGCCCAGGGTCCGCTCTAGGCCTTCCTTGAGCACTGCTGCAACCTTACTGTCGGCAAAGGGGGGATTGGCATCTTCAATCTCAAGGGGAAGTGACGAAAATTAGAAGGTGATGACAAGTGGTACTTACGCGCTCTCTGAAGCTTCCACTCTAAAGAATAGAGTGTAGTTATTCCAGGTCATCGAAGAAAGGTAGTCAAGGGTGGACAGCTTGAATCGCTCTTCTACCGTGCCATGCTCCGAACCCCGAGGGTGAAGCTGGAACTCGTCGACCTTCGGCATGGCGATTTTGGAGCAAGATGGGGTTGGCGTGCGATGCGGGGGTCAGAATAAGAGAAGAGGGCCTGGCTGACCGAAGGATCCGGGGGGCCTTTATTACGGGCAATGCTCCAAAGACGGCAGCGGGATGTGCCAAATCAGGTGCCGCGGGTGACACTAATTGCAGATCAAGGCGCCATCATTGGAGGCCAAGCGGTGCATGTGATGGCAATCCTGCATCTTCCCTGCATATCGATCAGCTCAGCAGCGCATGTCATGATCTTGGATACGCCGGCTAGGACTCGCTGAGCTCGATGCAGCCCACCCACCTCCTCACCCAGGCTTGGCATCCCCTACCACTACAATCATGAGCAACATGGATTTATGATTTGATCTTTATCGACGTGCATCTGTGTAAATTACTCGTATCTGCGTATTATCTCCTATTACAGGGCCTTGGCGGCAACCTACTGCTATGATCGAAGCGAAGACCTCTGTAATGATATATATAAACAAAGAGAGCAGAGAATTAGCTCACAGAGCCTAGAAGTGGTCAGGGTAACACTCCAGCCGCAGTGGGTGCTATACCCCTGTACATACTGCGGCACTTGGCTAAGCTACTGCCTAGGCGTTACCCATAGAGAATAAGCTTATAAAACACAAGCACATTCACTATGTTTTATGCATATACTCCCTTTTTGTCTATTCTCGGGCCTTTAGCACAACCTTTGTCCCGTTCAAGTTGCATACTGTTATCGCCAAGTTCTCCACCCACTCGCCTGGGTCTCTGCTTTCGATCTTCGAGTACTGCTGTACCATTCTCACTGTGACATACGCTGCCTCGGTCATGGCGTACTGCTGCCCAAGACACGCCCGCGGCCCCCCACTGAACGGCGTGTACTCCCATGTGGGCCGGATCGTGTCCCAGCGTTCGGGGCGGAACTCCCCGGCGTCGGGTCCGTAGAGGTCTTTGCGCCGCTGCATAGCATACACAGACCACCCGACCGCAGTCCCCTTGGCGATGAACACGGGCGCGGTACCCTGGGGCCCTCCGCCGCGAGGCAATATGGCGTCCTGCAGAGCAACACGTGTATTGACGGGCACGACTGGATGCAGCCGTAACGCTGTGGCAGGCCAAAGAGAGAGAGGCAAAAGAGTCAGCCATTCAGTTATTCCATCAATTGCCCTTATTATCAGAAAGAAAGAAAAAACAAACAAAGCGGGAACTGCGTTCAACTTACACTCCCGCAGGCAGTTTCGCACGTATTTCATCCCACGTAGGTGCTCGTAAGAAGGGAGCTGCCCATCAAGCTCGGCCACCTCGGCTTCCAGCTTCTCCCAGACGTCGGGGCGCTTGGCAATGACGAAGAACATGTTCCCTAGGAGACTGGCCGTGGTGTCGCGGCCGGCCAATAGGACATTGAGCAGTTCCCAACGCAGGCGGAGCCTGTCCTGGGTCTGCCGGGCCAGCCCTTCGAGGAAAAAGTACTTCTTCTTTTCCGGTTCCGGGTATTCCGCGGAGCTGGCGCTGTTCTCACCTGGGCCCTTTTCGTCGCCCTCGGAGTGTTGGGCGGCGAAGTCGATGGCCTGGTCTACAAAACGATCGACCCAGCGGTGCACAATGTCCACCTGCGTTTTGGACTTGATCCGGGCGTATCGGGCCAAAGGGCCGTATCCGGCAAACTCCATACACTCGTGCTGAGCCGCGGCGAAGGCGCTCTCGATCTGGGCATCGAGCTCCTCCGGGCCGTCGGTGCTCCCCGCCGGCATATGCTGCAGCATGCTGTGGACGCTGTGGCCGAAGAGGAACTCGGTCGCCGTGTCCAGGGTCAAGCGGAAAAAGTGCTCCTGCAGGTCCACGGTGGTGGTCATGTCACATGGCAACGCACGGAAGAGAAGAAGGACATGGTCCTCAAATAGCTTCAGGTCCGCAACCTGGTCTCGGGCAAAGTTGGGGCGGAGAAGAGACCTCGAAGCCGCCCACTTTGCACCGTCCGTAGTGCTGGAGTCAGGAACATGTGTCAGTCAGCTTTTGTCCTCAGACCTCGAGGGAGCGTCTCAAACTGCTCAACATACAATATCCCTTCGCCCAGGAAGTGATTTAGAGCGGGCTTTCGGAAAGACTCCAGCCCATAGCTTTTGAAGTCCGTGGCTAGGACGGAGCGTATATTATAGGGATCCATTGTGATGACTATCGACTTTCCCAACGGGAGCGTGCTCCTGTATGTCGCGCCGTAGTCGTAGAAGCGCTGCTCAAACATCTGCAAGCTCCTGTGCTCCCTGGCCGCACGTCTGTTTGCAGCCAGTATATCGAGAGCAAAGATGGGGTCTTTGACGACCGCCTTAGGCGCTGGGAGGCAGCCGTGCTCAAGCTTGAAGCGTTGAAGCTTTCGCTTGGCTACAAACCATCTTAGAATGGTAAAAGTAACAAGCAGCGCGGAGATGATAAGAAGGGGATGTCGTTTGACCTGGTAGGAATCCATAAGGTCAACTGCTCTAAGATATGCTGTAAAAATTGAGGTTCACGATGATGACAGTGTTTGGTGTGCGGAATTGGAAGTTGTCGAAGGGGGACTATGAGCCACTCCCTCGTGGAACATAAAATGTACGACTTATTTCCGGACCACCTATAACATCGTACTAGCAGTCCTACATGACTCGAGTTGGAGCTGTCACTAGATTCGAGTCTAATTAACCTTGAAAATATACTTAGTGAGAAGAAGCAAAATGCATGCATCCATGGTCCATCACGCCGACTAGATGGGATGGCTTCTGATGGTTCAGGGCGGCAACTTACAAATGCCACTACCGGCAGTTCCCAAAGCCCGTTCGTCTGAAGAGACTCCAAGAGACATTCGGGTTGGTCTCTACCTGTCTAGATTCGTGGCCCTGAGTCATTTGACGTATGACATTAAAGCTTGCCAGAGGAAGCTTTCCGTTTATTAGTCATGTCTTGGCGTAGGGGTATATCCAAAAACTATCATGTGCTGGGTCCTGGCAATTCTCCTCGCAGCGCAAAGTCATGTACTCATCTGTCACCCATTCAAGGGGCGGCGAGGCCTCTTGATAGTGGTTTTGGCATCGAACTTGCCAACACTCAGTCATAGACAGGTAGGTTTTTGGGGATACGGCATCGTATATGCATACATGGTAATGAATTCTAGTATGTAGGGGCTTGGTTACGAGGACAACACGAACCCAGCTAAAGAAATCCAGCTCCTTAGTCACCTATCCTAATCAAAAGTTTACGATCTTACTTGCTCTGGCCGCGCCTTCACTTCGTCCTGTTCCTGGTTTTCGAGTCCAAACTCGGTCTCGAGCTCAGTGCGTAGCCTGACTTGCTTCTCAAACAGTGACAGTAGAAAGGCTGCGACGGCGAAACTCAAGCCGACCCACCAGACCAGACGGAGGGCTCCCGCGTACGCGGAGATGACTTGGCCCCGCGTCATGTCGCTGTCTATGGATTGTATGCCATCTTTGGTCCCCAGCTGATACGCGTCGCCACCGGAGAAACGTGCGCGGACCTCGCCGTCCGTGATCAGATTCGCGAGCGCCTCGAACCGGTTGTTGAAGACGGCAGCGGGGATGGCCACACCCCACACATTGCCGAAGGAACGCATGAACGCCCACGTGCCCACAGCGGCCGCTACATCCTTCTCGGGCAGGCTCGCTTGCAGCCCGGGCAGAAGGGTGTTCAATACCATGCCCAGGCCGCTGCCCGTCAGGATCTGAAAGATGACCCAGCGGGCCGCCGGCGAGCTCTGGTCCAGGAGAGTATGGAGCCCGAGGCCCAGAGAGAGCAGGCCGAATCCGATGTTGTGGAAGGCCTTGTAGCGGCCAACGTAGGACAGGCAGGCCGAGCACGCGGCCGAGACGAGCAGAGAGCCGAGGGTGCTGGGGAGCATCTGGGCGCCGGCTCGGGCGGGGTCGGAAAGCAGCACTGCCTGGAAGTACAGCGGCCGGAAGTAAATCATCCAGTAGCTGAGGATAGAACTGCACAGCGTGCTGAAGAGGATGATGGCCCGAGTGGGGTCGGCAAACAGCCTCGGGGGCATGATGGGGCGCCGGCACAGCGGCGAGCTCTCGAAGCAGATGAAGATGGCGAAGCCCACGAACCCCAGAACGAGAGGGACCAGCGTGTGCCAGTCCCCCCAGGCGTAAAGCGAGCCAGCATTGGCCAAGGGATATAGTACGGCGGTAGTCGATGCCATTTGCAACAAGAGCCCAATGAAGTCAATTTGAGTGATCTTGTCCGCAAGTGGCGTGGTCTTGTCATCCTTGGTCTTGAGCAGGAGGAAAAGCAGAACGAGAGACGTGGCGCCAATGGGGAGATTCATGAGGAAGACCCAGCGCCAAGTCGTATGGGTGACGATGGCGCCTCCAATGAGGGGCCCAAAGCCGAGGCCGAGAGCATAGACGGTGAGGACAAGAGACATAAAGTAACCCCTCTGGCGTAAGGGCACAAGATCGGATATGATGACTTCGATGATCATGTTGATGCCGCCACTGCCGATTCCTTGAACGGCCCGCCCAGCCAGCAAGGTGGCCGCGTTGTGGGCACCGCCGGATATACCGCTGCCTACCGTGTGGATGGCTACGATACCCATGGATAACCTCCTCCGGCCGAAGACATCGGCAAGCTGGCCAAATAGGGGTTGCACCGCTGCCCTGGGCGGAAATGGGTGTTAGTCACGGATTTGGGCCGGGTCACACACCAACTAACTGCTAATTACTGCCACGAGAGAAGAGGAAATGGTCGTGCGTACCCTGCGATGAAGAAGCCGTTCGTCACCCACACGTAGTTGGAGCCGATGTCGAGATCCCGCACCATGTAGGAGAGCGAGGTCGTCACCACGGCGTTCTCAAACGACCCGAGGATGCTGACGACGCATAGAGCCAGGATGGCGCCCCAGAATCGTGGACTGTGCCTCCCACCGGCCGTAGACGAAATCGCCTCTTCCACCTGCGGCACCTCAACCTGCGGCGCTGCAGGGAATGCACTGCTTGTCTCTGTAGTTTGCTTCGTGTCCATTGTTAAAACGGTCTGGAGTTCAAGTTGTTAATTACCTGTGTTGCTGAATGGGGATTCGAATGATCGAGAATATGTGGAAGATGGATCGGTTACCTGTTGAGCCCCTAAGCCAGCTTGAACCAATCTCAGGGTTTGCCCAACTCGGCCCTCGGGGCTTTTAGCATCATACCATGCGGGAAAGACGATGCCGAGTCATATAGGGTGCCACTAATGTTTTTCACGAGAGCCTATGCGAGTTTTCGGCACATCTAGACCACCGCGACTCACAACAACGAGGCTGGATAAAATTTAATTATTCTGTCCTTACCAGATCCTGTAGGGTATCCTGATTAACATACTTAGCCGGTGTTCCTGTCGAAGATAAGCGGGAAAGCAGCATTAATTGGACGACTTCGTCCCGTCTATAATTTTCATCCGAGGATACGATTCGGTTCCTAGCGTTCTAATGCGCACTTCATGCAAGAGTCAACTTACATTTTCAGGGCACCGCCCGTTAGACAATGACAGGGTGAGGGAGGAGATCCCCTCTATTTTAGTCCTCTCTATCATGAATGAATCGCGATACGTCATCTTCCCATGCCTGATAGCCATAGCCCGTCTGAGGCGATGCACATTAGATAAACGTACAACGAAAAGCCTAGACCTGGCTCTGAGGCGAAGGAATTGGTCAACTTCAAGCACGTGTAGTACGTTGTAGAGCTACTAGAGCATACAAGAGTTAAAGAGTCAATATGTCGGGTTCGACTAGAATACAAACTACTACAACTAACTTAAGTACTCATGCTACGGAAAAAGCCGTACGATCTCGATCCCATCTCAAGACTATCACACTTCATATTGGCGCTGGATCCATGTAAGTTGTACAACTACAATGCAGCCAGCCCTAGCCCACACTCGCGACTGGGCCTTGCACTTCGGGGTGGGCACAGGGCTTCAACCTTATCCGAACCTCGGGCCTCTCGTAGATAAGGAACAGCTTGCAATCCCTGTCCCAGTCCACCTCGTCGCTCAGCAGCTCCACGTCATAAGTCCAGAGGAGCTTGGCGAGGGCGATCCTGGCCTGGGTCATGCCGATCTCGCGGCCGGGGCAGGCCCGCGGCCCCATGGAGAAGGGCCGGAAAACCCTCTTGTCGTCGTACTCGGCGAAGTTCGGGTCGAACCAGCGGTCGCCCTCGCTCAGGAAGCGCTCGGGCCAGAACTCGCGCGGGCGCAGGAAGTACTTGGCGCTGTGCGTGGCGGCGAAGGCGGCGTTTTGGACGATGACCTATCTCGCCACGTCAGCAGTATACACTAACCTATTAAGGGGTGCAACCTCTTCTGGGCGCAGACCTACCCCTTCCGGGATGTATTGGCCGTCTACCGTGGTCCCTGGGCTGTACCTAGGTAAGCCAAAGGCTGCATTCGTGTGTATGCGCATGGATTCGTCCAGGACCGCCTGCAGGTACTTCATTTCCCTGAGTTCATTTCCTCTCAACTCATCGTAGCTCGCAAACGAACTCCGGATCTCCTCGGTCAGTCTTTCTAAGGAATGCGGATACTTGCAGAGGTAGTAAATGGCGGCGGTGAGGATGTTGGTCAGGGGGTCGAACCCAGCCGCCAGGAGAACGTTAGATTGCGCGACGAGATACTCTTCGGACGGGGTTTCCTTCCGACGGAGTAGGCATGAGAAATAGTCTTTGCCGTCCATCTCCTCGCGCCGCTTCAGCCTTTCTGTCACAATGTCGTGGTTGAACTTCATCCACATTGGAATGGTCTGGGCCATGGAGGCCGGGACGAGGAACGGCATGAATGGCCAGATCACAGGGAACTTCTTGAGGACCTGTCGCACTGTGCCAAAGCGACATATCTTGGATGACTCCCGAAGGTAGTGACTGGTTTCAGCTGTGAGCTAAGTCAGCCATGTGTACGTCGGCGAAATCGTCCGAAGGAGCACCCATGCCATTCTTCACGTTGTTAAACTCATGGCCCCACGCCATATAGCCTGCAAGATCCATCACGAGCCAGTCGAACCACTAGAGAATTTTCAAGGTGAGCTTGATTCTGGTCGAAAATTGTCTTCTCATCTCAACGTACCTCACGCATGTCGACGCCCTCGGCAGAGGTGCCGCCGTGCTTCGCGAGCTGCTTTATAAACAGGTCCACGAATCGATGGACATCGGGCTCTTGTAGTTGCATGGCCCGAGTAGAAAATGCTGGAGTCATCTGCCGAGCCAGTTCACGGTGTCTCTCGGGGTCCCGCTCGGCAGTGATGCCCGGGTCGCCGCCTCCTATCATCCGCGTTAGAAACACGCGTTGCCACAGAGTCTGGGGATTGAGACGAGGAAGGCCTCAGAATGATGTCCTTACCCAGATCTTGAAACTCTGTCTTTACAAAAGTCTCCCGGTTCTTGACAGTGGAGAGGTAGATATCGTGCATCGCCTGGGGCGATCGGAAAGCAAGCTCATTTGGCCCTACACGGACCACGTCCGCTGCTCTACCTATTAGTATCGAACAGACGGCATGCTGGGAAAAAGGGCTAGCGATCTACCTCCATATGTCTCGAAGAGCTCTTCAACTGCCCACGGATATCGACCGGCGAGCCATTTGCGCGCATACCACAGGTAGGAAGTAGCAGCAAGGAAGGGGCCAGGATACTTGGCCAAGGGGTGAAAGTATAGGAGGTACACGCAGCGGCAGCCCATGCAAAGTGCAACAACGGCGAGAAGCGTTGCCGCGTAGGGCGCCACGAGCACCGCGAGACCGTAAACATCTAAGAACATGATTGTACAATCCAAATAATATGTTTGGGGGTTATGCGTACAGCAGTATCAGTAGAAGGAGAATCGTTGGCCAAGGTGTGTTGGCTTCTCACGGCAGGGTTTGGGATCATGTACTACTACAACGTAACAGGCAGAAATAAAAGCACCCTGGCCCAGGACATACAACTACTATTCCGAAGGGCAGCTTAGCAATAGTGTGTGTGTGTGTGTGTGGCGCTTGAGACAAGGAGTCTGTGCAAAATCAAGCTTTTCTAGTCTGTATAGCCTGTACGGTGTTGGGATGACTTTATTAGTGCTCTTAATTAAAGTACGCATAACTATGGCTTTGTACGACTCTCAAATACTATATTGATATTACTGCCGGTTACGAGGTAGGAATTCACACTCCCTCCAAGATTCTAGAAGGTCCGATGCGTGGTGCGGTGCATTCCGAGAACAAGGGTTTCTTCCATCCGTCCCAACTCCTTCCTGGCCGAGCAAACGCAGGTTGTGTCGGCAGAGACCAGGCCTGGCCGACTTGGCTCGGCCCCCGGAACGCAGAAAGCTGGGATCTTCCGATCCTGAAGTATACCCCACGATGACTTTAGTGCACCTTTACCCTGTGCGCTCTGTCCAGGCCTCTGGCCGTGAGAGTCAGGCTGTGCAAGGCGTTGTATGATTCGGGGCCGGTGTTCTGGCCTGTCAGTTAGTGCCAAGATATACATCCATCTTGGCGGCCGGGCGAGGGACCCATGCCGTGTGGGAACGACCATGGACGTCTCAGCACCGTCGTTGTCCTCCTCTAGCCATGGCGGGTGGATTCCAGACGCATGTGAGTCCCTCGAGCGCCAAGTTCCAGGGCCATCTCGATGCGTTCCTTTTGTTAACAGCTGATGCGAGAACCAGGTACAGAAGATAACGCTATGCACACTCGAATCATGAGGCACTCACAGGGCTAACCCTACGGACTTCTAGAAACGGCATATAGCATAGATCTTGATGTCTAGATTACGCCTAGGGCATATGCATTTCCTAGACAAGTAAAAAGGATGCTATGAATTTAATAATAATTTACCGTGCATTTCAAAGAGTATCGTAGAAATAACGCTGAGTAATGTATTAGTAATTAAGTGATCACTTTTAAGAAGAGTGCATAGCTTTATAATTAGGTTTCTCTCTATTTAACGAGTAATGACTCTATCACAGCAGCGAGAAGGCTATAGCACTGCAGCTGGGCTGTGCGGCTTAGTTATGCTATACCTTTGTGGAAGTATATATAGTACAGTAAATGGCTTCTCCTAGGGCTCTTCTCTCGTCCTTCAGATAGCACTTTATCACTTCTACCAAGCTCCAGTTATTACGTATATGCCACCCCTGTTGCTTTTGTCGTATGCAATAGACCATGGAGCCAATAGCCATTGTGGGCTTATCCTGTCGGTTTGCCGGAGCCTCCAGCCCTGGTGAACTTGCAGCACTGCTGCGAGATCCGCAAGATGTGTCCCAGGAGATACCTGGTGATCGATTCAATTCCGCTGCCTTCTACCACAAAGATGGCCAACACCATGGCACGAGCAATGTGCAGCGTTCATACTTTCTCCAAGAAAATGTTCGAAAATTTGACAACAGCTTCTTTGGCATAATGCCCCTGGAAGCCCTGTCAATGGACCCCCAGCAGCGTCTACTGCTGGAAACCGTGTCGGAGTCCATTGAAGATGCCGGGATCAGAGCGAGAGATCTCAGGGGCTCGGACACGGCCGTCTATGTCGGCTTGATGTGTGGTGACTACGAGAACATCTTGTTGCGCGATATCGACAGCGCGCCTAGATACCAGGTGAGTTTTGCGAGTGCCTTGGTTTGAGTATGACCTTTCGGGTACTTACTCCAGTTCAGGCTACAGGGGTGGGCCGGAGCATTATGGCAAACCGGATATCCTATACGTGGGACCTGAAGGGGCCCTCCATGACTATCGACACGGCTTGTTCGTCAAGCCTGGTTGCTCTGCATCAAGCTGTTCAGACACTCCGATCAGGAGACACCGGCATTGCTATAGTCGCGGGATCAAACCTCTTGCTTGGGCCAGAATGGTACATCACAGAGTCGAATCTGGGCATGCTTTCGCCCACCGGCCGGAGCCGCATGTGGGATGCCAGCGCCGACGTACGTCCATATCCCCAGTTTATGTTTGGAAAACACTAAAATTTGACTGAAGGGCTACGCGAGAGGTGAAGGAGTGGCAGCCCTGGTCCTGAAGCGCCTCAGCGACGCGGTTGCGGGCGGTGACATCATCCAGTGTGTCGTTAGAGAGACCGGGATTAACCAGGACGGCCGTACCCAGGGGATTACAGTTCCAAGCGTGCTGTCTCAAGCCTCCCTCATTCGTCAGGTGTATGCGAAAGCTGGGCTAGATATCCACAGGGATCGCTGCCAATACTTTGAAGCCCACGGCACAGGCACACAAGCCGGCGACCCTGTGGAGGCACAAGCTATACACGATGCCTTCTTCGAGGAGGGAACTGAGGGACCAGCTATGTTCGTTGGATCAATCAAAACTGTCTGTGGGCACGTCGAAGGCACAGCAGGCCTGGCGGGCATCATCAAAGGCATGCTCGCCATAAAACACAGCACGATATTCCCCAATATGCACTTTCATCGCCTGAATCCTCGCTTGGAGCCCTTCTATGGGAGGGTCAGAGTGCCCACAGAGGTCATGCCATGGCCGGCTGTCCCGTCCGGCCAGCCGCGGCGGGCCAGCGTGAACAGCTTTGGATTCGGAGGCACAAACGCCCACGCCATTCTCGAAAGCTGGGAGCCCCGGGAAGCTGTGGATGCAAGCCCGGATGAAGCCCCCATTTTCGTACCCATGGTATATTCTGCCAAGAGCGAGACATCTCTGGCGGCTTCTGTTTCGCAACATGCCGAGTGGCTGAAGCGCAACCCCGGGGTCGATCTGCGCGCCCTTGCGGCCACCTTGCACTCCCGGACATCATACCCCCGCAGGATGGCCATTTCGGCCTCGGAGCCTACCGAGCTCCTGGAAAAGCTGCAAATAAGAGCCCAGACGGGCCAGAAGGATCCTGGGGTGGCATTGGCCCGGGGACCGCTTCGGGTTCTCGCCATCTTCACAGGCCAAGGCGCCCAGTGGCCGGGCATGATGAGGGAAATCGTCGCGTCGTCCGTCTGGGCCCGTGAGCGTCTAGAATACTTTCAACGGACGTTACAATCTAGAGTACCACCGGATCTTGGTCCTGATTGGTCGCTTACGGATCAACTACTCTCGTGTCCTCAGGGCGGCGCTCCCCGCATCATTACCGCCAAGCTTTCCCAGCCTCTCTGCACAGCAGTGCAGTTATTGCTGGTCGATATTCTGCGGGAGGGTGGAATAAAGGTGGACGCCGTTGTCGGACATTCAAGTGGCGAGATTGCTGCCGCGTATGCTGCAGGTTATCTCAGCGCGGAAGACGCCATCCTTGTCGCATATTACCGAGGCTTCTATACGGACCTGGCAGGCGGGAAGGATGGCCAAAAGGGTGCCATGATGTCCGCCACGATGCACTTGAGCGAGGCGAAGGACGTCTGCAGTCAGCCGCCTTTCCAGGGTCGCCTGTCTGTTGCGGCCAGCAACTCCCCCACCAGTGTAACCCTTTCTGGCGACGAGGATGCCATCTCGGAGCTTCATGCCGAGCTCCAAGCCAAAGGGGTTGTCGCAAGGCGTCTGATGGTCGACAAGGCGTATCATTCGCATCATATGCTGCCATGCGCAGGCCCTTACATGCAAGCCTTGCGGGATACTGTCAAGTTCGACAAGCCATTGCAGCCATTGGCAAAGTGGTTTTCAAGTGTGGACGTCGGCGACGCTGACCGCCTTCCTATTGACGAGGGCTACTGGGTCGCCAACTTGGTACAGCCCGTACTTTTCTCCGAGGCTCTTCGTGACGTTTGGCAAACCATGGGCGGCTTTAGTCTTGTGGTTGAGATCGGCCCCCATCCCGCCCTCAGAGGTCCAGTGTTGCAAAACATCCAGGAGCTATCACCGTCGGAAGAGCCTCCGCCATACTCCAGCCTCCTACGGAGGGGGAGAATGACATCAGGGCGCTGCAAGACGGGTTTGGAAATCTATGGGAAAATGGATTGGAACCCGACTTTCTGGCCATTGACCGCTTGCTATCTGGCACCGTGACTCACCGGCTTGATGGAGTGCCGCTCTACGCATGGGACCATAGTCAAGAATTTGGGCACGAATCGCGCTGGGCCAAGTTTGACCTGTTGCGCGAGGAGCCACCGCACCCCTTGCTCGGCAAACTGTTGGCCGATTCAAGTGTCCTGGATATGCGCTGGCGCAATATCCTGTCCCTGCCTGAGCTCCCCTGGCTCGGCGGCCACAGGATTCAGAACCAGACTGTGTTTCCAGCTGCAGGCTATCTCTGCATGGCGCTGGAGGCTTCTCTCGTCTGGTCCCGCCAGCAGTCCCAAACTGTGCAGATATTCGAGGTGGCTGACTTCAACATACTTCGGGCCCTTGCTATCCCAGATGATGGATCTGGCACCGAAACCATTTGCACCCTGACTGATGTCGTCCGAGATGAATCCACATGCTTGGCATCTATCAAGATCTACCAGGGCAATGAAAACGCATTGAGCCTCACGGCCAGCGGTCAGGTTCGCCTGCTTCTTGGCTTCTCTTCTGAAGAGGCCCTGCCAGAGCTAGCCCAAGGCTCTCTAAGGGACTCGGACAGTAGGCTCATGCAGCCTCTGGATAGCGACTCCATGTACGCCTCCTGGGCTGAACTTGGGTACGGCTACTCGGATGGCTTTCGCGGCATTCACCAAGCGCGGCGCAGGTGGAATGCCGCCAGAGGTCAGATCAAAGGCGACCGCAACACCAGAGACCTTCTGCTCCATCCGACAGTTCTGGATAACGCCATCCAGGGAGTTCTGTTGGCATATGCTCACCCGGATGATGGCCAGATGTGGTCCATACACGTGCCCAAAACGATCAAGCTGCTCCGTGTTGATCCGTTCAGCGTCGGGGCGCAGGGTGGGTCGGATGTGGTTTTCGATGCCACCATCCCTGGCCGGGACTCTCAAGGCGTCTGCGGCGATGTCGAGCTTTTCACTCTCGAAGGGAGAGGCCTTCTTCAGATCCAAAGCCTCCACTGCGTCCCCTTGTCGCCCGCAGTCGCGGAGAATGACAGTCAGATGTTCTTCCGAACCGCGTGGGAGCCGCAGAAGCCGCACGCCCCGTCTGTATGTTTCGATGGCTCGGCAACAGACCAAGATCGCCGTCTGGCACTTGATCTAGAGCGTCTCTCCTTGTACTACATGATTAGGCTGGACAGGGAGATACCTGATGATCACCCGGAGCGTTTCAGAAGCCCCTGGAAAGAGTATTTCGGGTTCATCAACCAAGTCAGGTCTGGCGTGGGGACCAGCGCTCATCCTCATCTCCAAAAGGCCTGGCTAGAAGATACAGCCGAGGTAGCAGCTTCATTACGACAACGCTATCCAGACAGCCTTGACCGCAAAGTTATAGAAGCGGTTGGAGAAAACGTGGCCCCTGTGCTGCGTAGTGGTGCAACCATGCTGGAATTTCTACTCCAAGACGGCCTTCTGGATGACTACTACACCCACAGCATGACTAATCAGAGTCACATCAAGTACTTGGCCAGGATGGTTGCTCAGCTCTTTCATCGGTATCCAGCAGCTAACATCCTGGAGATCGGAGCCGGTACGGGGAGCGCTACCAAGACTATCTTTCAAACTCTCGAGGAAAAGGGTCTTGGATTCGCGACGTACACATATACGGATGTTACCTCCGGGTTCCTTGACAAGGCCCAAGATCTATTCAGGTCCTACCCGCAGCATTGGAGTCGCATGCTCTTCCAGACTCTCGATGCAGAGCGCGACATCACCGAACAGGGCTACACTCCTCACTCCTACGACTTGGTCGTGGCCTCTCTGGTCCTCCACGCCACATCCAACCTGGAGCGCACTTTGAGCAATGTGCGCCGCTTATTGCGGCCCGGTGGCTACCTCATCATGCTGGAGATTACGGACAACGCTCCGTGTCGGCTAGGGTTTGTCTTCGGAACCCTGACAGGGTGGTGGGTGGGCGTTGACGACGGCCGCCAGTATTCTCCCTGCATCGGTACCGCAGACTGGGATTCCCTGCTCCATGCCACTGGGTTTTCGCACATTGACTCGACCACAACCGACCCAGAGCAGAACAGACCGACTTTCCCATTGTCTGTGATATCCGCGCAAGCTCTTGATGATGACATGAGTTTGATCCGCCAGCCTCAGGGTCTCCCACAGATGACGCATGACCTGGTGATTATTGGGGACGGCTCGCCGATGTCTAGCCAAATGGCCCGCTGCTTGTGTGGCCAGCTGAAAGGCCACTACTTGGAGGTGGCCTACTTTGAGACTTTGGGCCATGTCGACTTGGCCAAGGTCTCCGGGGCTACAGTCCTTTCATTGGCCGACATCAACCAGCCCTTTATGAAAACACTGACAAGCCAATCCCTCGAGACATTCAAACACGCTCTGATGTCAGCCTCCACGCTTCTATGGATCACGCATGGCTCTGACCAGACAGAAGCCTACTCTAACAGTAAGCAATTACACACCACGTGACGCCCCGTATGTATCGCCTGGACTGATAGCTGACCCCCGAGAAACTGCCAGTGACCCTCGGCTTTTGTCGTTCGGCCATCTGGGAGATCCCGGACCTTCGCGTCCAGTTCCTCGACTTCGCCGACACAAGTCCCGAGGCTCGTATGATCGTCGACTCGCTACTCCGCCTGGAGGCCGAATCGAGCTTACAGAAACAAGGCAAGCTGAGTGGGCTGCTCTGGTCCCTAGAACGAGAGCTCAGTTACCGCAGCGGCGTCCTCCACATCCCACGTTTGGTTAGCAGCCGGGATCTCGACAATGACTACAATGCTTCCAGACGCCATGTCAGCAAGAAGAGTGGCCGTGGACGCCTCCGGCTCGCTTCTGGCGGCTATCTGGAAGAGCAGAGGGGCCATGCGACTATTTCGACAGCACAGCCGCAAGAGCTTCGCGTACGTTGGACAGCAAAAGTCCCCAGCATCGTCTCCGGCACCGACCAATTTTATGTAGTTGTTGCAAGTGATCAGTCATACCTACGGTCTTTCATAGGCTTTTCGACTGAATGCACCTCGACTGCTGCACCCTCCTCCTCCTGCCCGGTCCTGGCCCTCCCATCTGTTCCGCGGGATGGTCCTCTATTGGTCAGGCAGATGGTCCTCTTACTGCAAGCAATGTATCTTTTGCGCAGTCTGTCCCGGGGTAATCGCTTGCTCGTCCATGAGCCCTATCGAGACCTGGCTGCGGCACTGGGCCACGTTGCTCGTGCGCGTGGCATTCAGCTTGTCCTCACAAGCATACATCAACATCAGAATGGGGCTGGCACCAAATGGATCACATTTAGTCCTTATGCAATGGACCGGGAGGTACAAACCTGTACCCGCAAGCTTGGTTTGTTTCATGGTTTCGTGGATCTCTCCGCTGATCGACACTCCGAAGCGGTTGGTCGTACCATCAAGTCTTGTCTTCCAATAACAACGCGGATAATCCCCAGCGACTCCTTATTCATCACGGGTCCACGGGACTCTATAACTGAGCTGCTCGTTGAGGCCTACGAGGCGACTCATGCCATGAACGAGTCGGAAGTCACAATAAACGTAGTGGGACTGGACCAGCTGACGGATCAGGGGTCATCCGATCAGGTCATCGATTGGACGAACGGGGCTGAGCAGGCTCTTGTACGCGCCACCACCCCGGTTTCCCAACTTCGCCTCCGACCAGACCGCACCTACTGGCTTGTTGGTCTAACAGGAGACCTGGGGCTCTCTCTCTGCGAACTTCTGATCCTACAAGGGGCGCGTTTCGTAGCCCTGAGCAGTAGAAACCCGAGTATCGACGACGCATGGCTGGCCAAGATGTCTGATGAAACGGGCGCCGACATCAAAGTCTTTTCCAGTGACGTCACAGACAAATCCAGTCTTGCCCAGGCCTATCTCAACCTCAAGGCCACAATGCCGCCGCTGGCAGGTGTTGCCCACGGTTCCATGGTCTTGCGCGATGGGCCCGTTCGGGACATGGCGGTTGAGAAGATGCAAGAAGTCATCGGCCCCAAGGCTGTAGGGGGTTTGAATCTGCACGACGTTATCCGAGAGCCTCTCGACTTCTTCGTCTTTTTCTCCTCGATTGCCACCGTTTTCGGCAGCATCGGCCAGGCCAACTACACGGCCGCGAATGCGTTCCTGTCCGGCCTGGCCTGCCGCCGTAGGAGATGCGGATTGGCTGCGTCTGTGCTGAACCTCGGCCTCGTCATCGGCGTCGGCTACGCCAGCAACCGCATAGGCCAGAAAGAGCGCGATAGGCTGCGCAAGAGCGGTTTCAGATGGATATCCGAAGACGACTTGCGTCAGGCCTTTGCGGCGGCTGTCCTCGCCAGCCCGGCGAATGCCGGCTTGGACCACGAGGTCACCATCGGTGTTACCAAGTACTTCCGGGGCGACGTCGAAAGGCCTCCTTGGGCTGACGACCCGAGGCTTTCGCATTTGTTCTTGGAGAAAGGCGTCAGCATAGCCGATACCCACACTCCCGACCATCCCCAGAGTCCCGGAGCCAGGCTCGCCGCAGCCAAGACCCCAATTGAGATGGCGGATATTGTGAAAGGTTTGTATTGTTCATGTTTGAAAACCTCACTGATAGACTGATGCTAATGGGCCAATAGAGTCCTTCTTGGAGAAGCTACGCAGCCTTTTGCGCTTGTCGGATGACAAAAACCAGGGAGATGCATCCATCTTGGATACCCGAACCGACGAGTTGGGGGTTGATTCACTGATCGCCGTAGAGCTGCGCTCTTGGCTTCTCAAAACCCTTGATGTCAGTGTGCCGGTATTGAGATTACTTGGCAGCTCTACTATACGGGATATCATCCATTACGCCATCTCTCAGGTCGAGGAAAGGTCGATGCCCAGCCTGGCCACATCGCCTACAACAACAGGCAGTCCTGGCACTGATGATTCACGACGCAACTCCAGTTCTGATTCGGATCATCACGTGAGAGCAGATAGCATATCTTCTTCCACTGGCCCCTCGACGGTGTCCAAGTCTGACCTGGCGGACCCGATAGACCACATGAAGCCTCGCGGCTCCAAATCACGCATTGGTCCCCTCTCTTTTGGCCAAGAGATGTTCTGGGTCATTCAGAACTTGATGCCTGACCAGACTACGGCTAATAACACGATTCTCTATCACCTTACCGGGCCGCTCAGGACTGCTGATCTGGAACGGGCCGTTGACACTTTAGCTCATCGCCATGAGGCCCTGAGAACCTCTATATACACAGATGACAGCGGAACTCCGAGACAGTGCGTTTTGGACATGCCAACGCTGCAGTTGGAACAGACTTCGGCTCCTGTTGATCAGGTTCCCCGGATATTCGAAGAACTCTCGAGACATGTCTATGACCTCGCAGGCGGCAGGTCGATGAGGATCTTACTCGTCACCCATGCACCAAATGATCACCACTTACTCATAGGCTTCCATCACATTAACATGGACGGTATCAGCCTCCAGATATGTCTTAGTGAGCTCGAGGATGCCTATATCAGCCACCCGGCTCGGCTTCCTGTTGTGCGGTTGCAGTTGATGGACTATTCCCTACTTCAGCGCGAAGAGGCGGAGCGCGGGGCGTGGGCTGAAGCGACGTCCTACTGGAGGGAGGAGATGTCCGGTGTGGAAGAATTGCCGATTCTGAAGCTCCCCAACGCAGCCGCAAGCCGGCAGCCGCTGGAAGAATATCGCGTCGGCACGCTTGACGAGCGTCTGGACTTGCAGCTTTCGGATCGCATCCGCAGCCAATGTCGGCAGCTCCGGTGCACGCCTTTCCAATTCTACCTGGCCGTTTTCCGGGTGCTGCTGGCGCGGCTCTCTCGCTCCGACGACTTCTGCGTCGGCGTGGCCGATAGCAATAGGCTTCACGACGACTCCCTGACGGCCGTGGGTCTGTATCTCAACCTCATCCCGTTGCGTTTCCTCTCCACGCGGAGAAGGAGCTTCGCCCACGTCGTCCAAGATACCAGATCCAAGGTACAGATGGGGCTCGAGCACTCGGCCGTGCCATTCGCCTACCTCCTTAGCGAGCTAGGGGTGTCGCGGTCCAACCATTGCAGCCCCTTATTCCAAGCATTCCTCGACTACCGCCAAGGGGCGAGGGAAACAACGACGCTCGGAGGCGATTGCCAGCTAACGGTAGTCTCGTACGAGAATTCCCGCGCCGCGTACGACATCAGCCTCGATATTGTCGACAATCCCGGTGGGGATACGCTCATAACCTTCACGACACAGAACAGCCTGTACCCCGAAACCAGCACCAACGTACTGCGCCAGGCCTTCAAGCAGCTCTTGGAGAGCTTCGCGGTCTGCGGCGGGGAGATGTCGGTGGAGGAACCGATGTTATACCCACAGCCTTTGCTAGACCAGGCATTAAGTCTGGGCAGCTATCCAGCGAGGCAGTCTACTTGGCCACAAACACTCGCCCACCGAGTGGCTGGCATGATGGATGCTTTTCCCAACAACGAGGCTGTGATAGACTGCGATGGACAGATCATGAACTACGGGCAGATGGCAAAACGAGTCAAGGCTATCGCAACAAGCATGGGGAAGCAGAGAGTGTCTCCTGGATCACCAGTGTGTGTTTGGCAGGAACCGAGTGCCAATTGGGTATGTTCTCTGTTGGCAATATGGCATATTGGAGCGATATACGTTCCCCTAGACCCGGCCACGCCACGACAAAGGCTTCTGGACATGGCTCGCCAATGCGGAGCTGTTCTCATTCTGGTCGACAATTCTACGGCTGAGTTTGCGACCGACTACGGGGGACGATATCTCAACGTGGAATCTCGAGCGGTAGCCGAGTCTCCAGAGAGGTGCTTGTCTATCTCTGCGTCATCGGAGTCGACCGCCACCATTTTGTACACGAGGTAAGCTTTAAGATGTCTCAATTCCGTCCCCTTGACTATAGACTAAATGCATCATATTATGACACCAGCGGGTCAACCGGCACGCCCAAAGGCATCGCGCTCTCTCATCGGAACCTGGTCCACGAGCTAGAGTTCTCATCGCCCGACGACGCTGGCTACTCTTTCGGCACCGAGCGAGTCTTGTGCCAAAGCGCGCTGGGTTTCGACATGTCTCTGACCCAGATCTTCACGGCGCTGGCCTATGGCGGCTCCGTGCACATGGTCCCGCGGAGCCAGCGCGGCGACGCCGTCGCCATCGCCAGGCGCATCGCGCAGGACCGCGTCACCTTCACGGGCGCCACGCCGTCCGAGTACATGTCCTGGCTGGCCTTCGGGGCGGACAGTCTGCGAGGGTCCAGCTGGCGCCGCGCCGTCTCGGGGGGCGAGCCGATGAGCGAGGCGCTCCTGCAGGCCTTCCGGGCCCTTGGCAGGCCCCAGCTGCGGATATTCAACGCCTACGGCCCCACCGAGACGACATGCTCGTGCGCCAGGACCGAGGTCCCTTGCAGCAGCGATTCCCTCTCCGGGCCCCTCGAGCCTCCCGCTGCCGGCCGACCGGCGACCAACTGTTCCATTTACATTGTAGACGATGAGAGGAATCTGCTACCGCTGGGTGTGCGCGGCGAGATACTCATCGGTGGCGCCAAGGTCGCCCAGGAGTACATAAACAATCGCCGGATGACTTGCGAACGGTTTGTGTACGACAAGTTTTGCCCCGGCGATTTCGCGTCGCAGGGGTGGACCAAGGCCCATCTCACAGGGGACATGGGTCGTCTGCTTCCCGACGGGACGCTCGTGGTAGACGGGCGCATTGCCGGCGACACGCAAGTCAAACTCAGAGGGAACCGGATCGATCTTCTGGAAGTCGAAGCCGCCGTGCTCCGAGCCGGCGCCGACGACGTGTCTGGTGCTTTGGTCTTGACGCACAGGGAGGAGGGTGCGGGGTCGTGCGCAAACTCCGAGACTCTCGTCGCCGTGGTCACTACCAAGTCCGGGAGCACCACACCCAGCTCCGAAGCTGACCTGTGCTCCCGCATACAACAAAGACTGGGCGCATGGCTACCAAGACACATGATGCCAGGGCACATCGTGGTCGCCCAAGAGCTTCCTAGGGGGAAACGGGAAAGGTTGACCGCAAAGCAGCGGCAGCCATGCTCGCTTCATTGATGGAAGCGAGGGCGGACGGCGCACAGGAAAGCTGCGAAGAGCTGAGCCCAACGGAGTTGGAGCTCCGCGAGGTGTGGTGGGAGACCATTCCGGTTCGAGCCCCGGTAGCCAAGTCTTCGGACTTCTTCCACGTCGGCGGAAACTCTCTCCTTTTAGTCGCCTTGCAGCATAAAATCCAGGCGAGGTTTGGCCTCAAACTCCCGCTGGTGGCCATGTTTGATTGCAGCACGCTGGAGAGCATGGCGAGCAGGATCAGCGACAACGCGGCCCAAGACGAGGTGTTGGATTGGGAAGCCGAGACCGATGTGGGCGAGCTGGCCCAGCTGTCAGCGCCCATGGCACAGCTCCACCCGCGCCGGCAGCAGGATCTGGTGGTGGTTCTGACGGGCGCCACGGGGCTTTTGGGAAAGGCGCTGCTGCGGGCGTTGGTTGCCGATGAGAGAGTGTCAGCAATCCACTGTGTGGCAGTTCGGAGGGCTCCCGCGCTCAGCTCGTTTGTCGCTGCACAGAACGGCCGGGTCAGGGTTTATACAGGGGACCTTACGTCTCCCCGACTCGGTCTGGGGCTGGATGATGCTGGCACTCTATTCGCCGCCGCCGACGCGGTGATTCACTGTGGAGCCGATGTCTCTCACCTCAAGGCGTACCGCTCGATCAAGGAAGCCAACTTTGGGTCGACGAAGGAGTTGGTGCGACTGATACTGCAGGCGAAACGGGATACGACTTTCCACTTCGTTTCGACGGCAGGTGTGTCCCTCTACAGCGGACTGGACAGCTTCGGGGAGATCAGCGCCGCCCCGTTCCCGCCGCCTGCTCGAAACCCCGATGGGTATACGGCGTCCAAGTGGGCCAGCGAGCGCTTCCTCGAGAAGGTCAGCGCCGCGACGGGCATGCACACCTGGATCCACAGGCCATCCAACATCCATCGCGAGGAAGACCCGCAGCTGGACCTGTTCCAGAACCTCCTCCGGTACTCGCGGGAGCTGCAGGCCGTGCCCAAGTTCCCCAGCCTCCAAGGCTATCTCAACCTGGTCGAGGCCCCCGAGATTTCCGCCCGGATCTTGGACGATCTTTTTGTCTCGCAGGACCGAGCAGCCCGAGACGGAGCCGTGAGATATCGCCATCAGATCGGCCAACATAACCTTGCCATGGGTGAACTGGGTGGTTTCATCCGCTCGACGCCCCAGAATGAGGTCCGGGAGCTGCATGTCGATGCGTGGACGGCCTTGGCTAAGGATATATCCATGGAGGAAACAGTAGCGGCGTGGTTCAAGAAGATTGCACATGGCCCTACTACTAAATACCCTCGTCTTGTTATAGAGTAAGGTTTGAATGATATTTCCGGTGCCTAGTTGATGGGAGTTCTTGATTTTCCTGTTTCCCGCACATAGAATTAGGCAGAAGAGCTATGAATAGAATAAAAGTTGGATTCCAGAGACCTACTCTAATGCCTGTTGAACACGAAAGAAACTTGCAAAGTGCGTGTATTTGTAGTTGGGTCACCGACAAGGTATTTCCAGGCTGAGAGCCCTTGAAACCTCCTATAAGCATGACCCTGAACGATAAAACTGAAGTCATGAGCGGCTAAGAGAACTACGATTTGGTTCAAGACGAAAGGATTGCCTCTTCATTGGGCTTCGTTTCTATTGGATGCGAGCTAGCTACTTGGACGGAACAAGGCTATCCTGAACTCGAGAGATGCCGACGGCACCACCAGAATAAGACGAGCATCATTTCGCCGCCCATCAAGGGAGCTGGCTTTCACAACGGTAAAGAGGCGCTCAGTAGCGTATCGAGATTACACGCAGAGCTTATCGAAAACACTCAACATGAAATCATCCGGCAGATCGCCAGGCTAGTAGGCTATATGCTTCGGCCCCTAGATGGTCGGCCGTACTTCTCGGAAGTCTGTGATATATCAACCGCCATACTAACTCAAGCGAAGCGGGCTATCGATGAGCAGCACGGAGAGGAAAGTAGGGAGGAAAGCGAAACTGAAGATGCAGAAGCCGTAACCAAGGCTTTCGATATCGTCGTGTCGGCGCTGGAGGCGCGCTAGATGAAAAGGGGTATTACAGTTTACGTACGCTAGAAGAGAACAAACAAACCACCAGACTCCCCGATGACACAGTCTATAGTACTACTAGTAAGTACCAAGTAGGGAGCCCTCCCGCACATGAATGATTTGGGCGCTTGCTACTGGTCCTCGGCTGCTTCGTCACTGCCGCTCCCTGGCTACCCCTTTTCCTCCCTCGTGCTCCCGCCCACAGCCCCGGGATGTCTACTTGGTTCGCCATGGGACTCCCTTCGCCTCCCCCAAAAAAACACCACACCACACCACACCACACCGGTATCGTACAAAGTATGCCAACGCGCGTACTTGAACACGTAACCGGTACAGTACTAACACGATACAGAACACACATACCAACGAGCGATCGGCCCGTTGGCGAAAGACATGAGGTCAGTTTGACTATATAAGGGGTGGATCATCTGATGCCTGCCCTCATGGACTCTAATTAATTAACTGCATTCACGAAGCAAGGATGAACTGGCTCACTTAATGGCTACCCGAGGAGCTTTACACCTCGGATACAAAAGACAGACAGCGCGAAGGCGTGGCTGTTGAATGCAATTTCCGATGGTCAAGACTCGACCTTGTCGCCGCATCTTAGATACCAGTGGTTCAGCATCTTCCACATTAATACTGCTCTGGAAAATCACGACACCGCCTTCTACCTGCCTTACTTCGTCATGTGCTTGCCGCTATCATATCAAATTCATGTATACATTATGTGAGCCCAACTGCAAGGAAGCCTAACTACTTACTTACTGCATAGTGGGAGAAGACCTCACGTCTTTACCCCGCAGGCTGGGCCTTATGCTAAGCAAAAGCGTGCTCGCAACCCGGGCGGCGAACTACATGCAGGTAATGTCCTCGCAGCCATTTCCCTTGAATCCGATTGCCTGAGGCAGGCCGCTGTCCCGTCGGCGCTACCGCCCCCCATTGGCGGCAACGTGACGCCGCTTTATCCGGTTACCATATGAATAAGTATGCAATACATGCACGTAACAACGTAGCCGGCGCTGCGGCATTTTCAACACAACCACCACAGACATATGCAGAAGCAGTTCCGAAGGCGAGATGGAATCCGATGGAAGCCGATGGCATTAAACGCAGCGGAGCGACAACTAGAACCGCCTAGACATTCCTCCCTTTTCCCTCCCCCCCCCTCTGGTAATAATCTACAATTATCCACTCAGTCCTAGCCCACGCCCCGTTTCCACGCTATGAACACCCCCTTTCTCGGCGTCAGGGTCACATTTGATGCCTACGGCGGCCGACGGGTGCACGTCAATTTCCGGACCCTGGACCAAGCGACAGCCTACTATCAACTCCTATGGCGATGCACCGGGCGAGATCGCTTGGCTCCGAGTGTAACAAACGCCACCGAGGTTTCGTTTTGTCTGCCGTCCAACGTCTCGGAAATCGTGGCTAGCACGAACAGTGGGGGATTCCA
Organism: Apiospora pterosperma; assembly: GCA_019976485.1. Taxonomy (NCBI): domain Eukaryota; kingdom Fungi; phylum Ascomycota; class Sordariomycetes; order Amphisphaeriales; family Apiosporaceae; genus Apiospora; species Apiospora pterosperma. Next base: position 303,296 of record JAFBMP010000010.1, read on the forward strand.
CTTTGTCTTTAACGATGCTATACAAGCCAACAACTGGGTCAACAGCTTCCTGATATGGAAGAGGGTCCCCGGAACCCATCAAATGCTCTACATTAATCGGTATCTATCGGATTGGGACCTGCATCTCCTACTATACATGAATCGGTCGACACGCACTCAACCGCCAATGGCCATCCAGGGACCCAGGATCATTCCCGGCCAAGCCTATGGCTTCCGTGATCATACTTATCTAGGCATGTTCCCCTGTACCCATTAGGGGCTTTCCCACACACCCCACTGAGCCGGGTACCTTCCATACAAAGCCAGCTCCTTTCCTGGATTTCAGAACGTGGCCTTCTATCTACCCGGCATTTGTAGCTAACATGTGCATTGTCAAGAACCCTGGGGGGCACGCTACCTGCTCAGATGACCGAGTCCGCGGTTATAGGGTCTTTTTGAACCCTTCTTTCCCAATTCCAGGCACGATTTAGGTCATCCTCTCTGTCTGATTGCTGGACTAGGTACAGAGTCAATGGAGCTAGGTGGAAATTGTAGAATGCTATCTAAAAGAAGGAATCCACACCTATAAACAAGAGTCGCCTGAGAGTGCTTTATTATAGGTACAAAAGGAAAGATAACTGAGTATATAACTAGCCGCATATCTATAATACGCAGGTATAGCGCCATCTTTTATAAAGATCATTAATAGATCTATATAGTAACTACTTTAAAGGAACTAATACAATATGTAAATAAATGCATTAATATAGCACTAGGGGGGTTTACACGGAGTGGCAAATAGCTTATTTTAACGTTGTCGTAGCAGCTATTAAAGTTATATTAAGTAATATTCCTAGGGATAATGGATGTAGCAATACATTGTATTCATATGCGTGTTATTATGAAGTAACTGATCATGTGGATTGCGAAGGAGAGTTAGATCTATGCCGAGGACACTCACTTCACTATCCAGTTCTCCGTCTTTCTGCTTACTAGACTCCAGAGCGGTATACAGACAATGAGTGCTGTTCAACGCAGTGCTTCTGTCTACCACTCTCATCTTCAACCAGCTCACATCTTTGGTTTGAAGATGGGGGAGGGGAGGTCAAGAAACCTTCGAACGGAGGTGGGTGAAGCTCGAAGGCAGACGAGAAGGTCGAACCATCCACAAAACCTAGACATGGTTGAGGATAGTAACACTAGGGCGTGTCGAAGAAGCCCATGCATGGCCTGACCAGTAATGTCTCGACGCAAGCGAGATGGGAAGAAATACCAAGAGCTGGTGATAGCGACATTGGGCTCTTGGAGTGGAAACAGCGGCGATCAAGGATCCATTTTCGTATCTGGACGGGGTGAATTCGGCCAACTAGAGCCCTGCCAGATAGGACAATCCCAAGAATAGAACCAACAGAAAGCGGAAAGGAAATCGCGGACGTGTCCAACCAGAGCGCGTATGAAGCCGAGGGCGAGCAGTCCGCGAACCAAGCACCCTTCAACCTTGAGCCGCACACTCGTCCATCGTCCAGACGAAACGGTTGGAGGACGGCATTCTGCATAAGTATACATGCTGGTAATATCCCAACAGGGTAGTGTGCCCGTTCATGCATGCATGCAATGTTCGGGTTTAGAGTGAGGAGAGGGGGTCTCTCTCCCCGCCTTCTTCTTCCGAACCTGGTCCTGTGAACTTCCACTGCATCAAGTATTGTTTCCAACAAAGTGGCTGGCCATCATTGGTATTAGGAATGGATTCACTGTCGGAACTACGGATGCCAAAACCCGTCCAGTGACTCAAACCCTCGCGCCACCGAAGTTGAAACCAGAGATATGCCCGTCGTTCACCCCAAGCTGAAAACCGGTATTGCTGCCTCCAAAGGTCACATGTACCGATCTCTGGCTCTGGGCAATTTTCTTGGCTTCCTCCTGATGCTTCAGTCTCAGCTCCTCCCGAAGCTCAAGCAATGTCCGTAGTAATGCCTGTTCCTCTCTCATCGCCCGTCGCATACCGGCTTCATCGCCATCTGCAAAACTGCCGGTGTCATCAGGTCCTGTGACATCAAGCCGTTCGCATGTATGGACCAGGGCTGTGAGCTGCTGGTCGGTAGCACTTGTAGGGCTCGGCGGGGTTGGCAAGTCACAGCTTGCAATCGAGTGCTGCTATCAGACGAGTGCGGCCGCGTCATCGCAGAGGAAAAAAGACGTATGGCCCGGATGGTGGAGTGTCTGGAAACGATCGCCCATCTCGCCAAAATCCCCGGCCGAAACCAGCCGCAGGCCGATATCCCACATCTGGTGGAGCAGTGGCTTGGCAACGACACAAATGGACGATGGCTTCTGGTCCTGGACGGCGCCGATGACCAGGATGTCCTCTTCGGTACCGGAGAGAGCACGGCCTCGGATGCAGTCAACAGGACCGCGCCCAGGCCCAGAGCTCTGTGGACCTACCTGCCTCAGTCGTCCAACGGGTCCATTCTGATTACAACGCGATACAAAACGGTTGCTTCGAAGCTAACAGGAGATCACAAGAGAATTATCGAGGTCCAGCCAATGGGAAACGACGAGGCGCTGGCACTGCTCGCGGGTCTGCCAGAAGCTCTTCCCGCACGCTGAAAAAGCTTCGAACCTCTGCCTACGCAACGAAAAGTCGTTGGAAGATTGGGCGTTGTTCATGTACAATGCGGGCTGGTATGCAAGGGGGCAATACAGGTATGATATAGCTCAACAGATGGTTGGGCTATCAATGCGTATGTACCTGGAGATACATGGGGGATGTCATCCTGCAACACTGCGTAGTGCTATGATGCTCACTGAAACCTTCAGAAATGGAGGTCGATGGGATTTAGCTGAGAGGCTGGATGTGGAGTTGATGGAGGGTTTCAAGCAGTCACCCGGCGATTTTCATCCTTCCCTACTACACCGTTTAAGGGAAATAGCGCGGAGCCACTGGAATAAAGATCGACGGGATGCAGCGGTGAAGCTAGTGGCGGAGATGGTCGAGATGTGCAAGCAGAAACTCGGCCTGGATCATGGAGACACGCTGGGTTGTATGAGGCGCCTTGCTTTATTATTGAAGGCAACGGGCCGACATGGCGAAGCCATATCGATGATGCACCAATGTTGCCAGCTATGGGAACGCAAAGCAGGCCCAGAACATCCGGAGTCCATACTGTGTCTTGCACTGTTGGATATTTGCCAACAGGATAGTCAGGGAAGCGACAATTAGACCAGATATGTAGCGACTGTAGAACAAGTCCCACCATTTACAACACAGGCGCTGGGAAAGGAACGGGACCGGTGAATCTGCAGGTCAGCTATACCAACACATACCGCTCACCAACTCCTGGTAAATAGCTGGTCCAGAAAAGAAGGCTTTGAGTAGTGGTGGAGAGAGTTGACAACATAATAACGTAAGTAGGACTCACCAAAATAAGATTCAACAGGGCAGTTAAGTAGGTCCCAAACTCCTGTACCTATGGCCAGACTCATAATCGACAGTATGGGAAATGAAGAGAGAAAAGAAGTCAAGAATAAATCGAAGGGAGTTCGGCAGCAGCGGCGAGGGGTTGATCGAGAGAGGCTTGCGCACCTTCTTTCTGGACTTCCAGTCCTAGAAAGCCCTTGAACCATTAACTACCATATATTAGTGAGATATAACTTCCTGCCAAATGTGGACACATATAAATAACGTCTCTGTCATCCTTCCTGCTGCAAAGCAGCTATTGTCTGAGCGACTGGTCCTGGTCCGCCTTCTCGACATCAAGTCTTCGTTGCTTGTTCTGCTGCTCCTCGTTCCTTCGGTGCGCCTTCCATCGCTTCCGTACTTCCTTGAAAGCTGTACGTTGAATGTATTAGTCGTTTGAAGCCATAGCACGCGTGGGTAGACACCGCCTAAAGATATTCTCGTGCTGATTTCAACTTATCAGGATATATTCTACGTGTAATAGTATGCCACTTCGGGCCCCGTCTGGACACACGGTCTTCCATCCGGCCTCCGTGACAGTGAGAGGCAGGTTGACAAAATAAAAACGACCAAGTCTCTAGAGGGCAAAGAGGGGACGGGGAGGGCGAATTTACCTTCGGGCTTCCGCTTCTCCCCGTGGCTTTGCATGGTGACATGAGCGTTCAGGTGATTCAACGTGCCGTAGCCCTTCTCGCAGCCGTTCCAGTCACAGGTATACATGCGCTCAATCTCCTCGGGCCGTCTCCGACGCCTCTTGAATCCCTGCATTTCAGGGGGGATGGGTACGAGAGAAGGAAAAGGGGCATGTCTCTGCCGTAATAACGAACGTCAGCTGCTTGCTCTCAGATAAACGCACCTCCAGAGGAGATAGGGGTAGATGGGTGAGGGATGCAGAGGGAGGGCGAGTCGAGAACTCTCACCGACGCTGACTCCACCACGTGGGAGGGATTGCCAGACAAAGAACAGGAGCAAGCTCCCATGGACTTACCTGAATATACGGCTGACTGACCCGCTGTTCTGGCCCCGTCATACCAACCTGGGCCAGGCTCGGGACTACACTTACCGGGTCAGGATAACCCGAGAAAAATGGCAGAGGCGGCTGCACCAGATGTGGGCCAGGCAGGTCGTTTCTCCCGTCATTCTCGAAATGTGGCGGCTTACCAAAATACATCACATTGCGCCCATGCTCGGTATGATGACCCTGACCAGAAGACATGGGATCGGCAACAGGCAGCGCTGTCACAGGCAGCGCGTGCGGGTCGTTGTAGTAGACAGGGCATGACGAGGGGGTGGGTTGATGACCTTCGTGGTACTGTCCCTAGCATCCTCCTCTACGCGCACTCCGTCGCTGTTACTCGGGCTGTGGCTGAGATGTTGCTGATGGTGTGGTGGTGGATGTTGCAGTAGATGGTGAAGGCGGTGGTAACTGCCATCTACCACGAGTGTATGACTGCGCGGCAGACTTCCTCGTGATGGCTGGTGCGCCATTGAGGCTCTCTAGGGATATAGATAGACAGATGGTGTATATTGCGAGGGGTTAGCATGCTTCCAATGTGCTGGGGAGCCTGTAACATACCGAGCTTGCGTCAAAGGCAGAGGCAGAGGGGAGCTTGAGGAACAGCCCAGACCACCACAGTTCACAGGGCTGCGGCTTAATGCGATAGATCAAGTTATAGTAGATCCCCTGTTCATTGAATACCTGTACGAAGTATCTGTGTAAATGGAACTGAAGAAAGAAGGGAAAGGGTGTACACGGGTCGATTCTACCTCTTCTGACTTAAATAACACATGGATACAGGACAGAGAGAATTTGCCACATGACTTTACGAGAAGATGGTGGAATCAACCACGGCGGACCAAGGGAAAGAAAAGACAAATAATTAACGCCCTCGTGGTGAAGTTTAAAACTTGTCAGGCCATATTGGCAATGGGATAGGTGGAGGTATTAATTACCAGTGGGTTTATCGTGCTCCAGGTAAAAGTCAATCTTCACATGCAATGTTAAGCTTCGTAGGGAATAACCTCTTGTCATAGCGAGTCACACAATAATAGGTAGATAATTATAGTGCAAGTGGGAACCGTCCAGGGCTGGGACATAGGTCACGTAATAGAAGCTCGAATATGTCGTTGACACGGTAGCCCCTGGCCATGTCAGGGGTTGGCAAGGCGCAAACAAAGGAGCTGTCAGTAGGGGGTGTAGCACACCAGCCACTGTGGGGTGCTACCCTACTAGCCACTCTCTTTGAAGTGCCAGTTAACTGACCATGGCCACGGCTTTTCATGCGACTATATATGGGTCGCCGGGTCGCCGGGTCGTCGCCGGGTCGCCGGGTCTCCACCTCTCTCCGGCCGACGACGTCATTCCCTGGGCCCGGACAACGTGCCACCGATCCAGATTGCACACAATCCCCTGCGCCCGGAGCCGATGGTTGAACTTGAATGTGCGCCGGCGTGTGTCGTAACGCAGAAGCACTAGTGGCACTGTTCTGGGATTCGGCGACATGCCCTTGAGGACGAACACTGCCACCAGTGGCCAAGCCTGCGGAGAGCCGTGATTGAAAAGAGACGCGACCGCGTGCACGCTCGTAGCAGATCTTCCCTTCCTTGGCACCAGGAGCTGGCGAACCAAAAGAGGTTGACCAAAAGATCGGCGATGGATTGATTGGAGCGGATGGCGGGGCAGTGTGCGTATTTAAATTCCGGGCTCCGGGCAGGCCATGACTCGGCGCATCGAAGGGGGCTTCTAAACCCGGACTAGGATCACCAGACGCCATCCAGAGCATGAGTCACAGCGCATCAGTGCGGCTTCGGAAATCGGCAACCAAACTAGGCTTTTCACTCGTCGTCATACTCGCATGTGACAGTCGGCCTGACAGTCGGGCCTGACAGTGAGTAGCACGCCAAGGCTTCAAGCGTGTGTGTCCGCGCGCGCGGGGTTCCAAGTTCCATCCGCTTCAGCCGCCGTCCGCCCCACCCCCCCAAGTGCCAGTGCCAGCGTAGCCAGTAGCGACAGATGATGGCGAGACCGTCAGACATGCGTTCGGGCTTTCTCCTTTACAAGATCGTCTCGGCAACGCGGGCTCCCATCGCCTGCTATTATAACCTTCGTTCATATATCCCCCAGCACGTACGAGCCCGGACTGTCTACTTTGCTGTCCAAAATGCCGACCCTCAAGCTCACCAACTTCAATGTCGTCATTAGCGTCTTGGGAGCTTGGATCTCCGTCTACGGGCTGGTCTCCTATTTGCTCAAGGAGAACTTCTACATGTCGGAGGCGCGTGAGTTGTTTTTGTCGGTCCTCTCTCTCGTTGGCTGGCGGCTAACCCACAAGGGATAGTCATATCCCTCTTGGCTGGCGTCGTCGCCTCGCCTCATGCGGCAAATCTCATCCGGCCCTTGGAGTACGCCCTCGGCAGCGAGGAGAACCTTGCTGTCATCACCCTGAGCTTCTCGCGCCTGGTTCTCGGCGTCCAGCTGGTGCTTGCGGGCGTGCAGCTGCCCAGCCGCTATCTCAAGAAGCAGTGGAGGACCTTGAGTATCCTGCTCGGGCCTGTCATGATCTTCATGTGGCTTCTGACCAGCCTTCTGGTTTGGGGGCTCGTGCCCAACATCCCCTTCCTCCACGCTCTCGCTATTGGTGCCTGCGTCACTCCCACCGACCCCGTGCTCTCCAACGTCATTGTCAAAGGCAAGTTTGCTGACAACAACGTCCCCAAGGAGCTACAGAAGATCATCATCGCCGAATCGGGCGCCAACGATGGGCTTGGCTACCCCTTTCTCTTCTTCGCCCTTTATCTGATCAAATACAATGGCGATGGGGGACAGGCCGAGTCTGGAGGGACGGCGGCAGCCATGGGCCAATGGTTTGGCGAGACCTGGGGATACACCATTGCTCTCTCCATCCTCTATGGTGCCGTCGTCGGCTGGGTTGCGAAGGAAGTGCTCCATTTTGCGGAAAGTCGCAAGTGGGTGGATCGTGAGAGCTTCCTCGTCTTCGCTTTGTCTCTCGCCTTGTTCATCACCGGCACCTGCGGGCTAGTCGGCAGTGACGACGTCTTGGCTTGCTTCATTGCCGGGAATGTCTTCACGTGGGACGACTGGTTTCGGCTGGAAACCCTCGATGAGGTAAGTCTTCCTCCACGCCCGTCTTGGCCCGTCCGGCGTTTTACTGACCGTTGGTTACCAAGTATAGTATGTTGTGACACCAATGCCGTGATTTGCGCAGAGATACAGGCCGCCTCGCTAATACTGTAGCATCGAAGTTCCCTCCAACCCACTGTCGACATGCTTTTGAACGTGAGCATATTCATGTGGTACGGTGCAATGTGTCCATGGGAGATATTCTTATACAACGACGTCATCCCCATTTACCGGCTGATCCCTCTAGGCATCCTTATCCTGCTCTTCAGACGCCTTCCCGCCCTTGTTGGTCTGCACTGGTGGATTCCGCAAATCCAAGATATTCGCCAGGCTATCTTCATGGGCTTTTTTGGCCCCGTTGGAGTCTCGGGCATCTTCTACCTCTACATCACCCTCGAGTTCATCGAGACCCTCGACGAAAACGGCAAGCATAGACCGGACGTCGCACAGCTCGGTGAGGTGACCACAGTCGTTGTTTGGTTCATTGCAATATGTAGTATCGTGAGTTTTCTTGCTCCTCGGGATATGTGGCTTGTGCTGATCCTCGTTCAGGTTGTCCATGGCTTGAGTATACCCTTGGGGAAGCTTGGCTTCTACCTTCCCCGAACATTTTCATTCACCGTGGCGTCGCCAGTAGGGGTCCCAGACGAACACCAAGCTCCGTTCGGTCTCCGTGGCCGCGTTTCCAATTTCCTTCCGCGGTTTGCCAGTGGCAACGGATCTAGATTCAATGCCGACGCCGGCGACACACCTGAGGGTTCTAGATCTGATTCCGCGCGCCCGATACGTCGGATGGGAGGGACGGTCGTTCAAGACAACGGCCAACCGTCTGCAGATTATACAGCATCTGACTCGGCTGAGAGGATGGAGAGCGGGGCGGGGCGGCCGGCTTCTCCCAACCTACCGAATCGTGTCATTCGATTTCCGGACGAAGGACCATCCACATCAGCAACACAACCTGGAGTTTCGGGTAGCGATATTCCTACCGAAGCTCGCAATGCTTGAAAGGGCGCTTCATAACTCTCCAGGATCGTGGCTGGTGAATTCCTCACTCACGATCCCTCCCCGTTCAGGACGGGGGGTTCTTTGCTGCTTACCAACCGACGACGGCCCATTCCGAGACGACGGCGGCTCTGCTAGCTGTCGTACTGCGTGAAACTTTGTTTATGTATTGTGTTCAGTCCCTTTCCTGTCTTTTGTAGCAATCTCTATTCTCGTTTAGATGTACTGAATTCACTACCAACACACGCACCCTCATCCTCGCGCAGGCAGCACGGGCCTTCCTGATGCCAACTTGAAGGGAAAAAAACCAAAAATGTAGCTCGTGCCCTGGATCGAACAGGGGTTGCCAGAATAATGATGCTTAGTCAGAATCTGGAGTGATAGCCACTACACTACACAAGCGTGACTTTAGATGACAAAGCGCCGACTAATTCAATTTCATATTACTCCATACGTGAGAGAGAACGGAGCGTCGCCCACCACGCTTTGTAAACGCCTAATAAGTACCTAACTAACGTATAGAAAGTATAGTAGATAATAAACGTAGATCTACTAACTATATTTAGTTTAAGAGCTGCAGCTAAATAATTTATTAAATGGTAAAATCCTGGAGTCTAGAAAAGGTAGGAAAAAGAATGCCCAAAACTCCCCAGCTCTCTACATCAATGTACCACCTAACGACCTCCTTGGCTCGTTGTTGGACTCAAGGAAGTCGACCAGGGGCGCATCCACTCCGCAGGAGCACCAAGCTCTCACCTGGGATCCTGAGTGCGCCGGCCAGGACGCGGTTCAGCTTCCGCCACGGCTCTCCGACGGGGTCCCCGGCGGGGTAGCCCGAGTAGCAGGCAGGCGATGGTCTACACGCCCGGGCGGTGGGTCAACTGGAAGGTTAGGTGGCCTCGCAGGCTGCCAGTCGCTCTAGTGGCGAGGACCAATTTTGCGTTCTCGCCATAAGCCGCCGTGCCTTTGGAGCTGACGGAAGCTACAGGCGCCGAGAAGCCCGCTGGGTACTTGCTCGGCTTGGTCACCCAGCGTCTGTTTGAGGTCGGCCACGGTTGGGCACTCGAGGACGGAAGATTGGTGTTGGATATCAAGGTCGAGCTCATCCCGGAACCTACTGACAATGATGAGGGATAGCAACAAGCCCACTCCGCAGTCAACAATGCTGCTGTCGTTGGTAAGATCATTCATGGCGTCACCACTGTCTTCTGAAATAATCTAAATAGCATGCTCAAGTTGATAGACAAGTCGCAGTCATGTCGAGGGCTGTAAGTCGGCTTTCGACTCTTCCACTTTTGCAGGTCATTGAGGGACGTGAACGTAGATGCGAACCGCTATATTCAGAAGACCTAAACACAAACACACACAGGGCGTCAAGTCAAAGGCCTGCAACTGACTTGTCGAATCACTTCTTTTAGCTGCTCTCGGACCTGCGCGACGCCGCTGAGCGACCAACTTACAGCATTGCGAAGGGCCTCATCCACATCCTCGTCGGCAGGTGTGCGGTTGACACCCATGAGCTCGTCGATGGCCTTGCCCATCTTCTGCAGCTCGCGGAGGAGGAGGGTGCGTCGCAGATCCGCCTGCTCCTCGACGTCTAGGCTGAGGCCGCCTACCTGCACCGCCGTGGGGGCGATGCCGAACCGGTCGGGGGAGGGGACCTCTTGCTGGGAAGTGCTGCCAGCACTGCTGGTATTGCTGCTGGCGCAGCTGCCGTCGCGCTCTCTGGCTTCTAGAAGCGGCATGGAATCCCTCGCGGCGATGCGGTACCAGAAGAGCATCTTGGACAATATGGCTACGTAGAGCAGGATCAGGTGCGGGCATTGGGTGCATTGATATCTCACTACCGCTCCCTCTAAATCAGCAATCGTCCCTACCCCGACTGCCGCGATGCCGATAGGCATGACTTACTGAGCTCGCTCCAGCCGTCGAGCGCAATTCAGTTGGTGGCGATGACACTGTCGAAACGGGGCTTGAGGTTCAGTTCGTTGAAGCTCATCGGGTGAGTATAGCAGGTGGCCGCCCCTTGTACCAACTCCCCGTGCTGCATCGAGCTGAGGATAGCGATGGCCCGGGCCTCGCAATCGTGTGCGCTTCTCGTGATCGACGCGGGCGACTGCTCCAGACTCTGAGCCACGGCAGGCCCGCTCGTTGCTGGATGGTCATCCCCGGGGTTGGGCTCCAAGACCGGCATCGTGTGGCTATCGGCTTCCACGTTGGCAACGGGAGGGGATTTTTCGGCCACTTCCCAACTCGTAAAAGAGCCGGGATCGAAGTCGCTGCCACCAAATGACCACGAAGACGGGATGGCGGAAGCATCGCCCGGCCCGTAGTGACCGCTACCCACAAAAGACTCGGAGGCCCGGCTTTCCATCAAGGGGCCCGACGGTTCATTGGGTAACATGTCCCAATCCATTTGGCCGGGCATGGCCATGACTGCGCTTTCCTGGGTCACGACGGGCAGGGACGTATAAAGGCATGGAATAGAAGGCCAAACCATTCAAGATCTAGTTCATCCTACGCACAGCTTTGATCCAAAGTACCCGCGTCTCTCCGGGGAAGTACTGGTGTGAGTCTGGGTCCACTAGATCTAATTATCCAGTCTAACCTAGTATAAGCAAAAGACGCGAAGGGATGAAATGCGCTTGTAACATACTCCTCGACTGTATAAATACGAAAGAGCCATAGAAACAGGGGTGGTGAGATCCATTGAGGATGCAAAGACACCAGGAGAATATGTCAGCAACAGAAACTTGATCAAGCAGTTATCTACCGCGTTAGAAAATTGACTGGCTCACGAGTAGCTGCGCAGGGCCCTACTGCAGAATATTAGTATCAAATCCATATAACCCCTGGATCATCGTTCTGCCCAAGTGCCTCGCCGTTCCCTTGCTAACACGTGGCAGCGTCAATCATTATGGAGTGCCAGCTGTCGCATGCGACAGAGAGCAACAGGGGTGGCGGAAAAGCTAGTAGATAGTGTTATAGATGTAATAAAGTGCTAACTAGAGGAAGAAGATCAAAGACAAAGGAGATCTGGTCTACAGTGCTATATATATAACAAAAGAGAGTGCGAACCTAGCCTCGTAGAGGCTGAGGGTGGCTAGGGATAGCACCCCACAGTGGCTGAGGTGCTATACCCCTGTATATACTGCTACACCAGCGCTTGCCAAGGTGGTTGATACCGTTCGACTTAATATATGGACTAAATCAGGCGGCAATTGACGTTCGTTCCTTGTCTGAGTTCATCTGCCCAGACTCATTTCACCTTATCTTCACAAGTCAACGGACAAGCTTCTTGTCACTGTTATGGGGGATCACATCTAGATATTTTTCGACAGTTTTGAACCCCAGCCCAGCACTTCGACTTTCAGGGGCAGCTTGTATTTTCCTTCGTCCGACGAGGGTGAACATGGCGCCTTGCTTGCTTGTTTGAAACTGTATTAGCCAATTTGGGTTGGATTCACGAAGGGGTAAATGACGTTGGCACGATCACTTTTATAATCTATCCAGCATGTTGGATCATCTACAGGGACTACGATTCAAATCGTATGACTTGAGGTAGAGAGTGAGGAAGCCGGAGATAAGCTTACGACTCTGGCCCTCAGACAGTGATTGCCGTCATTGGCTTACGACTTCCGTAGGTCAGACAAGTCAGACCACGTCTCGGCTATGTGTTCCCGAGACAGGCAGGTGAGAGAAACTAAGAACTTAAGTCCGGCACCGTTCCCAGACTGGATAAGGTGTTTTTTTTATTAAAAAAAGGGTAAATCTCACCCACGCACATACACATCACTTCTCGCTGACTGCTCTCCCTCGTCATCTCCAAGAAAGCAATCTGGCCTTCGATAACAACACAATGGCTCAGAGTGAGCCCATCCCAGCGGAAAATGTTCCTATCATCCTCTGCGGAAAAACCTTTGAAGTTGGAGAGAAGGTCACGCCTCTACTCAAGCCCGAGATCGACGGTTCGTATCGTCCTCATTTCAATCCCCGAGAAAAGGCTTAACCAAAAGAGGGGTTCGTTGTGCGCTGTTGCTAACGAGTCCCCCCGGACGGCCGGCCGGCAGTCATCCACTTCGTCAACTCGCACGAGGACGCCGAGGCCGACCTGGGCCACCTCCTCGCGGGGCGCGGCCCCCAGCGGTCGGCCCCGAACCACGTGGGCTCCCGCGACTACAGCCGGCCGCCGCGCGCCGTCGTCTTCGGGCGCGCGTTCCAGGCCGGCGACGTCCGGGAGATGCACCGCCTCTACCGCGGCCGGGGCGCTGCCGGCCCCGTCGCCTGGATCGCGGGGGACCCGTCCGTCGTGCCGCCGGGGCAGCCGGGGCCGGGCTACGCGGAGAAGGGGGCCGAGATGGTCAAGAGGGCGTTCTTGAAGTGGAAGGAGGATGGCGCCGACAGCGAGGACATCATCTGGTATTGATGGAGGGGCACAGCTGGCATGTCGTTACCAATGAGCGCCGCAGATTACAGGTTTAGTTCCTTCTTGCTATTGACTAGATGCAATTGTCGCGCGCCATATCTCCTTTTCGGTCTTGCCAGAAATATCACCTGAGGAGTATAGAAGTCCCAAGATGTTTTCAGTGATGTTGAGCTATGGACTTGGCCCTGAGTGCTGCTATTCAGAGACTAGCACCACTCATTAATTAAAGATGACTTGAGGCTGGCTCTATATGTAGGCGTCGAACTCGCGCTCGCGCTCGGGGCGTAACCGGAGGTAGGTGAAATAGGCGAGGTCGGTGCTAATGGCCATATTAAAGGTTCGGTCTCGCCTGTCCGTCCGGAAGCCGCCGTACTTCTCCGTGACCGGGACCAGGAAGCGCATAGGTGGGACCGTGTAGCGCACCAGCATCTCCGTCATGAAGCTCACAGGGCTTTGCACGGCCTGTTTTGCCTTGGCTGCAAGCTCTAGAATGGCTTCCTGCAAACGAGAAGAAAAGGCCGGACACGAGTGACAATAAGTCCGAGAGTGACGTGGGGTGTGAGTGTCGGGCATACGGGAACGTCAGTATCGCCGAAGTTATTCCCTATTTGGCTGATTGCTCCCGGCGTGCAACCCGTCGGGCACGGTCACCCCGGAAGTCAGCCAGATGTTTGCTTCGCAGTGGCACCTCACTCAGTTCGTTTCAAAGTGCCACGGAGATGTTGGGACTATGGTTGGTAAGTAGAGAATAAAATATAAGAAAAGGTTAGCCATCTGGTCTTGCAATCCCATCATAAACCTCAGAGTCCGTATGCACGATGCCCTCATACGTGATCACCGGCGTGTCCAGGGGCCTGGGCGTAAGTGAACGGCCCCGTTATATACATTTATTAGGGATTCTGATCGAAAGAGTGCGGTAGTGGGAGTTCCTAAACCAGCTGTCCAGTGACCCGAGCAACACCGTCATCGGAATGGTCCGTAACAAGCCAGCGACCGACAAGAAAGTGGTCGAGAATCTGGCTGGGCGCTCGAATATCGCCGTTTTGGAGGCAGACCTGACCAATTATGACGACATAAAGGTATGCGGCTAGAAAAGATGCTCGAAGGTTGGAAGGGGAAGATTTGCGGCGGACTCCTAACCGCCGTATTTGTGATAGAGAGCTTCCTCCGGGGCAGCTATGGTCACTGGAGGACGCCTTGACTATCTCATCGCCAACGCGGCCTACATCACGCCTTTTGACGCCTATGATGGAATCGGAACATTGTGTGTCATGGATTTCCCTCACTTTGTCCCTCCAATCTGTGCTTCCTTCCATTCGAGATGATGTAATGAATTGGCCGGGGTCGGGTCAACCCGGGCGCAGATGTGAGAAGCCGCACGAGCTCGCCAACATCCACCTCTACGGCCTTTTCCTGCCCCTGGTTTTGAAGGGGGAGGCTCGAAAGGTCTTGGCCATCACGAGCGGCCTGGGCAACCTCGACTGGACGAACGAGTGCGAACTCGATATCAACTCCCTCTACTCGATAAGCAGGGCGGCTATGAACCTGGTGATGGCCAAGTTCAACGCCCAGTACAAGAAGGACAACGTGCTCTCCGTGAGCATTTGTCCCGGAATCGTGGATGTGGATCACGATAACGAAGCTCGTGCGGTCTCCCTTGGGCAGTCTTTGGGTGACATTCGCTAACTCTTCTTGGGGTTTTCTTCTTCTGTCTCTACAGTGGACGAAAGGCAGAAAGCAAAACTCCAGGAGATGTTTGCCACGTTCGCCAAATACTCGCCGACCTTCCGAGGCCGGGATGCGCCATCCTTCTCCGCCAAGGCCGTCATGGGCGTGGCGGACGACTGCAGCATCGAGAAGGGGGACGGTGGACAGTTCTGGTCCCATTTCAAGAACAAACGATGGCTATGAGTGGCTACGGTTGAGTGCGTACTTCTCTAGGATAGTTGATGATACTTTGGTCTATCCCGCGCTGCTTCCATATAAGCTTTCTCTCTCTTGGATTATTTCACTCGGTCGGTGCATCCTTCACTTGTATCCCTCCCCCTTTCTGCATTAGCTAGATGACGATAATGTATTTGAGCCCTTTCCTGCATATTGAAAGTAGCGCAATTACTGGTTCCTGGTGTCTCAGTGAGAAGTTCCGTGTGAAGGAGAGCTGCCGCGACCCAAGGAAACTCCCAGGAATTGGCGATCCCAATAGGTCTTATCCAAGATGTAAAACGCTTCGGGCCGCTCCAAGGTTAGGGCTGTGCTGATGACGCTGGGATGAATGTCTCGGACGTCGCGTGACCGGAAGAGCCCGTTGTCCGGGTCATCAGAGACGGACGCGATACGAGCTTCGGCCTCACGGTCATCTTGGGCATCTTGGATAATGCAAAGGCAGTCAATCCATAATGTTGGTGAGTGCCTGATAATCAAGATGGTTGGCGGGGTGCAGATTTCAATTAGGCAGGCACCCCTCCAACCCCTCCAACCCCTCCACCCCCACCAAGAAATCAACTCGACTCTCTTGCCTTTCTTTGTCCTTCGATTGTCACGACCACTCAACCTTCACCGGCATTCCCATCGCACATCGTCTTCGGGTCTCGATACGTCATCTCCATCCATTTCATCGCACCCCATTCCCTCAACAAGCTCGCAGCCATGCTCGTCGTCCTCGAACCCGCCGCCGACAAGGACGACGGCTGGCTGGTCCTGGATCCGCCCACCGGTCCAATGCCAATCCCCATGAAGCAGAAGAAGAAGAAGACTCCCTCGAATGAGAAGAAGAACCAGCAGAGGCAGCTTAGCCGATTCCAGATCGTCTAGTTCTCGATCTCGTCGTGGTTCCTTGTCTTGGCCAACCTGCTTGTGCATCTCGGCGTGAAGGTCATCTTTGCTATCTTGGTCGCTTGCAGCAAGCCCATCTTGCGTCTTCGAGCCACCAGCCGCAAGCTCCTCCCTCGCCTTGCAGTCGCTGGCCACAAGGCACAGGCCCAGGCTGTCACCATCTACCGTGTCCTTCTGGTCCGCAGTTATGCAGCAGTCGCTCAGATCGAGGCCTGGGTTGCGCACCAGCAGTCTAGTCTGATGGTAAGTAGGGTGTGATGTCTTTTCTTGTGTGTGGCTCTGATCTAACATCTGCCATGCACCGCAGTCTCACCTCTCCTGGTTTGGCGCGCCTTGGGCCCCAACTTTCGCCCTGTTCCGCACTCGAGCCTCCGAACTCCTCGCCGAAGCATCCCAAATCCTCTGCGACGCTGCCTATGCGGCGGCCTATGCGGCGGCCTATGCGGCGGCCTATGCGGCGGCCTATGCGGCGGCCTATGCGGCGGCAGCTGGCCTAACCATGTGCCTGGTCGTCTATTTTTTCACCGGAAACGTGCTGGACACGGTTGTGCTGAACGTCCCGCATCCGCCCGCCTGCGCTGGCCCGTACAAGCAGCTCTCGGTCGATATCGCGGCCTACTATCAGAGCCACGGAGGATACACAGCCGGCAACGTGGATACGTCCTACCACTGGGAAACCATCGCCATGCCCACGCCCTCTGTCCACCACTTACAGGAGGCTGCCGCCGCTGCGTCAAGGATCAACGCCACCACTTCTCTGGCCGACATGTCCATCCAGATACCGCTGCGCCTGGACCTGGGTCCTGTCCTGTTCCGTCAAGTTCTCGACGGCCACCCGGTCGGCTTCCATATTCACGTCAAATGTCATGCCGGGCCATTCACCCTCAGCCACCGCGACCACCATTACCTGCGAAGTGGCCTCCGATGGTACGACATGGACATGTGGCCAGCTGTGCTCGACCCCGTGCGTCACCATGACAGCGGTCGACCTCGGCCTGGCCTGGCCTTTCTCGGCCAATGAACTGATCCTTCCACGAAGAGATGTGTGCATGAAATAGGCTTTCGGGGGATTGTTCATTCATGGTAGAACTATTGCAGGGTGAACCCAACAGATCCAGGGGGGATCCAGGGGGGATTACTGGGTGATTGGAATGTGTGTTTGCTTACTAGTTCAGGGGAATGGAATTGATGCCCAACGTTACTTCATGATTTACCCTGTCTGTCCCATTCCTGGTTTGTTTCTCATTCTTCCGTGAATGACTTTGAACTGAATATTGAGCACGGACATGTGAGTATCTACATACCATCTGACAGCTTTAGGGTTAGTAGATCCCCTCAAGGACCCTTGGTGCATGCGCTTAGTGGTGCTGGCGGGGTTTTTACAGGGGGTCTTACAGGGCATTTCGCTATTAATTGTAGGTCAAATATACCAATAGCCAGACACCTGAGCCTGTCCGGTTTTATCTGACTTTACTTTGCCAGTTGTCGCTCCCTTGCTCTTTTGGACAGTGCAATACCTATCTAATTATAGTACTATTAAGTTATGTTAGTTCTATAGTTAGTTATATTTAGTTAAATATTCAAAAGGCTAGATTTTTACTTATTGCCAGGTACTATAGAAAGCTTAGATACAACAATTTGTAGCCTTTTAGGCCCGTAGAGGAGGTCGTTTACAAACCTTTGAATAACCCGGTCGTTATCCTGCAGGTAATTGAGTGTGAATGCCGATATCCTGCTCATATCTTGCCAGTCTGATGACGCAATATCCCCCAGCCCGCAGTCCACGTTAAATCTGTAATACTGCCCCTCACCACTACTATATCGATCTTCAAGCTTTCTTGCCACCTCTGTCGAACTTGACGCCATCTTGGCCAGTGCCTTCACAATGGACATTCGCGAATTATGGACACCGACGACATTCCCAAGCCCCGTGCCGATACTCAAGACCCTCAGTGACTGCTGGCCGCGGCCGGAAAACTGCTTCTCGGCTTCCTCAATGAGAACCTCGCACGGGTTGTTATATCCGAGTTCTGCTCCAATAAACTCGATCTGGTCCCGGCCGAGCTCGATAGATTTGAAGAACGTCGTTGTGGCGCAGGTGGCGCGGGCAACTTGCCAGATTGTACAATCTTGGAAGGTCGTGGACAAGTCGTATGTCGTGAAGAGAGTCGGGCGCGACTTGACGTTCACTTTCGTGATAGCTAAGACAACACTATGAGAAGTCAGTCCTGTCTGTTCGCAGCACTATCAACCCGAAGAATAGATGTAACTACATACGTCTTAGTGCATGTTGTATCTCGCAACCTGAGATCTTCATGTGGGCAGGTATCAACGGTGGGCCGACCCTGGCCTCGCTGCGTTACACACTCTGGTTCCGTACAGTTCTCTCGAACAACTTGTTTGATAGCAGCCTCGAGCGCTGTGGCAGAAAAGGCACCTCTGGGCGGGGCAATGGCCGGCAGTAGTTTACTCCGTTTCGGGGTGAGGGCTGCTCGGGCGAATTTCTCGTACGCTCGTATACACTCATCGACGGTCATTCCTAATCTCCCGAGCATGATCGCAATTATACTGATGGTCGGGTTGTTTAGCAAGAGTGACCAAGGAAGGAAGAGAGGGACGACAAGAAGAAACACACCCTCCTGTGCTTGTGCCACCGATCAAGTCGAAGTATTCGCATGGCCTAGGCACTCGGTCGAGTCCTTTCGACTCACGGATTCGCTCCATAATGTTTTCCAGGATCAAGAGACTAGACTTCCCACGAATCCCGCCGCCATCTTGAGCCGGTCAGTTATTGCCCCTGTACAGGAACGTCGGAAAAGCCGTACCTAGCGAGAGGATCCTCAGTGGCGGCCTAGGAACGCGAGGAGCGTCCATCTTGACCTGGGTATTTCGTGATAGAACCTCCTTCGAGATTTTTCATTCTCATGTCTCGATTGGAGGGTAATGAGAGCCATCTCCAGGGCTCGAGTCCCTGGAGATAGTCGGTAAGCGCCAGCCTGTTGCCGCTGAGATTGCTGCGGCGGGCAACCCCACACGACGACCTGGCCGTCCAATCAGTTTCATATTTTTTTAGACGCTGCGACCGATGGGCGAGTGGATGGACGAATGGACGGGCGAATGCAGTGCGTGGTGATTGAGTTGAACAACCTGAGAAGAACTTGAGATATCTTCACATTTCGTTATCAGACGTCGATTACGTCGTCAAAACAGAGTAAAGTTTGGTCAAACAACCCTTTGCTTAAGTACCTAAAGTACTTAATACTTACTTAGTCAACATGGTTCTTCTATCCACTGTACAGTAGCCACCCCTATTAACGAGTACAGTACGGTTTTATGCATAATGTCCAATTATATGCGCCTAGAGGGCTCCCACGCGATTAGCATATTAAAATAGCCCCAATTACAATGCTGCGCCAATTACTAACCTAAGGTTGATTAATAACCTCCGGCCAACGCAGGCTAGACTGTGTAGGGTCTGGGAACGTCAGGTCTGTAGCACCAATAGTAGCGGGAAAGACGTAGATAGCCGGAGATCAATGCTAGTGGTCACTGAGACCTACGAAGTAATCTGAACAGGTTGAGTATAGGGGTCTGTTAGTTCGTAGCTCTCCGATCATGAGCTGTGACGACACCGTCCGTCTGTACAGTCCGAATCTAGGCCCGCCCCTTCTAAAATACGTCCAGCTCATTGATTGCAACTCTCGGTTTTCAATTGGCGCGGATTGAAGAGGGCGGGGGTGTATTCTCCATCTACTTCTCATCAGTCAGTCGCTTAAAAAAAGGAAGTCATTGATGATGGCTCTGATATACCCTTGGGGAGACGTTGCTATGCTGCGCGGATGTATATCCGGCACGCAACGTGTTGCCAACTCGAGATTCCTAGGACGCAATCGGGTGCGGTGCCGAACGGCGGGGGCGTGCCGAGAGAACCGGTGGGACGGCAAGACGGGCTGGGCTGACAGCTGGCTCCTGGACCGGTTCTACCTTAGGCAGCAGCAACAGCGCGGGTCTTCATTGGGTCAATGAGAAGTGTGCTGAATCCTGCCGTAATGGCTTTGCTGGGTTGGGTGGTTTGGTTGTCTTGGTACCTTTCATCTCTTTCCTAGTGGATACGAGCTGAATATACGAGCAAGTCGAGACGACAAGCTGTGTCGCCCCCTTTGCTTGCGCCGCACTCTAGTCCTAGTTAGTTAGGTCAAATACCACTTGTTAATAAGGGTTGAGTGGCGCTGATCTTCAACACGCCTTCATCCTCCTCTCGTCGCTCTCTCCTGCACCACCACGACCCGACCCGACATTCGACCCAACACCCCCCCCAAGTCCTTTCAAGATGAGATCCTTCTCCCCCATCGCCGCCCTCGGCGCCGCCTGCTCCGTCGCCGCCGCCCCGACCTACGTCGGCTGCTCCGTGTCGGCCGTGTCGTCGCACAGCACGACGAACGAATTCATGACGACGGGCCTGTGCGCGTCGACGTGCGCGAAGGAGTGCGGCGCCGTTGCCTTTGCCGTGTCGGGCAACCTGTGCCACTGCGGCAGGCTGCCCGCCCAGACCGACCTGGTCGACGACGCCCGGTGCGACGTGCCGTGCCCCGGCTACCCCAAGGACAAATGTACGTACCGCCGGACGCACCCCCTTCTCTTGTGCCGAAAGCATTTACTGACTCGATTCGCTTCCACTACAGGCGGCGGTGATGGCCTCTTCTCGGTTTACTCGATTAATAAGTAGGCGTCTCGAATTTGGGCCTTCTCTGGCTTGGAGATGCAGTGAGGATAGTGTATTGGAATGAGACTGAGACTCGGGCAATTGGAGGCACACGGGAACTGTATATATCTCTCACACACTTTAGAATCTTGGGTTGGTTCTCAGTAATCTAGGATTGTACGAATTGCAAGGATCCGCCCCGACCGTCAGTCAACCCCGCAATGAAATGGTGCCCCGCCAATAAGTCAACCCTCGTCCGTCCCTGATCAGTGAATCTGACCATGGCAGTACAATGAAACCATCACAACTCGGGGCTGCTCCCTCTTCACTTGCCAAGATGGTATCCCAATCACCCTCAGCAGAGGCTAGTCGCTTCCTCCGGCACTGCCACATGAGCCCTCTCGATTTCTCTTCGACAATCACCGTCGCCATCACAAAAGAAAAGAGCCACAGCGTCGACCCCCCGTCATCCTCTTCCCCCACCAGTCCAGGTACAATCCGCCCTCTCGAGCGCTACACAAGCAACAAAGTAGACAAGACCCTCGCCGCCATCGCGAACCGGCTCTCTCAATTGCACGCGCGCCATTACCAGCGACCGCATTCTCCAGCCAAGCTGGCGCATCTCTCGTCTTGGCTGTATGTCTTCCTTTGGTGGCTACTAAAAGACGTGTAGTTGAAAGGTGCTGATCTCATTCCATGCCCCATGTTCACTAACAGTGAAGGTGGTGCAAAAACCGACCCGTCTTCACCCATGTCCCTTACGAAAAGCAACCCATGCTATACTCACATGTAATAGCCACTGCACGCGTTAGATTTCAACCATTTAGTATCTAGGCTCAATTAGTTAACATGTTATAATCTTCTATACGCCTGCCTAGGTTTAGTTAATAGCATTTCCTACTCGTTGCGAAAGAAGATACGAATAGCGGGGTGTGCAGGTCGGGTTGTAAATTTACTAGGGGATAGAAAGCTATAAATCAACCCATCTCAATAACCGATCCATTACCGCCGTCTCGCAGAGAATCCCATTGCCTCCCACTTGCTGAGCACTCGTTCTTGGACCTCTTTTGGGTAGGAGTTTTCAAAGTCGGCATTCTCCCACGTCTTACCAACCGTGTACTCGTCCCGCAGCAGCGCGTCGCAAACCACCTTACCCCCTCGAACCGGGTTCCCGCTCCCCTTGCCCATGAAGGGGATAAGAATGAACCCAGCATAATCCTCGAAGCTGGTTTCGTCCAGTCCGGGTCGGCACCGGGTGGAATAGGCCCAGATGACGTCGGCTTCGTTGTAGATGTCAATGTCATCGCCGACGATGATGATGCGGTGGAATAGAGTGCCGGCCTTGGACCCGAAAACCGTGTCGGCAACCAGCTTGCGGAACTCCAGGCTGTTCGTCTTCATCTCCCGGAGGAGCTTGGTGTCGACTTGGACTGCCATGCATGTTACCTGGGACCAGAACGGCGAGTAGCAGTTGGTGACGGGCAGCTTGCGTGCCTGGCATGACAGCAGGACCTCGGCGGCAGCCGGGATGCCAATCATGGTGTGCTGTGAACCACATTAGCCTGTTTCCATGGATGAGCAGAGGATGAAGGGGTTGGTTACGGTTTCATCCGTGAGTCTTCCGCAGACAGAGATGGGCAAAATTGCCTCATCGCGATACGTGACAGCATCAACCCGAAACTTGGGCATCTTGTTGTCCTCGTCGAGGAACAGGTAGCCGTGCATCTCGCCGAAGGGTCCTTCTTTGGCCACCTCGTCAGCGCAGATGACGCCCTCCAAGACAATCTCTGAGCACGCCGGTACCAGGAGGTCGTTCGTCTCGCACTTGACCAACTCTAGCGGCCGGCCAACAATGGCGCCAGCATAGTCAGCCTCCGAGTAGCCTTCGGGGATCGCCTTGCTGCTCGCCAGAATGGCCACGGGAGGAACGCCCAGGGCAAGCGCCCACGGCATATCCTTTCCCTGCTCCTTCCACGCTTGGTGGAGCAAGTGAAGGTGCTGGCCTGGGAAAACGGCGCCGACAAGATGACGAGCATCGTGGACCATGGCGCGGTTCACTGACCAATTCGTCCAGGAGCCGTCGGGCTTGCCCACGACATTCATGCCGTAGGTCTGCATGTAGCGCCCGCCATCCTTCTGGTGGCACAGAGGGACCGGCAGTCTGGTGAGGTCGATCTCGGGCCCCCTTAACACGTTCTCCTTGCAGGGCCCCGACGGGAGGACGATGGGTGGGACCGGCGGGCGCGACGCCCCCAGGTTCATCGCATTGATGATCTCGCGGATGGGGGCCGAGGGGGAGGCCGACGTGGCGTGCGACGCGGCTGAAGGGCTGGGCCGGGTTGCTGCTCAGCGAGGCGGGGGCTCCCAGGATGCGAAAAAGGCCGCGGTCTGCGCCCACGACGTTGTTGAAGAGGGGGGCCTTGTCGTTCGTCTCGCAGACGCGCCTGGTGATTGCAGCAACTTCCAGGTCAGGATCGACCGGGTCGTTGATCTCCACCAGGTCTTGGTCGTGACGAAGCCCGTCGACGAAGGCGCGAAAGGAGATGTCAGATGCGGAAGACATGACTTCGAAATGAGGTACGGTGTTCTATAGTTGGAACAAGATCCAGCAAGCTATGGACCTAGACTGACGGGAACAGTGGCTATGTTAGTTGGGGGTTTTTATATTAATTACATTTACCATGGACTTATTACAGCTTCCAGGATCTCCGTCTCCATGTGGGCAACTTGGTGCTATCATCCTCCTTGACAGTCGACACATCTTCGAAATGCAAGGAAGCAGTCTAGTCACCAAGTTGGCTCCGAGAGCCCGAGTATCAAGTTGCCCGAATATCAAGTTGCTGGACTAGCTGGTGCTCCTCAAGATGTTTCCCTGGAAGAGAAACTCTATTCAACAGTCGCGGGCCTCGCATCATCCAATAGATCCACGCCTACTCCGTAGATGGAGCTGGACCTCGGCAAGCAGAAAAAGGGTTTCTCTATACTCCACATTTTAGCGCGTGATATTTCAAGTGCCGAAAGCATAGAGACTTCCGAGCCTCCGAGCCCCCCGAGGCCCCCGAGTTTGTTCGTTTCATCGCCTGGCCATTAAATCCAATATGTGCACCTCGCATTGCGTCCCACCCGGGTTACTTATATCTTCGTACTGATATGTCGATTTAGCTAGCTGCCCGCGTATATAGAACTCTACACTACCATTGATTATAACAGTCCTCGCCTGTAGATTCCAAGAACCATCCACCTTCTCTACGTCAGTTTCTACTTTCAAGTTCCCCCGCAGTGGCTCCTAAATCATGCCTGCAACCAACGGATCCGATCGCCCTTGCCAGCGGCGACGAGTCATTGTAGCCATGACCGGCGCTACCGGGGCGATATTGGGGATTAAAGTCCTCATCGCACTCCGGCGCCTCAACATCGAAACGCACCTAGTCATCTCCAAATGGGCCGCCCAGACGATCAAATACGAGACAGACTACGACTCCGGCTCCGTAAAAGCCCTCGCCGACTACGTCTACGGCGCGTCCGACATGGCCGCGGCCATCTCTAGCGGGTCCTTCCGCGTGGACGGCATGATCATCGTGCCCTGCAGCATGAAGACGCTGGCCGCCGTGAGCACGGGTCTGTGCGACGACCTGGTATCCCGCGCGGCCGACGTGCAGCTGAAGGAGAGGCGGAAGCTGGTGCTCGTGGCACGGGAGACGCCGCTGAGCAAGATCCACCTGCGGAACATGCTCGAGGTGACGGACGCCGGGGCAATCATATTCCCACCCGTGCCGGCCTTCTACACCAGGCCGTCGTCGGTGGATGCCCTGGTCGATCAGAGCGTGGGAAGGATGCTGGACCTCTTTGAACTGGACACGGGTGCTTTCGAGAGATGGGGCGGATGGCAAAAGAGGGATGAAGATCAAGAAGTAGCTAGAGCATAAAAAGGCAGTTATATTATTATTATTATTATATATTACTTATTACTTAAGGTACTTAAGCAAGTACTTACTTAATAATAAGTGGACCGCGGAAAGGATACTAAGTTTTATACTAATTATAATTATTTATACTTAAAGTAGTAAGGTCGTGGTTATGTCTCTCAGAATCCGACACCTCCACTTCTCATTACTCACTCACTCACTCATCGCCCGACACCTCGGCTTGCGCTGCGATACAACCACACTCAGCCTGGCCAGGTCGAACGCCGCCTGCTCTCTGCTACCACAATGAGTCGCTTTGTCGAGTCCGAGGCCCAGGAGCAACAAGTAAAAGAGGTGCTCGCTCGGAAGCGCGCCGAGCAGCGCCAAGCCATGGCCTGCTACCCTTGTCGCCAGCGCAAGGTTCGCTGCGACCATGGCCTGCCGTGCCAGACGTGTTCTCGGAGAGGCCATCCGGAGATATGTACGTACATTGTAACCCGTCCTCCGCCGACCCGGGCGAGCCCTCGTGGCCTACACGGGGAGCCGTCGCCGACGCGTTCTTCCCCTCTATCAGAAACGCGAGGCGCCCAGATGCACGCGGACCGGGACCCGGACCCGATACCTGCTGGGACCGACGCTGCAACCCCCGAGCACGGCTCTCCTGGAGTGAGGTCTGTGGCCTCTATGCTCCGCCAGCGAACTCAAGATACGGACTTCGCCATGGCGCGCGAAGTTCCCATGCTCCTTGGGCTCGAGAACACCTCGACAGGTAATACATTTCTCGAACCAATGAATCCAGACAGTCACCCGAAACAGCTAGCGACCATACTCGCCAAACGAGCCGAGGTTTTAAAGTACGAGGCTCTGGATCATGAGCACACAGTCAACGCAGAGAGCTAACTTGACGACTCAGGTTTTACGACCTCTACCGCTCACGCGCCTACCCCTTCAATCCCATTATAGCGGATATCGGCCAATTCGAGTCAGACCTGTGCGCCTACCTGGATGACTGTGCCGCCGAGGAGCTTCAAGATGCCCACGAAGCCGACAGACAACCAACATCGCCAACCAGATCAGCTGGGCAGGTGGGTCTCCTACTCGCCACTCTAGCAATAGGGGTACACTATTCGGACCTGGATCGGGCGGAGCGATCCAGGCTATCGCAGGACTTTGGTAAGCCCCTCGCCCTCGCTGGGCCTGCTTTTGCATCTTCTCAGCTGAACAGGAGGAAGCGCAACGTGCATTTCAGGCGCTCAACATAGCAAATTTCTTGCTGTACCCGTCTCTGGACATCATCCAAGCACTTCTCCTGCTTGGCTGCAGGCTCCAGAACAACATCCAGTCCGGCGCTGCGTGGAGCTTTCTGGGCTTGACCATCCGATTGGCCCAAACGCTGGGTTTGCACTCCGAGAAGACCATCTTGCAATGGCCAGAGCACGCAAGGCCCAAGGCAAGAGCAGTTTGGTATTTCGATCCCTGAGCCACCCGCCTCGTAATCCCCCACGCCTATCTTAATAATTCATTACTAATATGTCATAGGCTGGCAGTGGTTTGGCAAGACAACCTGCTTAGTGTCTATCAAGACCGGCCAGCTACGGCGCTGGAGGGACACCTAAAACTAGACTCGGGTGAAGTAGCTCCCTCGGATCTGTCCTACGCAGATATCTTGCGCCGGATGGCTTGTCTAGGTCTTAGAGCTCCCAACGATGACGGAACGCTGTCCAGTGCGACCGCTGAACGGGCCATCAGCGCCTTGCGCAAGACGGATGCCCTCCTGAAGCTCGGACAGCGTCACCTGCAAGCACGGGAGAGCTGTCGAAGCTTGCTCGAGCACATGGAACATCTCGCACTCCAGATCCACAGCTGCATGTATACCATCATGCAGTGCCGCCCCGTGTTTACCCCCGTCTCTGCGGCCCTCGACGACGCACACTACGAAGAATTACGCGTGCGCGCGAAGAAAGGCCTCGTCGGGGCTCTGCAGGCCTTCTTGGAATTCCAAGCCCTGAGCGTGGTCCCTTTGCGGACGTGGACCATGATGCACACCGCCCTGAGTTGCACGCTCCTCATCTCCATCTGGGAGGAGACGCAGAGGGATGCCCCGTGCCGCGACCTGCAACAGAAAATCCTGAAGCTTTTCTTCTCCGTGGAGCCGGCTGCCACCGAAGGCGCTGCCGAGGACGGCGCGTGGCTTTCCCAGCGGCACCTCCTGGCGCTCAAGGCACTGCAGCGTATCATAGGCCGGACGGGGGGAGGATGGTCAGGCGAGGGGCCAGGGGGGGCATCGGGTTCCGCAGCAGAAGAATATGTCGGCGGCCAGTGCTGATCCCCAAGGCGAACCCAGGGCATCCAATGACTGGATAACTGATTTCCTGGATGGGACTACCCTGTCGACCATGGCCGAGTTTGATTTCATCATGAATGGTGAGCTTCGATCCCATCTCCTTTCTGGCATAGCTGACCCGGCGTTAGATTCATTATTCGACTTTACTGAACAGCCCATTTTCGAGTAGCGATTTGGGGACATTGGACATCGAAGCTTTGGGAATTTCTCTCTCCGGGACGATCACTGGGGGTATATCTATGTAGTAAAGTGAAAGGCTGAGACACCAACTGTCGTAAAACTGAAGTCAAACAGAAGTAAGGGGACAGGTTAACCTCGCTCAATGCACGCCCCTGAAACCCCAGAATGCGGCTGGCGACGCCTGACGTGATACGAGTCTCTGACCTGAAATAGCCGAGAATGTATGTTTCTTTATCAAGCCCAATCGTACCTAGCCAGTCACCTCTCTAGATAGTGCTAGCAAGTTCCGTATTCTTCGAGAGTATACAATATCCTATAAACCCCTCACCCCTGGCCTATCCTGCAATAAGATGAAGACCCTAAACCAACAGCATGTGTCCAATCTGCCTAGGCGGCGAACTGAAGTAAAGCCGCCCATCTAGCGTTCCGCTGAGGAAAGTAGGTCCCACGACTGTATAGCTCTCACCAACGGGCCGAAGTACCATGGGCATGGAGACGCCCGATATCAAAGCCACTGCATCCCCCTCGCGCGCCCCCTGGGAGCGACGCCGGATCCGCTGTATATGCCCGAGCAGCGAACCAGCACCATGTCCGCCGAGGCGAGAAAGTTGGTTGTCCACCGATGATAGGCCCAAGGGTCGGGGCTCAGGAATCCCCGCAGTATGAACTCGCAGGCCAACAGGCCATAGTCGTACAGAAATTCGTGGCAAGTTGAGCCCCTTTTCAGATAGATTCGGTGCTCAGTTCCAACACTCGTATTGACGTGCTGGATCCGGCAAGGGAGTATTTGGCATGGAGAGATTCAGCGCTCCTGTGCCAAGCCTGGCCAGAGACGAAGGACCCTGGGCTTGACGAAGTGAACGTGCCAATGCTGACGCGCAATGTTTGCTGACATTCAAGTGGAAGTGTATTTATCAGCAAAGATGGTGGTGCTTTATTAGGCTTAGCACGGTTTATTCTTTTGACAGAGCAAAATACTATTGTAATACAATTCAAATTCCAACGTTATAGAAAACAAAATAATACATGTTCTGTCTCTTACACCTACATGGGATCATGGCTTCCTTGCCATGACCTCTCGGACCCGGTCCCGTCCCCGCCACTGCGGTACCTTGACAGCTCCCACTGGCTCACGAGGGCATCGTCTAGATGGGGTGGCTTGCTGTTGGGCTTCTTCTTCTTGGCGCCGGTGCCGCCAAAGGTAACAAGGTCGCTGTTGCCTGCCTCGTCGGGGGGTGACAAAATCGCACAGCTTAGCGGACGAGTGTTGGGACCGCCAGCGCGTGTAGAGGGGGCGCAGCATGGGGATGCTGATGGAGATCGTGGCCATGTAGCACTCCATAACGCTGAGCAGGGCCGTCAAGTCGATGGTGCCTGTGAAGCTGGCCTGGATGTCGACGTCGAAGATGGCGTTCAGGCGCACCGCGGAGCAAGCGCATTCAAGTCAATAGCTAGGAGATGATGCAACTGGATGGTTGAAGGACGAAAACAACTCACGCGAGTCCAAGAACGAAACAACTGGTCAGAGAAACCTTTTCCACCTTTCTCATCTGTAATTGCCAGACCGTATGAATGGGGATACTCATGATGAGGAGGCCGTAATGATGTTGGTGATGATGAGAGACTTGTACATGGGTATCGTGTCGTAGCAGCTGCCCTCCACCATGGCCTGGTTCCCTGCTTCTCGACCGGGATGCAGGTGAGCATCGTGGCCACGGAGTGCGAGTCCGGCCCGGGCTACAGTTGGCCATAAGACAAACTGACCTACCGTTAACTTTAGTATACACTTAAGGGTGGTTCGGGTTAGCCCGGGGGTTCAAGGGACGCTGCATGCTGGCTGTATGCTATATGTATACCGGCCGCTAGACATGTGCTCGGTACGTGCTCCGTATATGCTTGGCGTATGCTGACCTTATGCTCGTATATTATACGGCTATTATTTAGTATATGGTTGGCACACCATAGTATCTTGGCGTGCGGGGGATTCAAATACTGACCTATTGCCAAGACAATTTGACCTAATTATGGAACACCGATATCACCATTATGATCCACCTCGTCGTCTGGATCCATTCGGTGGCGAAGACCCGGCGGTAGAGGAACAGTATGCTCAACATGAAGGCGCACAGGGAAATGATATAGAGCAGTTGGGCCATGAATAGGAGCTAAGGTTAGGCAGGTAAATCGGGGATCGCAGGAGGTTGATGGCCTGCCTACCTTCAGGATCATGGGCAGGTTTGTATAAGTGCTTGGTCTTTGGGGCGGCGGCGGCGACCGTGGAATGACAACACACTTACGAGCAAGATACTCAGGCGCCTGTGGACTGAAATTAGAGCCTTAGCCCTACGATCTCTACCCATCCCGCTTGCCATGTCACAGCCCTAATGCATGAAAGGTAACCTCCATTGCCGATTACCCACCAGAACCCTGTGGACACTTGCGGGTACCCAAGGCCGACGTCGCAGTTTGCAGGGTGGATCTTCGGATTCTTCATCCGGCGAGGGGGCCCGATCGACAAGAAGCCCCCTGAGAGGCATGTCGTATTGCAAATGGGGCGGGCAGGCCATCAGATCACACCCATGTTGGGATGAACATGGGCCGAGTATTTGCAATAACCTCGGTCTCACTCAAGTATGCGATGTTGATGGCTATTTCCCGTCGGGGCCCCATAACTCCATCTTCACATTAACATAAATTCTAGATATAACAGAGTGGCATACAAGAAAGCCAGCACCAGCACCATCTTTTGATGTCCGAGGAGCCGTCATGCAGTCATCACAGCCCGTCTCTTCTTGGCTTGAGGGGAAGCTTCCATTGTCATCTCTCGTCCCCAGCAGCAGCAGCAGCGGGGTGAATGCGATTTTGAAGCTCGTGGGAGCCTGGCTCGTCTACCGGCTGCTTCTCGCCTTATACAATGTCTCGCCGTTCCACCCATTGCACAAATTTCCAGGGCCACGTCTGGCGGCGGCAAGCTTTCTTTATGAGTTCTGGTTCGATTGCATCCTTTTTGGCAGATATGGACGCGAGATCCAGCGAATGCACCAAGTCTACGGTGAGAATAAGAAGCTCCCATGACAGTAGAAGTAGAAGTTAATCCATCCGAACAGGCCCGATTGTGCGCATCAATCCGGAGGAGCTGCACTGTATCGATGCTTCCATGATCGACGATATCTACGCAGGCCAAGGTCGTATCCGAGACAAGCAGGAGCACTTCCTCAACGCGAATGCCGGCCCGGTCGGATTCTCGACCTTCGGTACGGGGCCGCACGAGCTACACAGGATGCGCAGGAGTGCACTGAACCGCTTCTTCTCCAGGGGCCAGATGCTCAAGCTCGAGCCTGAGGTGCGAAAGCTCGTGCACTGCCTATGCGAAAAGATGCTGCGGTCTTCTTCTTCTGCCTCCCCCTCCTCCTCCCCCCACAACGACAGCGGGCAAGGAGGGCCGCCGCCGCCGCTCGAGCTGGCCGTCGCCTACAGCTGCTTCACGTCTGACGTCATCTCGCAATACGCCTACGGGGAACCCCTGGGCTTCTTGGCCCAGCAGGAGGGCTGGCAGAAGAACTACAAGGGTGCCATTGACGGCTTTGGCGACTATATGTACATCTTCCGCTTCTTCCCGCAGCTCGCAACGCACGTGATGCTCCCGCTCGCGCCGTACCTCGGACGCTACGTGCTACCTGCCAAACTGGCCGTCCTTTTCGAGGAACTCAACGAGAACATCCCGGCGCACATTAGGCGGGCGAACGCGACCGCGTCCGAGACAGACCCCGAAGACCCCCAGCACACGCCGCCGCCGCCAAGATGCCGACTACCACCATCTTCTCGGAACTGCTCGGCTCCGACCTGCCCGCGCGGGAGAAGACCGTCTCCCGGCTGACGGGCGACGGCTTCTCTCTCATCGGGGCGGGCACCGAGAGCAGCTCCGTGATCCTCACGACCATCACGTACCACCTGCTCGCCCAGCCCCGGATCCGGGCCCGGCTGGAGCGGGAGCTGCGGGCGCGGCTGCGGCCCGCCGACATGGACGACACGCGGAATCTGTCCTGGACGGCGCTGGAGAAGATCCCGTACCTGTACGGGGTCGTGCACGAGGGCCTCCGCGTAGGTTACGGGTTCACCAGCCGGTTCCCCCGCATCGCGCGGACCGAGGACCTGGTCTACCGGCGGCGACGGCAGGGGACGCAGAAGAAGGAAGAGGAAGAAGAAGACGAGCTCTTCATTATCCCAAAGGGTACGCCGATCGGCATGAGCTCCTTGATGTCGCATCACGACGAAGACGCCTTCCCCAACTCGTACGAGTACCTACCGGAACGCTGGATCCTCGACGACGACGAGAAAGGGGGAGGAGGACGGAAGAACACCGGGTTGGAGAAATATCTCTTGTCCTTCACGAAAGGGAGCCGAATCTGCCTTGGGATGAAGTAAGTTTTCTCATCTTTTTTGTTTCCATGCCTTCTATGAGAGCCTGAAGATTAGAGGAAATGAATGTGAATATACCTTATGCTGATGGTACCCTCTGTGCACAATAGTCTAGCCATGTGCGAGCTGTACCTGGCGACGGCGGCCGTCGTGCTGCGCGTCATGCCCCGGATGACGCTTGTCGACCCGGATAGTGCGGCCGAGGCGTTGCGGTACGATCACGAGTGCTTCATGCCACGGCCGAAGAGAGGCACGAAGCCTGTCAGGGTGACGATATCCTGATGACCATGATTATGATTTGAAGCTGGAATCTACTCCGAGACAACCCGGGCAACAAATGGGTTGTGTAAGTAGCTTTGAATTGAACACAATATATATGTCCAGGACCTGGCTGACACCCCGCGCCCCAAGCCCAGTAGAGATTGCATGAGAAAGGCTGCGGCTGCGGTGTAAGAATCGGCTTGCCACCATTATATAATTATTGCGTCCCGACTACTTTGACTGCGCTTGTCAACGACTCTTTTAGCCAATTTACACAGCCTCGTTGAGAGTGACGACTGCTGATTATGATTTGGGTCGACGGCCGAGATGGCAGTGTGCAACCCCGAAAAGGGGAAAATCAAGGACACGTTTACAAAGCCCAGCCAACTGATGCTACATACCTTTTATCATAGCAGCGCTGTCTCGACTTGACCTGTAGCAAGGTTCGAAAGCCAGACCGCTGGGAATCCTGGAATGCTCTTGGTGCCTCGCCAGTGGGATCCGATGTGAGATAGAGGAACTCGGGAGACGAGACCGAGGGTTGATAAGAAGATGAGAAAGAGACCAAGAAACACGCTGCTTGGCTGGTCATCCCGAACTCATATCGCTGCGGGATCAATGGCGAGACGGTGTGATGTAATAAATGTAAGCAGGAGAAGATCTATTTTGGGATCCGGCGCCGAAGCTGGAACCGGACCAATAGACGGACGTGTGTGGCGTGTACCCTGCTTTTTACCGTGCGACGTCGCAATGTTTCACGGCATGGAAGGATCTCTGGAAGGATTCAGTCACCCTGGGACAAGTAGCACCATCTCTGTGGCCATTGGCAGTGGTGTGGTCAAGAGGATCACGGGCTGCAGGCACAAAATAACTGCGTCCCCAGAAAGGAAGTGAGGGTAAGCAACGGAGAGAGACCAGGAGTAGACTAGGTACTCAAATCAAACATTAGCGGCCCAACTCAGCCTATATCCATCCGTCAGACCACTCGAGACGTATCCTGCCCATAAGACCACCCTAGGAGTGCCCCGGGAAGTAACAGGGGCTTCTGAGAGCCCTGGGATGATGATAGTGGCAGCACCTACTGTATATGGATATCTGTAGTCGCTTTTCTGCTTGCTCGTGTGGCGCCCATCCCGGAGAATCCCAAGAGGTATGGATGAGTTTATGATTACTTAACCCACCCAGAAACGCCTGGAACAATGTAGCCAGCCTTGAATAGGTTGTCGAATCCAACATGGTGAGGCAGGCATGCCCATACTCTGTACTGCTGGTGATAGAATCAAAGCAGGCAGGCAATCTAAATTCAAAGGCCATTTAGTATCTAAAGGTCCACGCATGCTTATACATAAGTACTTAGGTAGAGTATAAACGCATACTAGGATTAACCTAGACATTAAGGCATAATTAAGACATGAGTTTTATATATCCTATATCAAACGCTTTTTTTGCTACCTCCCTCTCAGCAAACATGGTTCCCACACATGTATGTTTGTTCCTTTGAAGAAGGAATTTTGAAACACCCATTTTCAACCTGCTTCAAAGCTTGAAGCACTTCCTTTGCTACGAACTTTCATGTCTTGTCTCTGAATTACAATTTGCCTAAGACACTGCACATTGGTTGGTACCTGAGGTTCGAGGTGCTGAGCTATATATGGGCATCGTCAAGGCGTCCCAACCTCTTCTGACCTACCATGGCCTATTTCTTGCCATAAGGACATATAGTTCATCTACCCTCTCTCCCGTCTACCGCAGACCAAGTCAAAGCAACAGACTAGCATATTCTTCAGCCTTTTTCTTTCCTTCAGGACACCCTCAGCCCCCCACCTCCAACCGCCGCGCGACATCGGGCCACAGTCCAGACGGCGACCCCGTTCGGAACCACGAGAACAACGACAACGGAAACGACGACGGCGGAAACATGCCACGCATCAAAGATGAAGACCCAGACCGGGCTCGACTCTTTGAGAGATACCGCACAGCCCAGGTAAGTACTCCAGCGGCGCCCCCAGCGCTAAACTGACACGCTCAATGTTCTCGAGGCGCGGCAGGAGTACTACGATATACCCAGAGCAGCGCGCGGGGCCGTGAGACGACGCCAGACGAAGTGGGACATGATAGGGGAGCTATGCTACATTGCGCTGGCATTGTTCGTGTTCTGGTGCGTGATACGCGTATATTACCGCGGAATCATGATGGGAATGCGGAAGTTGGAGCAGTATGAGCCGCGGTGGCAGCAGCAGCAGCAGGAAGAGCCTGGCTATTATTAGGTGGGACTGTAGGACGCTCTGGAGATCGTCTGATTTACGGAAGAAATTGCTGCAATCAGGTTGGCTCCTGATTTCCAGGATGGAACTGGGCTAGTGAGATGCTTACCCGTGCTCCATCACCCAAATAAACACATGCATAGACTTTTTGTTCTCACGTCCTCTCTTCGCTGGGCGCTCCCCCAGATATTGGCGTAACGTCCCACTCACTCGTCGAGAAATCGGTTCTACCTCCACAGAGTATTCGTGGACATCAAGGACAGGCGGTGGAAACTACCGAGCTAGAGATGCGAACCCAGATAGACCGCGTTTCTAGTTGATACTTGCGCAATTGGGATATCCATACATGTTTTACCCAGGGAGTTGGCAACTGCACGCCCTAGTTACATCTCAGCCCAGACGGAAAAGGGGCAACAAAATATGTGGCACAGCCACCATCTTAATAAGCTTGCGCCACATCACCAAGTCCGCGCCACAACGTGCGGCGGCGTCGGCTCCAACTGCAGCATCTCGAGGCTTATAGTAGTAGGCTCAGTCAGATAGAATGAAGAGGATTTCGCCGAACATCCATAAGCCAGCTCTTACTGATAGTAGAGTCTCAACAAACAAGCCTGATGGATGTGAGCAAAAAGAAAACTACAAAACACAAAAACATACAACACCGAGGATTCCCAGGTCGTCACCGACCCTAGTACTAATTCGGCTCTCTAAGCTCTTGTCTTCAGGGAGAACGGACGCCACCCTTGTGCAACAAAGTGTCCCAGGAAGGGAAGACTCAGCACCACCGCACGGACCATACAAAATAAACCGAACTGCGGCAAAACGGACTAAAACTAAGCTTAGCACCGTATCCTACCATTTACAGCTCCTTAATTCTCCTTCCGTTTCTCTTTGTACCTTCGCTTCGTAAGTGCTGCTATTTCGAGTGGCCCAATTACGCGTAAGTTTTCACCAGACACCCTAATAAACATACACCCAGCCTTTACATGGCTCGCGCCCGGCTGACTGTCCACAATACAGATGGTCACCTTCGGAGTCCTGAAATTTCTATCCCTAAAATACGATTCCTGTTGAATCGAGTCCAGATAAAGTACTACTCCGCGCCCGCCTAGTCGCGTGGCCACCGCGGTCGTTTTGACTACGCTCGCACACCCTTCGAGCGCTGCAAGAAGTCATCACTTCCGCAATGGCGAGTCTAGCACCGCCTGCTACTCATGCCGTCGCCAGAGACGCACTTTGCCCATCTCGTGCGCCACTCTACGACTCCACCCTCTTTGGTCACTGTCCTGGCTTGCCGAATCGTAAAGCCTCGCTGTGGTCGCCTCCTGAGCGTAGTGCTCCCGTCGCATTGGCGCGACCATCTGCAGGCTGGCAGGGTTTCCGGGCGAATGACTAGATCCGGTCATGGAGACCTCGACTGGTGTCGCCCTAGGCCAGCAACTCCTTGAGCAGGTGATTGCGCAGAAGCTCTGATAGGAGATCTCCAGGGCTTCTGCATAGACAATGTTTCAGCCGACAGTGATGATGGAGCTGCCATCCTAGACGTAGAATCGATGGCATCTCCTGCCCTATCAACAACAAGCTGACGCGGACGAGAGGAGGTCGCATATACGAAGTGGCGCCCTGGCTATGCCTTCATACGCTGGGCGGTCTAGGATCCAATCCCATATCCTATTCGACCATAAACGACGGCGAACGGCGCAACGGCCCACCACTGCTCTACAGAAGGCTGAGCTGGGCGAATTGGATGCCTCTCCGAGGCCCATTCAGCCAGGATAGTGTGTCGCATCGGGCAAGGCCGAAAAGGGGTCACCTAGGGCGTATTTCCAGGCATCAACGTGAAACCCAGCCGCCAACACCACTGCCCCATCTTCTGGAATCTCGAGGGGGAAACCTGCTTGCAATGCGTAAGGGGTAGATGCTGTCTCGGCAGCTGGAACTTGGTACACCCTACCTTATGTGTACCCTCTTGGATCGCGACGCTGAGAACAGCCGGAAGTAGGGGATCACAAGATGGAGATCGAATTCTTGGGAGGGGGATCTTTCAACCGGCATCCACATAATCATTCAGCACGAACTACCTAGCTTGGTCAGACTGTTATGAAACCCTGTCATTTTAGAAGACCGTCGGCGAGCCCGAGATTTGAGGCTGGGGTCTTTAGAAGGACACCTGCTCCTTCAGTCGTCTCGTTCAGCCAGGCCCACTACTGGGGCCTGAGGCAAGAGTTAGGCATACGCAATTCGCCAACACTACCTGACCCTGCCTGCATTTCGACGGCCCTACTGCCAAAAACATTGTTCTAGGAATCGAAGGGTGTGTATTTCCCCGCCGGCCCAGTACTGTCTCAGGGGAGACTGTACAAGACGGACGCATGGCCGGCCTATCTTACCGGCCCAGTACTTGGCAGTTGAGGCGACAGCTACACGCAACAGCAAGCTCCTGCATCGACCGGTGATTTTTAGGTTTATTTCAATTCATTGATTAAATATAGACTTTACTCTTCCTACTACCTTAGAGCCTACGAATCTTTATCGAATCAGCACCAGGCCCTTGGCGACGAGCTGGCAGTCACTCAGGTCATTTGAAGCCCTCGTGACTGTCTCATTCCCATCTGGACTGGTCCTACTTTCCAGGGTCTCCCTCATATAGAGGGCAGGAAAAATACACAGCCGGACTGTTTTGACGTCTGCGCTGGGAGCTGGCCCTGCCGGATCCCTCGTCCCGGGGGATGGGATGTCAGCCGGGGTCCACTCAATAGGCTTCATCGTCCGCGGGTCAAAGTTGCTACTAGGCTGGATGAACTTCTAAGAGCAGCGCTTATCGGTCAGGTAAAGCTTCGCTGCCAGTTGGATAGCGAGCCGCATGACCTCCTGGAAGAGAGCCGGTGTTATTTCTGATAGTATTGGCTCATTGCTATCGAACTGTTTTGGCTTGGAGTCGAATAGCGGCTCCAGTATGTGGCACATGTAATCCGACAAGCTCTCGGACTGGCCGGCAAAGCAGTAGGTGTCGAAATAGGGCTCTGATACTAAGGAATTGTAGGTAAGGAGCTTAACCTGGTGAAGAGCACTAGGCCCGTCTGGATTGTCAGCTTAGGGTTCGTCGCATCGGAATCCGAGCCACGACTTACATATTGTGAATAACTGCCTCCTGTAGTGATCTAGGATCGGAGACTCTCCGCTTGCTGTCTCTTCGGGAGGATGCTGTTATATAAGAGCCCAAAGTGCTGTGGCCACAAACGACCTGAGGACGTCATACATCTTAATGCGATCGTCCTTGCAACCTGCCACGAAGGATTTGAAATCTAAGCCGGACAGAGTGCTAGCCAGCTGGGAAAGCACCAAGCTCGCAGTCTGAACCTCCTTTAGCTGGTCCAGTACCCGACCCATCCAGCGAAGCGAGGCGCATGTATTACCGATCGATTGCTCTATCTTATCGAGCGCTGCCCTAATCTCGTTGCCGCTGGGGCCGAGCCTGCCGGTTCTGATAAGACCAGAATTCTCGCGAGCAGTCTAAATAGCAAGCTGTTGTTTCTTAAGAAAGAGGATCTCGTGCTAGAGGTGGAGCTTGTGAGTCTTATCCGTCGCTCTCGCGTAATGAAGAAGCTCATTCCTTTCCTTACGAGCTTCATAGAGACGGCCAACCAGCGTGATGATCTCGCTACGCATTCGCTTGATCTGGCACTCTCCAGCTGGAGAATCCGGTTCGGACGGTGCGCTGCAGGGGACGCTGTGGCACAGGGCCATCGTTTGGGAGCCTCGAAAGATAGAAGTCCTCTCGGCAACTGAGGTCTCCTGACCTAGCAGAGCGGCTAGATTAGGATGCGCGGTTTCCTTCATAATGGGCGGGCCGACTGTTCCCTCATTACGAGGCATATCTGCAGGCGTCTGGCGAGCCTCTTTCGCCATTTGCGTCCGCTTCGATGGCCGATCCCATGAATCCAAGGCTCTTGTTCGTTTCAGGGTCTTTGGCGAAGCAGAATCCTGCGCCAACTCACACAAGATCTGCGTGGAAAGCCAGCGCGCCCCCTCTGGGGCCCTAGTGCAAAGGTCGCGTATTGCATCTGTGTACTTTGCTGATATTAGCATGTTTCGCGAACGGCAAACTCCCGACGTACTGGAGGAAGCCCAAAGTTCTCAATATCTGAGAGGAGCCGTGTGAAGGATTGAAGCGCTTTGTCCAGATCGTCGCCTCTCGCGATGGGGCCCGATACATTTTCCATGGTCGCAAGCGATGGATGAATGGATTGGAGGCCGATGGAAGTTGGAGGTCGATGGAAGTCGGATAAAGCGTTAGAGAAGAGAGAGGCCCTCCGAGTCAGTCGGGGGTGGCGGATCTATTTGTAGGCCCTCGAACCCTTCCCCCTTTTCGCAGCGGCCTCCAGAGGCCAGCCTGCTTCCGACCGTTCAGGGTCCATTCAGGAGGCGGCGTACGTACCGATTTACTAGAGTGAGGCATGCGTAGATCGGTATAGGTACGTCGTATCCAGGTGTTCTTCTATAATAGCCCGTTACGGGTGCTTGTTTCGACGAAGACGTAGCTCAAGGAGCTGCAATTTAGAATATGATAGGCGTCCGGTATACAATCCCATTCTGGGAGTTAACTTGGCTATTTGAGGCTTTATAAGACCGTGCGAGAACTCGCAGAGTTATGAATAGTAAGTATTTACTCTAAACCTTAAAACTGAGTCCACTAGCTACACGGGACACAGGATACTTACTTAGGAGCATCCGAATACACCCGCTTCTAGTAGGTAAAGATCGAAGCTAGATCGCAATTTCTCTTGGATGCAAGCGAAAATCAGTTTCCTTTATTCTTCTCCCGGCGGAACAAGGTATGAGCCTTAATCAAACAATAAGCCCCGAGCTCCCGGCATTCCAAGCAAATATCAAAGTCACCGCCGTTACAACCTCCGTAATAGTAGTAAGCCTCCCGATTACTGGCTAAACATACATTACAAGTACGGCTCTTGATAATGAATTCCGTAGGCTTGCCTATTTCCAGCTCCAGGGTAATGATATCTAAGCCTTGATTCTTAGCATATTCGAGCAGGCGCTCCGCAATATCGACATAGCCCTGCTGCAGATCGACGAGGTCTGTGAGAATAACCGCAGTCTCTTATGGCCTAGCAACGCCCTTCGATTTCTGGCAGCATATGTGGGCTTCCTACGCGTAGAGTTTAAATTGGAAATGTTCGAGATGTGGCTGAGTCTCAAGAGATTAGTAGGCATCCAAACATATTTTAGAGCATCTATATTATAAGCCCCTTTTTGGGCCTCAAGCGTTTCATATGGCCTAACCAGCGTCTTGTTCCTAATAGATACCTCATAGATTTGATGTAGGAGTTGCACTAGATGGCAGGGGCCCCAGGGACACTTTGCACGACAGATATTAGGGGCCAATATATGTTTGATTACTACACTGCTCGCTTGGCTATTTCAAGCAGCAGCGACTGTATGCATTTAGAGGCTGGTTATGTGACAAAGTCTGATAGAGAGGAAAGAGGAGACGATGTTGAGATAAAGCAAATGCAAGAGGCTATATAGGCCCTCGACAGGGCCACCATACGTCACTTTCACCACGGTTGCACCCTATCTTTGGAGATAACCCTTCCAACGTCACCGTCCCTCGCACCTTCTACTATAATCCGGTACAACTCGCCCCCCTCACTCGGGTCTCCTGCACCCAAGGATCTCATAGACTCAGGTGTTCCAGCGTGAATAGTAGTAGCCAAGAAACCTGGCTCTACTGCCCAGATTTTGACGCCGTCAGCTTTCAACAAGCGAAACCAATCCCTCATGATCATGTTCATCCCTACTTTCGAGCACCTATAGGCTCTCATCGGCATAGTATCGGGCTCTTTAGGCCATCCGGCTGCGGGGCACCGATTAATCATGTCGAATCCATTATCCGTTCGTTCCGTCTCAGCCAGCGATGATGTCCCGGACGAGATGAATAGCAGCCGCGGATTGGTCGATTTAATTAGCAACGGGGCTACAAAAGTGGTCAAGACATGGGCTCCGACCACATTGGTATCCCATGTTGCGTTATAGGCGTCCCGAATAGACATTTCACCGCGAATCAGCGGTTCGTCGTACATAGCACCGGCGTTGTTAATGAGAACGTCGAGATGCCCGTACTTTTCTTTGATGGTTGCAGCTGCCTGCTCGAGTGAAGAGTCGGAGCTAATATCCGCCTGCAGGAGGATCAAAGTAGAGGTACT
Source organism: Apiospora pterosperma (assembly GCA_019976485.1). Taxonomy (NCBI): domain Eukaryota; kingdom Fungi; phylum Ascomycota; class Sordariomycetes; order Amphisphaeriales; family Apiosporaceae; genus Apiospora; species Apiospora pterosperma. The sequence goes on from JAFBMP010000010.1 coordinate 343,432, forward strand.
ATATGGCACCTCTTTTTGGAGTGACATTATCGCGGCCTCGCCTTTCGATAGGTTGCGACTGCCTAGGAGAATCTCGTAGGTATGAGGGGATTTTAAAAGAGCCTTTACAGCCTCGTAACCGATACCGGTGTTCGCTGGGGAGTTAATGTTAGCAAAGCAACAAGTCTTTAGGAATGATTTGGGCCGGTATTAATCATACCACCGGTTATGAAAACGATTTGTTTATCGGACGCCATGGTGAAGGTTGGGATATCTCCAATAGAAGTATCCAAGTATAAAGGGAGGTATGAAGGGAGGTACGAAAGTTGGAGCTGTTATGGTATAAAGACATCCTAGAGAGCTTCTTATAGGCGCAGTTCTCTTATCGGTATTGCAAAAGTCCAGACGAGATTATCCGGGGTATGTTAAGAACCCGAACCCGAACGGGCCCGTAAAGATGGTACCTATGAGGGGCGGGTGGAGAAAGTCGGTCGTGGGACAGGGCGTAATTCATACAAGCTTCATGGCTATGGGAGGATTAACGCTGTTGACCATATGAAGGCGGCAATTGTGATGGGTAGTGCCCCCTTTGAAAGACCTCCGGAAAACCCTAGTAAATGCTAAGAGGGGATCCATGACTCCTAGGACAGGTTTCTGTGTTCCAATGCCGCTTATGTTAGATCTTGTCTACACTGCAATGCGTCCCTCAGGCTTAGGTAATAAAAGCGGGACATTTCAGATGAGACGGACAGTATCGCAACTCGGGTTTAACAGTTCGGCATCGCGACTCGGGTTTAACAGTTCGGCATCGCGACTCGGGTTTAATAGTTCGGCATCGCGAGGAATCACTCGGCTTCGCGGTAGCCAGAAAAAGGCGACCTCGTTAGTCTATACAACCAGCTTCGGCATAATTGGCATAAGCAATAGGCAAATGACTCAGCCTTTCTATATCTATAGCTATCTTGCAATGTAAAATTGCTTTACACTGCTAGCACCGACATCTGTTTTATCACGAGGGCATCGTGTGCTAGTAGTCTTAGGTCTTTTTAAGTTTTTCTCTTACCTCAGCAACGCATCGATAAGTCAACAACATTAACATGTCTGGAAATACGGCTCCAAGCACAGAGAAGCGAGTGGACGTCGCGCCCTTTGACGTGGCTATCATCGGCTGCGGGATAGTCGGCCTGCAAGTTGCTTTAGGGCTTGTGAAGCGAAATATACCAGTCACTATCTTCGAACAAGCCAGGGAGCTGAAGCAGATCGGCGCCGGCCTAGGCTTTGCGTCAGGCATCGTGGAGTGCATGGAAGCCATTGATCCTCGCATCGCCCAGAGGATTATAGAGATTGGAAGACATAGTGACAAAGTCCTTCGCTACATCGACGGCCACATCCAAGACGACCTAGCGCAATGCGGTGAAGACAGCCCTTTCGTATCTCTCCAAGCCGGTGGAGGATTTCGTTACTGCCAGCGTGCCGACATCCTAGCGCAGCTATTTGACCTGATGCCATCCGGCCAAATTCAACTTCGGAAGCGCTTGGACACGATCATAGATCGGGGCGAAGAGGAAAAATTGGTTCTGAAATTTTGCGACGGAACAACTAGCGATGCAGATATTGGTAAGTTTTGTTTAACTCTTGCTGTATGGAGCTGTGTCTAATCACCTTGAAGTGATTGGCTGCGACGGTGTGAGGTCACGCGTTCGTGAGATCAGTCTGGATGAAAACAATCCGGGGATGCATCCCGGCTTCGCACACGAGATCTCGTATCGATTCCCTATTAATATCAAGCAGGCGGAAGCTGTGCTTGGTAAACTTGGCCGGTCCCAGATGATCTGGATAGGGGAAAAGGCGAATCTGGTGACATACTATGTGAAGGGAGATTACTTGCAGACTACGGCCCTCGTACATGTGGAGCAGGACTGGGCCGACGCTACCAAGTTCAGGGCCAACAAGCAGGATGTTGTTGCCGCATTTGCGAACTTCGGTCCTTCGGCTCGAGCATTGCTAGAGTTTGCCCCGGATGAAGTTGATTGCTGGGCCCTCTATGACACCTGCGATCATCCCCTTCCCAGTTACACTTTTGGCCGTATCGTATTGGCTGGAGATGCTGCCCACGCTTCGACACCACATCTCGGTTCGGGGGCGGGGATGGGTGTGGAAGACGCCCTAGTCCTCGCGACACTTCTTGAGCGGGTGGTGCTGGACTTGAAGCAAAACAACAGCCCGCAATGCAGGGCCAAGGCCCTGGTACGGGCACTTGAAGCGTACGACAGAACTCGCCGAGAACGTTCACAGTGGCTTGTTGCAGTAAGCCGTCATCATGGCGACACAGCGAAAGGCCTCAATCCTGCTGTAGGAAGAGACACAGCCAAACTCGGAGCACATTTCCAAGAAACATTCGGAAAACTCTACGACTTCGACTGGCAAACTATGCTCCGGCAGGCGACCGACGAGTACGACCGCCGGCTCTCGCTATGCCGGGATTGAGCCGACTCGTTGAGACATCTTTCCAAAAAAGTGTTTTGGTTTAGCATTCTTCGTGTGTAGAGGGGGTTAACAGGGCTGATATGCCTTAACATTTTAGTAGGCAGTGCGTATCTGGACAAATCCGTCGTGAAAGTATCGTAAGTTCTCGAGGGACGCTATATTAATCTAGATAGCCACGATTTTAAACACGCCTGCCTACGATATGTTCCTATTCCTATAGAAATCTTTAATGTATTCCTTAGTGTTACTCAGATCACAAATCCAGTAGTTTTCATGATCACGAGTTCAGGTCGATGATTTCGGCATCGGCTGTTGTTGCGTGGTGAAAGATTGATTAAGTGAAGTCACGTTAGTGAGGCATCTGTGAAGCATTGGTGAGGATTATGTGACTAGCACGTACTAATATACCTTCGCACATTGGATCCACACTGCCTCCCACAACGGCACAAAAGGGTTCTCTACCAGCTTACTTGATAGAGCTCTCTTTCTCTTCCTTTCCTCTCTGTTGTAAATTACATTTGTTTAGCCACACCCAGCAGCTTTGCCTCTGATCGTGACCTACTTCGTGACTAGCGAGGACTTGTCCTTGTCCCTACTCATGAGACCCGTGAATAGATGAGGTCTTATAAAGGCCAAGTCAGGATAGGACAACGGCTCATCGCCTGGGTTAATGCAGTTATAAATATCGCATTAAACCTTTGGATACTAGCGCTCCCAATGTTGCAGCTGTGGCATCTAAGGCTGCCCGGAAAAAGAAGGTTAGTGCGGGTTTCATGTTTTGTGTCGGTACATCAGTTACTATAGTGAAAATGATTCACCTATCGTCGCTCGTTCAGTTCTGGTTCTCGTTAAACTTTACCTGTGATTATTATAAGGTAGCGTTATAGTTGACCGTGGAAACCATAGTCAGCACTATCTGCCTTTATATACCTTTACTCCGTTTGATTTTTATACAAAGAATATATAATAGCCCGCTAGAAATAATCACTATCGAAGACTATGTTGTGCTATATTCCCGATTCCACCCAGCAGAAATGAATAACACATCAAGAGCAGGTTGCCCCCAAAGGTTCTTAACTCAATGAACCACCCGTCCCAGGAGTCACGTAAGTGCCTGGCCAGCCCTTTCTGCAATGAGCAAGTTCCCTGGTCTCAGTTCGCTTCGGCTTCTAGGCTTTCTATGCTCACGCGCGGTGAACTTAAATGCTCTTTGGTGTTGTTGCTTATCTCGATGTCTGTTGTCTGGTAACTACTACGGGTAGCACAGCCCCACTAACAAAGCCTAGGGCCTTAGCTCCGTAATAGATCATTGTAGAGAGTCAATTGTGAGCTTTCATGTTCGTCCCATGTTGCTTGGTTTGCGGGCCGAACCGCGGTCTAGCTAGGAAACGAGCCTGTATTGGATTCCGTGACGCTAAAGCAGAACTTCAGCGTGATCCGCGAATATATGCCTTCCCTCTGCTTGTGATCCTTGGCTTGCAGCTAAAACATAGCATCGACAGTGTGAATACATAACTCCAGCATATCCTTAAAAGCCAGCAGTTTCGGTTAATAGAGGAACATCTTAGCTAGCGCGGCGTGTTCGGGGATTTAGAGGTCGATCTCTGGCTAGGCTTCCCCTGGCTCCTCCAGTTCTTCTCCTGCGACCTACTTCTCGATGTACGTAAGCCCACATAGGCCTATTATTAAAAAAAAGTATTATCGGTAGTGCGCCTTAACATTTCCCATGCGTTATGCTTATTTCATTTTAATTTCTTTCGAATTTCTTCCTCATTTCCCTGTTCTTTGTATCTGTACCGACTAGCCTTGAACGTCTCTCGCTGTTACTTCAGCGCTTTAACCTCGGGATCTAGAGGCAGGGTCCCCTAAACTTGGGTACCTAAGTACCATCTTTCTTCGAGCGCGTGGGTCACGTATCATAACATGAGTAAACAAGCCAACGAAAACGTCTTCCGTTAGTTCGCCCAGAAATGCATTTTGTGTATCAAACTCGATATTCTCGTTAATGTACGCGCTATTAAACGTAGCCTATTTAAGGTTATGGCGTAACACTTAATCGCGCACGGCATTAAGAGCCTTTCCTGCCTAATGTTAGTATGAATAGTAAATCAACAGTATTATAAAGACTTACCGTTTATGTCGTTAGCGTCTCCCCTTCGGAGGCCTTCGGTGTAATAGGCTCTTCATTCCCATATCAAGACGTCACCGTTTCAGGTCGTCGCGAAACTTGTGATACCGATCAACCTCATCTCCTAAACGGAGTCGATCGCTTTAGCCACCAGGCTGTATGAGCAAGACACGGCCGAGTTCCCCTCCTTCGACTGCGTCATTTTGGAGCCCACTGGAGCATATTTCGCATGAACTCTAGATATCGTCTCTCTTCATCCCTTGGAAGATGTGTCTCTATCTCCTCCAGCGACGTGGAGGCGGAAGCCGAAGGCGGAGTCGCAAGCTACTTTGTCTCATCTGGGTGCCTACCACCAGACTTTGGTGCACTGCATCTATGAAAGTGAGGTGGCATGAGTTTCGAACCGGACTTTGTCCCGAAGAGGGGATGCTGTACACATGCGTGCTGAGCCTCATGTTGCCTGTTCAGCACAACGCTTTGATAATTTAGAACGCGGTTTGCCTAAAGCAGCAATAGCCGATACCTTGTGATGCCTAGACTAACTATCTTAGATTAATTTGATTGGTAAGTAATTAACAGATGGACGCCCTTAAATATCTCAATAAGTTCACCGAGCATTTGGAAGGGAAACACATCCACTTTTAAGTTATTCTTCTCGATCCACTCTGTCGTTCAGCAATACTAAAAGATGCCCAAGCATAACCTCGGCTCGCATGATTACGTGCAGACGCTCAAGGGCCAAAAGCTGCGTTTCCCAAACTTCGATGGTCTTGTACAAGGATGGCCACATGGCACGAACCCTCATTTCACTGCCATGAAAGAGGTTCATGAACAGGGGCTCAAAGAGTAAGTGCACAATCTCAACCTTTGGATTCTATAGATGTATAGGCTGCTAACGTGTTGACGCAGACTGCTTGGCCCAGGCAAACGGCTGGATTTTTTGATCCAGTATAGTAAGTATTGCTGCTTATGTTTTATGAAAAGCAATTGGTTTAACTGACTGCAGCGGAAACCGCCCATTTCTCTGCGACATGGGTGAGTAAATATCGTGTAGAATTTCAAGCAGCTACTAACGAACTGTTGCCGTTCTCTACTATACAGTGGCCAAGTGCTAGCTTTGAAGCTTTGCTGTTCGCAGCCGACCTTGTAGCCTGGGTAAGAGTTTTTGCTCTTTGTAAAATGTCTCGCAAGTTGTGTGGCGTGATTGACTGGAGCATAGATGTACATTTGGGATGATGAAGTAGACAGTCCCGAGTTTAGCGATCTCAACACCGATAGGGCTGGGGGCGAACGATTTCGAGCCAAGACAATAGAGTACTTGCGATTCGCACTCTCCGAGATACACTCAGAGACATGGGCCAAAACAGATAACCTGCCAATGACGCTGGCTGGCTTCGCTCCAGTAGCGAAGATAGCTACGTCCCGGATGACACGCGGGTTACGGCTATTGTTCCTGAACGAGCTCGTCTCTGCGGTGGAGGCGACTGGTAGTGAACAGCTTTCCGAACTGAGCGGAAAAGCTCCTACCATTGAGGAGTATATGAAAACTCGCATGGGGACCTCCGCTGCGGCAGCGTTCTCTGCAACCATCGAGTATGTCTTACTACTCTCTAATGGGCTACTTCTTACAATATATATTCAGATATATGGTCAATGTTGACCTTGGCGATGACCTTCGAGCCCACCCCTGCGTGCAGCAGATACATTCGGAAGTCAATTGTGTCATCTCGTTGATGAATGATGTGTTCTCGTTGAGAAGAGAGCTCAAATATCCGTTTTACAACAATGCGTAAGTGCTTCTTCGCATATTGCGTTCCACAATCACCCGGCCTATCTAGAAACTACACAACCTGCAGAATGAGCTCAGAGGCAATGGAGAGGCTAATGATTCTTGTTGACATTCTAGTATCGCCGTACTCTATCACCAATACCATGATCTGCAGACAGCTGTAGACAGAACGTACGAAATTGTGAAGTCAAGCGTTTCAAGGCTAGAGATGGCAGAGGCGAGGCTGCTGGAGCTTTTCCCTGGACGCCGGGATGACTTGGTTGCATTTGTTGGGGGCGCCAAGACCATGATCACGGGCAACATGAGTTGGAGCATCCACAATGAACGATACGGATTAGGAATTTCCAAGTGTGATGGCACGACGAGTGTTGTGATCTGATACGGGCAATGGTCTTACATTCGCGTGCGATTTAGGAAATGGATTTGTTGGCTCTATGAGTGTAGGTCTTATCAGATTTAACCATCTTTGGAGTCGCCAATGAATGAGCTGGATGCAGAAGAGGAGGTCTGGCTGGCAAATAGACCTGTAGCAAGGTACGGCATGGCGCCGTGAAGCTCAGGAATTCTACGGTGATGCTGTTTCTCCGTGGTAGGTTTTGCTTCCAAGCAGCTCGGCGTCTTGAGCTATTCGTTGCTCGCAATTCGAGCATATGCCTTTTTCTCATAGTTCGGTTGTATTACGATTTAAGCAGAGGCCCTCATTAAGACAAGCGGTGAAGTCGCATAAACCAAGTTGAATACAAACCGTGAGGCTTGATGGAAAGTCCTCGGCATCTGGGAATCTGATTAGGCTGCTTTAGAACTGTCCCTAGGTATTTAGCGTTAGTTATCCCGCCTTTAGCACTTGACTCGATAGGCTCATTTACTGAGTCCACATAGAGCTGGTCCCACTCAGACGAAGGTGTTGACTTAGAAACGCGGACTCATCGTTCCGAGCCAGTGTCCCTTGCGCCAACAGCTGGTAACTGTGGTGTGGTTTCTTTTCTTGTCGGTACGCTGTATGGATCGCGGCGCTCTCGTGTTCGTGTAGGGCTTGCTAGGATCAGTAGTACACCACAGCTACACGATCTGCAGTAGTACTAGGGAATACTCGTGAGCGACGCCGCGTGTCGCGTCGACAGCTGCTGTCTACTTGGCTTGTATCAGCCTTGCGCTCGTCCTTTTGTGATGGGCGTCTCAAAGATGGTGTTCTTCCGAGGCCCACTCCATGTCTTTATTCCATTGATGGCGGGCGCACTAGTACTGCTGGAGAACTGCTACAAGATGCCGTTATCTTGGTCCACGTCATGCATGTGGTTTTGAAACATACCTCCTGCCAATCACGAAACGCCACAACACACAGCTGAGTTGGCAAATGGGAGCTCTAAATGGTGTGCAGGCCTGACTCAAGAAGGTGAATGGGTCTATTTCTATACCGCCAGGAGGACCAGATGCATACCTATGCAGCACCCCGGCTCTGATAAGACCCCCCCCAAGGAGTAAAAGGCGGCAAAGGAGAAATCCACTGGGCCATATGCAGTAATTGCTACGTGATTCGAAGTCATACATGTCCTTGATAGACTGTGCATTATCTACCTTCAGCTGCGCACGACATAGAGCGATTTTGACTGGTCAATGATGGACGCGACAGGACTACATTGACTTCGCACAACCTGAATGACAATTCTCCATGGATAAGCTGGCCACTTCCTACCACCCCTACCCTCTTCCCCTCCTTGGATAAGCATGAAGTTCTGGGTCACTGCCGTGGAACGACTGGTTTCCTTCGTATACATCCCAGACCTTGTATCTTTCCATTAGCCTAGCTGTGCGGCGATCCTCTCCTCTGAGGAGAAATGTGCTATGCCAATGGGGCGCTTACCATGCATCCGACATTCCAGATATCAATATTGTAGTTCCCGGGAGCTCTTAATGTCACCAACGCATGGCACCAAAGTACCTCGAGGAGCTGCGGCCTTGCAGGTCTTGATTGAAGGTAGGTAGACACGATTCCTGGTTGAGATCGAGACACTGATTTGTCAGCGAATATGCAGTTATTGTACCCGGATGTGCGTACACATGTTATCACAGCCAAAGCCAGGGACGGGAAGATCCATGCCTGCGTCGTGCAGCTATGTGAGGTCGACGGCAAAAGGCAGCCCCGGGTCTTGCTGCGCGGTGACCCCGGTGATCCATTCTGGGGTTTCAAGAGTTCGCTCGAGAGCATCTTCCGCAAGTCTCAAGCGCTTCTAGGGGAACAGCTTCGCCTTGGAGTCCCTGGAGAGTCGAGCAGCAGAGATTGACGAACGTGCTCTAGAAGTTCACCGTCAAGCTCATCCAGGTGAGCCAAGAGAACGTATACTGTTGTCCACCTTCATAGTAGCCGTATAAGTGGATCTTCCGAAGGTATCCACCCATACGGTCTGAATGACTCGTTCTTTCTCGCTACATCCTCTGTGACCCATGCGGTGCCATGATTATTTATGGTCACCCCTCGCAAAGCTCAGTGGACCCACTCTAATTAGGCTGCACCTAAAAACACCAGCACAAGCGGAAATCAATGTCTCGACATCAATCCACACATCATGGCTGGACAAAGAAATGTGAATGAGCTGGAAACGCTACTACGGGAGGCTGTAAGACGCGCCGAAGAAGCAGAGAAAGAGCGAGAGGAGGAGCGCCAACGCGCTAATTGGGAGCGGCAACGCGCCGAGAAAGAACAGCAACGCGCCGAGAAAGAACAGCAACGCGCCGAGAAAGAACAGCAACGCGCCGAGAAAGAACAGCAACGAGCCGACACCTCCGAGGAACAGACACGACCAACAACATTAGACGAATACATCGCCGCTTGCTATACCTCCGTATTCTCTAGATTCGCCGTTAAACCAAACCCAAAGCTGACATCGGGGGTCCCATAACCAACCCACGTGATAAATAGTGCCCGGAAAATCTGAGACTATAGCCCGACTTCCTCGAGCAGTAAAGCCTTATCTTCGGCACGCTCTACGATACCTTCCTTACCGAGAACCGTGTTTTCGAAAACCGAAACTTCCTAGCCGGCCTAGGAAACAGGATCTCGCGGCGGCCGATCGCGGACGAGAAAACCCTCGAATATTTTCTATATAACAACGTAGAAGATCCGGTTAAAGCTATCTTAAAACAGTTTAAAGTAAAAGAGGCCGGCAGCGTATATCAAATTAGAAATGGCATTATCTTTAAGAATCATCCTTACGCAATTAGTAATATCGCCGAGGAGGTTGTAGCAAAGGAAACTTTAATATTACCGCTTCGGACGCCAAACCACCGGCGCGATCTCCACTAGCTACGACCAAACCAGATCTGCGTTTACCGAGCCGACAGCTCCATATCAGCACCACGTACTATAGTCTATATTTACGAGTACAAGCCGCCTTATAAGCTAACCGCTCCGCACTTACGTATAGGGCTCCGGGCTATAAACATCTACAAAGAAGTAGTAAACCGGAAGCTAATACCGACCTCTGTAAACCCCGATACGCGCTTTCAGTACTACGCTAAAAGGCTAGTAGTATCGGCCATCACGTAAACATACTACTACATAATACAAAGTGGCTTTAAGTATAGCCTGCTTACCACGGGCGAAACGATCGTGTTTCTTAAAGTCGATTAGACCGAACCCTAGACTCTGTACTACCATCTAGCGGAACCCGGACCAGAGGTACTAGCTTATCCGAATAATACCAACATCTGCTCGGCTGTCGGCTAATACTTAGCGTTCACATTAATAGCGCTCGGGGCGCCTAGGGAACGTCGGCAGCACGGCCAGGAGGAGCGCCGGAGAGCTACGAATAGCCTTGAGAAGTGGGCTGAGGATTTCGAAATAACACTACGTTCAGTTCCCGAAAATAAACGATCGGCATCGCCAGAAAACTCGTCTTGCTATGTACCTACAACCTACGAAAAGGTCGATCGCTCACCACACGTTCTCCGCCGACGGAAACGCCGCTCCACTGATGGGGCGCCTGAGGAACAGCCAACGAAGGATCTGCCAGAGTCATCTAACGATAATAAAGCAGCACCAAAACCACTGGATACCCCCACTCCCGCGGGACGAGAAGGGGTTCGGCGCAGCCAGCGCTTAGCGCATCGGCCTCGTCCAGAACGAAGCGGCGCGCAAGAGCAGCCATACTGTTCATAAAGATGCCTTTCGGGGCTGGTCCAAAGGGGGTTCCTGGATCCGAAATGCCCGAACGTGACGCTTCACCGCAAGCGTAACGCAGGCGACCGTGAGCGTCATCCTGTCGATCACGCAGAGTGGATTCGCCTCCTCTGGAAACAGCTAGAGCAGTCTCTTAACGACGGCATCACGCCCCTAAGCGATAGTGGTGCGCGGAGTGTACTCTTTAAAGTGACCCTGCTTACGCATAGCTACACCTTCGTCAGTAAGGGCACGGTGCAGGCTTTTATCGAGGACCTCGAGCACGAGGCTGCGGTCTACGAGCGCCTCAGGCCGGTTTAAAAGGTGTACGTGCCCGTATTCCTGGGCGCGATTAATCTCCGATCAATGGACAAGGTCTATTACTATAACCATCGAGTCTATATTGTGCACATAATATTTCTATCCTAGGGTAGACTCAGTATTTCGCAGTCGGCGAATACAGACCGGCGAAAATCCCTCCAGGATAAGGCTATTCGAGCCTTGCAAGCCCTACACCATAAAGGGGTGATTCACCGTAATGTGCAATTAGCGAACATGTTACTCAATCCTGAGACGAATGGGGTCATGCTGATTAACTTTAAGCGGGCTTCACTGCTCCGGCCGCCTCGACGTCCGCTGGCCTAACTAGTGCCGAACAAGCGGAAACGCGGGATAGGCAAGACGAATCTCGGAAAGGCCGCCCACAAGCCAGACAATGGGAGAGACAAGGGTAGGACATTTACGGAAGAGATTTCGAAGATGAGGACTGTATTCTTAGAGGACATAAAATGGGGTATACTATAGCTACCAGAATTAAAGTGAAATGATTCACGAGCAAAACATTGAGAATAACGGTATTTTCGTACTTGGCTCGTTTCTGGATGTGTTCTATAGCAGCTGGTGATAGCAGCCCAGCTTGTTATAACTGATTAACAGCTTCAGGTCTTCGGCCGTTCAGCGACTAGGAAACCGTGGCTTCAGCATCAACCCCAGGCTAGCTACAGCATGTAAATGAGTCCCCTGTCGACAAGGCCGGCTTCATCGCTCGGATAAGAGAGTAGATCACTCAGAATCAACTGATTAAGCTACTGCTAAGCAGTAGAGAATATCCAGTACCCGTAGCTATCGTCAGGGATTGCAAAGAGGGGTCGACGCCCGCTCTCTCATTATTATCCCTTCCAGTTGTTCTCCAAGACTGTCCCAGACGGGCTCACTCACTTTCACGGGCATTGAACCGAGTTGAACGCAATTGGGGATCCAGGTTGGTCCGCATCACTCGTCCGCCGAAGGTAGTTTTCAATAGTCCGCTGAGATGACTTACAGTCTTTAATGCTACCATATTCGTCTTGCAGCCCATCAATAAAACAGGAATTAAAAGTCAAACAATCTCTGATTTTTTTGAGAGCTGGAATCCAGGAGCCGCTTTCGAGTGCAACACAAAAGAAGGTTAAGTTCCGCAAAGTTGCGCTGTGCTTCTCAAGGAAGTCGGTGAGATGCTCTGCACTTGTGCATCGAATATTCGCTAGGTCTAATGCTTTCAATTTGGGTAGGTAAAGAGAGCGAAAGAAGAATCCAGGGCGTGACAACTGGGAGTTCTCGTAGGAGTCTAAGTACAGCTCCTCAAGTTCGTTGGCAGAGCATATGAGAGAAGCCAGCCCTGACTAGTTGAGAGCTTCTGTATCATCATCCCAGCTCCAAGGCAGTGTGATTTCCAGCTTTTGCAAGCCTCGGAAGGCTCTTTGATAGAGTGAAGCAGAAGCTGGAGAAAGATCCTGGATGATACCCACAGGACCGAGGTCATCTGCAAGGCCGAAAGGGTAACATCCAAGCGCTAGTTCCTCAATGCTGCTCGTGGAGGCCGCAAGGGCGTTCATCAGAGCGGTAAAGACCCTACGCCCGACCGGAGATTTTGCGTGGCGCCTGGGAGGACATGAAGGATCCTCTTCGGCACAAGATTCCCAAGCTTTTGCAATTTGCACACGCCGGAGCCTTTCGAAACGGCCAAGGGCGGCGGCAAGAATTGACGTGTTTTGTAAATTCTGCTCCAAGTCGACTTCCCACTGGTGTCCTGCACAATAGCGCGCCGACATGTCCTTGAGCCAGGACTTGTTATCGACAAGATGAGGCATCCTAAGTCCGCTATCTCGCGAAAGCAACCAAGACTTGAACATTTCAGGGGATGCAGCTAGGTTTGGATCGAATCCTTCAAAGAGCCAGCACATTGTTTGAACATGTTTGCATCGAGGGGATTCTGATAAATGAATGAACCGCAAGTAAGCGCCTTCTGATGGATACGTGAAAATCTCCCGGAATGCAAGAGGTCCTGCGGAGAAAATTGAGACGGAAGCGACAGGAGAGGCGTGGGTTAGGTTCACGGGACCGCACGTACCATTACATAATGTACTCGTTTCATTGCATCGGGTTGAGCGACCTGTCATTGGCTATAGAGGAATGGACTTCTGACGTGAAGGCCCCGTAACTGTAGGGCTGCGGGGTGCTTGGGCCGACACTCTACCCATGGCGTTGTACTTGTTACTGCAAGCCAATGACTACTGATGCAACTCAGATTTTCCCGAGTCCAGGCCTAAGAAGAATGTCACAATTTTTACTAGAGCAATCAACCGATCATCTGATTGTTCTCACAGACTGACTCGATTCTCTACATAGTGTTTTGAGCTACAAACCTACATATAGTTGGACGAATTCAGACACTTAGTAGCAGGCTGCTTCGGTCTGAAATCTGTCGCTTCTAATACCAAGATAGGTTAGGACATATAGGTTGCCTCTTTTCCAATCTTCCGTTATCATCTTAACAAACCATACGCCCGCCGCACCAGACTTTGAAAGTCGTTTCTCGCTTGCTTCTTAGCTAAGATGACACCGTGGCAATCTCGCGCGATTCACAAGGTCCATAGACGCCATGGTCAATGGATCGTCGACTAAAATACTACGATACGATGAAGCTATCGGCTGCCTCGACGGATGCAACCCAGCAGCAGGCCCAAGAGAACTATCTGGACCAGAGCCGAGGAACCAGTACCCGTACTTTGGTTTCGATTTGGAGTGTTACTAGTGTCGCTTTCATCTTCGGTCTTGGTCGACTTTATGTGAGGGGCTACATGGCGCGGAAGCTGCGGGGTGATGACTATTTCATCATGCTTACAATGGTAGGTGAACTATACAGGACTGCCAGGCCAGCTCAAGGATATGTTCTTATGTCTGTAATCTTCACTAATGTTCTTTTATATTATAGGCCTGTAGCGCCACTGTGTGTTCCCTAGCTACCAAGGCCATCGGTCTCGGCCTCGGCCGCCATGTAGATACGGTTTCCCGTGAAGACCAGGACGCGGTTACTAAGTGGATCTATATAGCTTCCTGTCCAGGCGTTATGTCCCTTGCCATTCTTAAATTGGCTGTTATTACCCTGCTGATTCGCCTCCTAGTACCCGGGAAAGCCCATCATTGGTTCTTGTGGGCGATGGGTATAACGGTGCAGCTGTCTTTTATTGCCGTAGTCGCCATCCTCCTTAGGGTCGTCATTGGAAGATGTCCGCCTCTCCAGGGCATTCATATTCCTCACAACTGTGTTCCTGTCGAAATGCAGGTTACGTATTGCTTATTTGCTGGGTGTAAGCACATTCACTCTCTCGCGCACGTGTCGCAACTTTTCTACCCTGGGGTATCACAATAACTGACAAGGCTTAGCAATCTCTGCATTCGTCGACTTTTACCTCGCTATCTATCCCTCGATTGTTCTATATCGTTTGCAGATGCCACGAAGGCAGAAGATTGCATTTTCCGTCGCTCTCGGTCTGGGAGTTTTGTACGCACCGTTATATACGTCTGAACTCGAACTTCAAAGACACGTTCGTTTTTGCCTATGCTTGATATATCTAACATGAAAGGCAGTTCTGGAGCAGCGGCTATCTATAAAACAATACATGTCCCCGCTCTCGCCAGTCCCGACTTCACATGTACGTCTACTCATTATGCCCTCCGTCGTATCCTCTTATTAATGACTAATGTTGCCGAAATAGACGCAAATGCGGGGTTGCTAGTATGGACGATGTTCGTAAACAAGCCCAACCGACCGATTATCGCAGGGTTAGTCTCACACAAGTTTTAGGGTTGAAAGTAGCAGCATTATTATAGCTTCGTCTATCCCTGTGCTGCAACCCCTGATGCAGGAGATCTTTGGATTCTCGATTCTGGGATATCGCCCAACGATGTTGAGAAGATACTATGCGGGGGTGTTCGCCAATTGTGGCAAAATCGCAACGGCGATTCGACGTCGCATTCGTGAAGCCAATAACATCGATATTCAATCAGAGTTAGGAGAGGATGTGGAAGCCAACCGCCGCCAAGATGGCTTGACAGTTGCGCACGGAGACGCAGGCCCTTCCACGCAAGTCGGCGCTTGCCAGGCCTCAAATAATGTGATTCAGGAAAATTAATAGGCATGAGATGGTGGGATGTCTGGCTATGTTCATCCAGCTGATGAGGCTCGCTGAGGTCAGCCTTCTGGATCTTCCCTCTGTAGGGTATGGGTCTTTCTTCATAAACCTTATGAATTTAAGAAATATGCCAGAGGGGCCTCGGGGTCTCTACCGATATGGACTCGTTGTCTGTTGGGATTGTGGTGCATGAGCAGTGGCTGATCTAGAAGATTGTGTTGATTAAAGCCCGCTGTACAGAGTATCAAGCTGATCGTTGCTCTCTCTGGCGCTTGCCGAATGGTTAAACCAGATGTGTGTATAAATCAGGAGTACAATTATAAGACACCATGATTAATCTCAAAACGGAACATGGGAATAAATAAATATGTAACGATGTCGGTAACGCACTTTTGGATTTTACTATAGCTTTTGATGTACTCATCGATAGGCTGGAGTTCATCTATTTACATGTCTTGCACATTAGTGCATCATGTGGAGGTTGTTCTGTTCGTAGGCATTGCCGATCGAATGGATTTCGAACTCATCTCAAGGTCGCTGCGAGGCCTTTATGTTTGGCCCATTGCAGCGCCTGCTGACCCGAGCTCATATCTTGCCGCACCAGTCGCTTGAACGATATTGAGATCATTATCGCTGATTAGCTCAGACCATGAGAACAATTAATTCGAATAATAAAGCTGTAGACTCGGCTAAATAGGGGCTACCGCCTCGACAGCCTCATAGTAATCCTTGGTATACACGGCTGGGTTGGACGGCATGTTTGACACGGCTCGCCCGGAACTTTGGACTCCTAAGGTGTGCAAGACGTACCGGATAAGTCGCTGTTGCAAGATTATACAACCGTGAATGGACAGTGGGCAGAAAGACGAAGAAAAAAGAGAAGGAGGCAAGCACCTACCCACGTGCGAAAAAGTCCCTTTGATATATTGGGATGAGAAATAAGTGAAGACAACAGACCGCTGGGGTCAAGTTCTATTCGACGACGCAAGGGGTGTTGTGTGGGCCGAATAGGGGTAGGAACCCCTTGCAAGGTACACTTAATGCTCTTTCTCGAAAGAGAGGCTGAACGTGACATAAAATGTTTCACAACTAGGAGACGAGAGATCATCTGTATGCGAATTCTTACATAATCCTAAAACGTTTACTCGAGTATTCAAGTTTTCATTCTCAGCAAGCACCCCTGAGCGAAACCGTCTTGGGAACTTCCTCAATAATCTTTTATTTGATGAGAGAAGCTTGTAGCCTGACCTTTGGCAAAGGCATGTTATTCACTGATTATTGCTAGGTATAAAATCGTTATTTGATTGAAAGCTAGTTTCTTTTACCAGAGCTTTTGCAAAAAGAACTAGTCTGAACCTCCATATATTATCCTCTCGTCACAGGCTAGGCAGCGACAAAACTTCCATACTTAGGATCTTCGGACCACGTAAGGGCCAAGGATTGTTCGACAGGGGTGCAAGAGCAAGCACGAAACTCGACTGGGATAAATCAAATATAAATAGAGCTTTCACCCCCTTCGTGCCTCACCGATTTGTTCTCCATCAATACACTCCAGTTGAACTCCTCTGCTCTGCTCCAACTCTTCAGCTTTGCTACACTCATAGCACTCTACCTTGTAGTTGAGAGGAAAGTTGGGCAAAACGCATTCTCCGTCCTTCTCACCTTATTGTTTGAACTAGCAGCTAGTACTATGTATACTAAGTACACTTCACTCAGTCAGGCATCTGGTCCCCAAATCCAAGTCTCCAATATGCCGCCGTCAATAGCCCCACTCCCTTAATTTAATGCTACAACTTTCAACCACTTCGATGCAAGCCAATCAATATATTCCCCAGATGAAATAGCTAGCCATGAAGATATTTGACAGCATCAAATCTGGCCATTTCGGGTTCGACTCGGGCCATGACCACTGCCAGTTGACACCAGGAATAATATCAGGATGAAGTGGTTGCAAGACACCAGGCGTTTGGCAGTAGTTGGCCTCCCTTTGATAGGTGTAATGGTTCTCGTGACTGCTCACATTCGGCCCATAGGCCAAACCAAGCGCGGCTATGGAGGTCCCTTGGCTATAAAAGCTCTCTTTTTTCCAGCGGCACCAGAGTCGAGGCTTTTCACTTTAAGGAATCAAAGCAACAAAAAACATCCTTTATGTCCGGTGCTACTCACTTCTGCATTATGGCCTTACATCTCACGAGCCTGCCGTTCGAAATGCTTCTCGAGATTTCAAAATACCTTGAGCCTAGGGAAATGTCCTTTCTGTGTCGCTGCTCAAGAAGCCAATCAGATTTCTGGCGCAAAAGGCTATACGAAAGTAATGTACGGAATGATCGATCTTCCGCAGTCTTTCTTGCGATCAAATCGTTGAAACGTTTCCCGACTACAGAGGAGCTGGAATTTGCCCTTGGAACTATAAGTCATTCCGTCAAAGCAAAGGCTGATTTAGAGATCAAACATCCTATTTATCTCCCAGATCCAAATTCCTTATCAAAATCTCGGAAGAAGGTCAAACATTTTCTACAGCCACTTTTTATCTCGATTGCTCTCGACCAGCGCGAGGTTTCGAAAAGATTGATCGAAGCAGGTGCTCCACTGGTTCTCGGGAACCCCCTCGATACCGCACTTCATTTCGCTGCATACCGTGGTTCTACGGCCATGGTGGAACACATTCTGAGCGAAGATCTTGTTGAGATAAATTTGGAGGATCACTTCGGGTATACGGCTGTATTTCACGCCGTGATAAGACCTCGACCAACGAAAAAGCTGATCCGGCTTCTTTTCAAGCATGGCGCTGACGTTAACAAAACGGTAACCCGTGTCGACAGGGATCTAGAGAGCCCGCTCTCCATGGCTTGTGATCAGGGGAAATGGATGGTCGCCGAGCTACTGCTGCGTCTGGGGGCTCCATCACGAAAACCAGACTGTCCGGATGTGCGAAGAAGGCGGCATGGACTGAGCCCCTATTCGCGCACAGCCCTTACGGCTGCCGTTCTGCCCGCTACGAACCCTTCCACAGACGCCAAAACCCGATACGCAAGACGAAGAGTTATTCTGGAGTTGCTAAGATCGGGCGAAGATCCAAATCAAAGGCACTATCACCGAGGCCCTATGCCCAGAACCTTCTCCCTTCTCTTCGCCCTAGCTTACCAAGGGCGTTACTGGGAAGCTGAAATGCTCCTAGAGAGTGAAAAGCTTGAGATTGATGCAACTACGTCAGATGGTCAAACGACACTGGATTGGGCCTTGTCACCTCGCCATGGAGCCCCGGAGTTCGCCGCCTTACTTCTTCGCAAGGGGGCGGCAATTCCACAGCGCATAGCCCAAGAGATTCTGAGGCTCACCCAAGAAGTGTGCAATACCACCAGCAGAACTGAAATTGCGGGTGTGCTGTCCGAAAACCGATCATTAGCACGCTGCTTTCAGGTTCTGTTTACCTACTATCTATCAGCATGGCGGGAGCAGAAGAACGAGACGGCCTATAACTTTATACAAAACTCTCCTGACTTCATAGCCGACTTAGCAACAGAGAGAAACCAGTACCACATGCACTTGGGAAACCAGAATCTAGAGGATGCCTTGCATCGAAGCATTATATACAAGACAGTCGAGCCAGGTCGAAAGCGACGGCGTCTTGGCTAGGCAAGAACTCGTGGGGCGGTGCCGTTACGGCCGTGATGCAGCAGTTCCTGTGCGTCTGGGTGGTGTCGGTTCGGGTTTTGGAATTAATAACAGTAGGTTCGTTAACGAATGGCTTTATTTCACGTGGACTCGATTGCAGGTCATAGAGACGCGCGAGCAGGACCTCCAATTCATAGAACCATTCGTTCGTCTAGGTGAATTCACAGATTCTGGTGAGGTATCGGTCTCGGCCCGGGGGACCCCATTCCGGAACGGAAATAACAGCCTCTGCAAAGACATGGCAAGCGGCTTTGTCAAACCGATCCGTCGGGTGAATAAGGGCTGACAGATACAACATGCTCTCCACACCCTCGAAAATACAAGTTGAAAAAATGTGGAAATAAAGAAAACATCTGCTACCTCCCACTCAATTGATTGCTCCTTTCCCCTGCTCCTCAGGCACGTTTCTAGTCTCCCATGATGCGCGTTTCGAGCGAGAAACTGAACCCATCAAACTCCGTTACGGATGACCCATCATCGTGAAGTTTTTTGACCAAGCAGTAGTTGTCCCCGATGTAACGTTGGCCGCTGATTTCTGTTTCGTAGCCTTGTTTCTCAGCCAAGCGGTAGCTTCGATTCCGAAGAGCGCGCGCTGTTTTAGACAGTTGACTCAATATGCGATTGGTGCCTGGAAGAAACCGTGCAAGCGGTTCATCTTGATGAGAACGGTATTCGCGGATGCCCCGAGAGAGTATCTGGGTCTCGTGGTCGTCGCTTTGGATGCTTTCATGATTAAGAAACATGTATTCTTTATGCTCCATGAGTCTTGGGCATATGCATACCGCATGCTCTCCGGTCATGAAGCATAGCTCCTCGGTGGTCATCGATGTTTGAATCAGATATTCGTAAGGAGACTTTTCGGTGCATTCAAATTTGATGGATGAACCTCCGGATGGCCCTTGTCGATGAAACAGCACTCCAAAAGCCTGTGCACTAAAGCCATATCCTTCGGCCTCCAAGTGCTCCATGAAATGTTGTGGGCCCTCCAAAGGACTAATAAGGCTCAGCTCCCTCTTGTTGAACGCTTCCCTTTCAAAAAGTGATGATACAGCCGGCCCAATAAGTATTGCGCGAGACTTGCTCAATGCATTCCGAAATGCTGTGTGATCTTTTACAAAGGGAGCGAGCATGTGGCTCAGAAGCATCCCTCTGTCTTCTTCCATGTTGATCTCGTGCTTGAGAAACTGTTTTTGGTGCAGGTTTCGGTGTTGGCTAGTGATTCCATGAGCTCTGGCTCTTCAGGTAAATAAATACATTCGCCTCGCGGGTCACGGCTCGCAGATACCCCGCTTCAACCTGCCGACAGCCCTTGCATTCGCTCCGAAAGGGCCCACACACTTCGATTCGCCGAGGGTTCTCTCGCTACATCTAGGGAGGACACTATCTCTCGGACATTCGCAAATCCAGTTCTCCATCCCACGTATCTTTAACAAGAGGGTTGTGGGCGATGTAACCTGGGAAACGGATTGTAGACACTTGAAATGTGCAAGGCTCTCGCATCGGCGACAAGAACGTCTTATTCGGGTTGTCTTAAGAATATCGCTATCATAAGACCCTCGAAGTTTGTGCTTTGAAGAGGGATGTCGAGATGTTCAGCGATGGAGAAGAAACCGAAATCGGCGCAAACGGTAGCCAGTGGTGGAAGTGGCGTATCACAGAGCCCACAACGCCTGCAGCCATCAGGACTTGGCATTCGCCGTCCATCAGGAAGACCAGGGTGGGCTCACCCGGATTGGTGGTTTCGTCATTAAGCGCTTAGCTTTGAGAAAACCGTCCTCAAGTTATTGGTCTTGGAAATTTTCACGGGTGATATGTAGCATATTGTCGCCCCAGCATACTCGAGGCCGATTTTCACGTCAGAAACAGGTTTCGCGTATTGGTCATACGCCATGCAAGCGAATGGAATTGCTGAGGCTGAGGCCATTGGAAGTGAAGTTGTCTGGCAATATGGGTTTTCTCATAGTTAGCTACTACAGCGGTTCAAATCAAGCGATATTTAGCGCTGATAGTCGAACATCCATTATTTTCTTATTTTATCATGACCTAAAAATAAACGAGAGCCAACTACGGTGTTGGTAAGGGCTAATTACAGCACCGGCCGCGCTCACGTCCGTCCGGCCCCCGGCGCGTGGTAAATTGGTACGCGAACCTCCGATAATCCTCTTCAGTTCGGCTTCCGGTTATAAAGCGGCGATTTACTAGGCCGTCGCCATTGGATTGAAGAGTTTGAGCAGCGGCTAGCAAGCACCTAGCACCTAGATAGCGGGGTAATGTGCGTGGAGGTCCACTGATCCTAAAGTAACTACATCTTGATCCTACGCGGTTGCATGCCCTTCTGCTAAACTTCCTGTTAGCAATTGTGATGCCTCCTCAAAGCCCGAATCTCGGCCTCCCTCAGACACAATAAGCGTAGGAACATTATGAACTTTTCATGAAGCCGCTTGATCTTGCTTCGACACTCTGTTATGAGAGCAAATGTCCCTTATGCCATACCTCCCGCAGCAAGCTCTTGTTGCAATATGGAGCGCCTGCTTTCGAACTCCTTCGCTAACTCTATCGTTTTCCCGTGCTTGGCCTCATTCCCGCAGCTACTTATGCCGGGTGATGTTGGTCCTTGAATGTGCCGCCAGAGTAAATTTGATTTCGACATTCGGGGGTTTAGAATTAGCCCTAGACCCGGCGCGTCGTCGCCCTGTAGCACCACCACCCTATCAAATCGTTCTTGCTTATAAAAGGCGAACTGCCACACCCAAGTGGCATTTAGCTTGCTGGTGCCTCGATCACGACGAACTTTTCTTACGCTGGCCCACAACGGTTGATTGAGCGCATCAGACCCTGCGACTCCAAGCATAAAGTACTGTGCAACTTAGGCTACTCAAGAGCAGACAGCCATGGCATCCGAAATCAGGAATGATGCAACGCAATTAAGACCATCAAACCCCCAAAGCAACAGCAGCGAACCATGGCTAAGGCACATTGAGGATATCAGGATGCTCGGATGTACCGGCCTCTTCTTTATCGTCTTCTTCTTCGCCTGGGAAAACTACAGCTCTCCGCTCTCCGGCGGTGTGGCCTCCTTCGTTACATGGCTGGCTCTATTCCAGCTCTCCTTCATGGGCGCCGTGGCCACGCACAATGCCATCCATGTTCCAGTGTTCTGGAAGCCATGGTTAAACAATGTCTACCAGATCTGCTTGTCGCTGTAATACGGCTTCCCAGTCTCGGTGTTTGTGCCCGGGCACAATCTATCCCACCACAAATACCCGCAGCAGGCTCGAGATATCAGTGAGCTTATAGTCGTTTAAGTAGGATGCACCGAACATGGCTAATTAAATCGAAATTTAGTGCGCACTACAAAGGTCCGCTATCGCTGGCATTTTTTAAACGGCCTGCTTTTCTTCTTCCACGTTGTGTTAACGGGAGGCGACGACGATAAGCTGTACTTCGCCGCACAAGCGCGTCTGAACCGGCCCATCGCGCGGCAGCGAAGGCGAGAAGAACTGTTCGTCTTCGGTGCCATGACTGTATTGCTTCTGCTCGATTGGCGGCGCTGGGTCTGGTTCGCGCTGCTCCCGCAGTTCTACGCCAAGTATTGCATATTATCGTTCAATATACTGCAGCACGACGGCTGCGATATCGCCTCAAAGTACAATTTCGCACGCAACTTTACGGATCCACTGTTTAACTGGCTCTACTTTTACAACGGCTACCACACCGTTCACCACTTGCACCCTGGCTTACACTGGTCGACAATACCGCAGAAGCACCGGGAGCTCATCGCGAGTCATATCTCGCCCCGCTTAGAGGATCCAAGTATCCTCGGATACATATGGCGCACCTTTGTTTGGCCCGGTATCCGTTTGGATTATCGTGGCAATCCGCTCGTCCTCACACAAGAGGAGACGGAGATGCGGAATGAACACTGGGGTTATGGGGTGGAGGAGACGTTCTCGACAGAGGAAGAGTATCTGGCTGGCAACATGAAATAGACCTGTAACAAGAGAGAGCATGGCGCCGTGAAGCTTAGCAATTCTACGATAGACTTTGTACAATTAGATATGTCAACTGTCAATAAATTTGCATATTCATGCATGGCCATTTCTCCCCGCTATAGTTCTCAGGAGGTGCAGCGACACCGCTGGTAGTCCTGAACTACCACCTGTCGGAACCCATACCGCGCCAACCCCCCCAAAATCTCTGATAGTTTACTGAATGACTATCAGCTGCTCATAAAGGGGCGGGAATTACTTGGAGCGCCGGGTGCCGATTCTCGAGCCTCGCCTTTCGATCTCTCGCTTGCCTCCGGATTTGCAGAGGGCAAGGTGGACAAGACTCCGGCTGTAAGACGACGGTCGTGTTTGTCAGAACTGGAGGACAACCCGAAGCAGGATTCAAGGCCGCCCAAGATTTCCGTTATTACACGATACACATAGGCCATTCGCACAAGAAACAACGACAGCTTCTCGATGGCAGCTGGCTATAAATTCAACAGAGGGGCTATATACACAAGAATCTATAGGACTCTCCCAAAGTAACTAGACTTTGGCTAATTGAAGGTTCTTCTTGTAAACATGTTAACACCGGACACCGGCTTAGGCTTATTATAAACCGTTATACCTCCAAATAAGTTAGTTGTAAGTAAGGGCCTTGGTCCAGACCTCGAGTCATTCGTCCAGCTGGTATTCAAGCCGCCGGAAGGTGTTGCATTGCTTTGGCCAGGGATCATATTGCCGAATTTGACGCGTGTTGCAATGAAACTCCGGATCATGAGCCATTCCTTGTGTGATAAGCCGGAGCGCAGTTTATCGGAAGCCTGGTTGTTTTGAAAGTCGGAAAGATCATCCATAATGCATTCCCACATAAAGAGTAGGGCAAGTATGTTGCGTCTAATCGTCGAGGCCTCCGACAGAGATTCCTTGGCTGCTTGACAAAATGACTCATAGTAGTCATCGGATGTAAATGTAGACATGGCCCAGATTGATGATTTATCTTCGGCAAGCTTTATATTGTCGTAGCAGGTCTTGTTCGTCAGGTGGAAAATGATGTAGTCTGGGACATGACGTGATTCAGCGAAGGATTTTAGAATCGCTTCATATGCTTTCATCGGTATGTCTGCCATTATAAAGGCTGAGTCGGGATTGAAATCTGAGAAAGTGTTCAAGACTGAATGAGGCGGTAGTTTGATCTGTCCGTGTCAAAATCAAGGGCAAGGATTGACTTTAAATAGTGCTGGCCCGGCTAAAACTAACCATCTGCCACCTTGTTTTAGGCCCTTACTCTTTTACGCGCCACACCCTTTCGCCTCTTATAGCAACGGTTCTGTTTTAGGCCATCCTTATATCGAAGGTGCTGTTCCTGTCTTTGCCACACTCTCTCTCCGAGTTTATCAATGATCAGGCCCTTGCAGCGCTCGAGACCTGCGGTGAGGTCATCTACCCGGACCAAAGTGTCTTCCCAGCGTGCAGTGAAAGTCACCACACCATCTTCACCGACTTGTGGGTTTGTGAACCCTTTGATATTCCAAGACATGCCCTTTGCATTACAGTGGCATATGCTAGGTTTTGGCATAGGCGGTATCTTGTGTGACTCAAGTTGCTGTTGACATGTGTTTGGAAGGATGGGTGGGAGGTTATAACAATCCGTTTTGAATTCGCTCAGGTGCTGGGCAAGGAAGACTTCGGAGAGGGACGGTAAGTTTCGCGACTGCATTGTGAATGTGCGAGTGAAGACACAGTAGGGGCTGTGCAGGTGTGGTTCACGGCTCACGATCACGGAATCAAGTCACCACTTTTATAGCCCGTGGCTCGGAGCCGGGTGGGGCCACCAAGGTCAGTTGGCTGCCGGGCACGGCGGTGAAGCGGAGCCGGACTAGGATGAAGATAGGCCGGACAGATGTTCTATATGCAATGTGATGACCTCCAAGCGCCGCGGCGATCTAGCGCCGTATCTGTTGGAAGACGAGCGACAAGGATTACAATTAGACCTAGTTCCAACCCCTCTTTCAACACTTCGTGACATGTACACAAATGGAGGGTGCAATAAAATATCATTAGGCAGCAAAGTTACACGCTGCAGATCTCTATAATACGGTTTCTAACCTCGCAGATGTTATACGGCTGGCCCAATCTGAACGACCACTCTGCAGCTTCCGCGAGGAATATGCAAATGCGAAGAAGCTTTGGAGGCATATTCTGGTGGATGTAGAAAGCAAGCAGCCGCAAGGCCGTCTCGTCAATAGTGGCAAAGTCTTTTCTTTTCTTTTCATTAGCGGCGCAGGCGAGGGAGTGATCGGTACATACACTATCTTATCTGCTATATCGGTGTAAAGCAGCAGAATGATGGGCGACGGCCCCGCTAGCACGGCGTATCGTTTGATGGCACGTCTTTTTCATGTAGGCGGTACCTAGAAGCGCGGGTATTGGTCTGGGCATCCTGGTACAGATTGATCGCGATGCTAAGATTCGTGAGGCCTGGCTTTGCCCTGACAGATCCGGAGCTGCGGTCCGCAGCAACGACGTCCTCCAGGCTGTCAAAAACGCGAAGCAGCTGAACGTGAGCTAGCCTCGACAGATGCTTTCCTTGCGCGCCGGAGATGAGTGCGTCAAGTGTCTGAAATACAGCAGCTACTCTTGGGTCTGAACTACTTATATCGCGTGGTAGAGTGGTTTCTTCCAGCAAGTTCGTCCAATCTACTAGTGCGGCCTCATAGTGCATCGTGAAGAAATTAATCGTGTCACTTGTCACGATGGTTTGCGCTAGCGACATGATTCGGGTCGGGGACTCGGCATCGCAGCGATCGAGTTGCAGCGCACCTAAGGCATCCGCAAGCTCGTCGGCCGGGTCCTCACTGTCAAGCATCATTCTGTCTCTTGGACTGTCCATGGTTGCATGCTGTGTCTTAGCGAAAAACGAGGGGTTGTTGCTGCCCATTTAAATCGTCACCGAGGCCTAGAAGTCGGGTTTAAGGACCAGGGAGGGCTTGATTTAGAAGCTGGAGAATGCCTGTTTAAGACTTCGCGTCAGCCCGCCCGCTCTTTCCTTTCGTCCATAGCTGGCGCAATGGCTTTACGCTTTCTTGCGCGGCTGCTCAGCCTGAGCGCTGCGAGCTACCAGCTTGCTGCAGCGCTGCACGGCTATTTCTGGCCCAAGGTGTTTTGGGACTTTGCAACGAAGTCGCTGGATCCCCTCGTAAGACCAGTGCCCGTTCTCCAAACCGCCAATTTTCTAAGTGCGCTAGCCGTTTTGCTCTGGGAATGGCCGCACCACGTAGCTGCCAGACTGCGATGCCATCAATCTCACTATTCTCATGTAGCAGGGCTCATTTTGGCTTCTGTACCGGCATTACTTCTTTACCAAGGGACGAACGCAGCAATTTATTATGCGATTGCGGCTTTTGTGTACACCAAAGCATCACGGGAAGAGCCCGAGCCAGGACTCCGTGCCGAAGGGCAAGCCGGCCGGTCGACCCGCAACCACCGTAGTATCGGCGGTTTCTCGGCGGAAGGCCCCAAAGCCCCGTCCAGTGTATATATAATGCCGCGGCTCGCCCGGCTTTCATCGCATACAACGTAAACAACGCGAAAACGCAAGCAACACAAAAAGAATACAAAAAACGCAAAAGCACCATGGAACCCCAACGACCAATTGCCAGCAATCTGCCTCCAACACACGCGACACTTGGATTCCTCCAGGCCCAAGTGCAACACTACCAAGAGGTGGCACGATACTGGCAAGAGGCCTACGCCAAAGCTTACTCGGATGTCAATGATCTGGCGGATCAAATTCGAATTCTCGCAAACCATATTGAAGATATCGATACCGGGACTAGTGGGAGCATGCGCAAGGTATTCAAACCCATGAGACTCAAGTTTTGAGACTGACGACCCCCGATTAGAGACCTACTCCGTCTTTCTCGGAGAGCCCGAAAACACCGCAGGCTATGATGGAGGTAGAGAAGCGGGGTTCCAAGGAATGAGGGAGAAGAGTTGTACCTAATAATCTACCTATTGTATCCACTGTCTTTTCTGCCCGGCTCCGTGTGACCCACAATTGACGGCGCGTAGCACGGCCCCGATGTATATAAAACGGGCTGACCTGCCGGCCTCGAAATGCAAATGTTCACCGCAGCCTAAGCAATCATGACTTCCCAGATTCCACTGTTCCCTCCTGCTCCCTCGTCGCCCTCTCAAGGGGTCTTATCTGAAGGATCCTCTTCCACTGACCCGCGTTGGAAGCGGCAGTTCACGTTGCATCTTGTACAAAATGATCCATCGTCCCTCCTAGAGCATTACCGTGCCAGCTCTCACTTTTGGTATTGTGCATACGTGAGACTGTGCGCACAGGTGGAAACGAAGAGCGAACTCAGTCATCTGCCATTCACCGAATCGTCTGCTTTAGAGCATCATCGTTTTAGCTCTCGATATTGGCAGAATGCGTACATGCGACTGCATTTACAGGTGGAAACCCCAGCGGAGAGCGGGGTAAGAGAACACCATCCTTCTGGCTTCTAGCATGCTTACCAATTTGGCGTAGGCAATTAGAAGTTATAACGGTGTCGAGCCTGCCTGGTTGAGATAGGACATGAACTTTCTGTATGCGAACGGAGGATTTTGGAACAGGAGGCATGTTGGATTCAAAGAAGTGTGGGTAGGCAATGCTCTGGGCCCAAGCTTTTCGATAGCTGCATTAGCTGGAGGAATTAGTTGAAACTTGAATTAGCAGTTATGCAAGCTATCGCAAGACGGTGTCCAACGCCTTGGGTCAAAATCTAAATTAAGACCCGGATGGTCCTAAACCCCGATTTTTAGACCCTAAGGGCAGATTTAAATCAGAAGCGATCCCCATTCGATCGCTGCGGTTGAATGCATTGATTCCTTGCTTTCCATGTTGGCAGCAGGTTGGGATCTACTGGACATTCACTTTCGTTCACACTTGTTGTTGTTTCAATTTGTGGACATGCTTCCATTTGTGGACATGCTTCCATTTGTGGACATCTTGTTGGTTCTATTTGGAGGCATGTCATTGTGGACTGCCACTGTGAGCATGTTATTGTGGATTTGTAGTCTGATTTATGGGTACGTTACTGTGGGTATTTCGTTGTGGGTGTGGCATACTGCCGATTTT
Source organism: Apiospora pterosperma (assembly GCA_019976485.1). Lineage (NCBI taxonomy): Eukaryota > Fungi > Ascomycota > Sordariomycetes > Amphisphaeriales > Apiosporaceae > Apiospora > Apiospora pterosperma. The sequence continues at coordinate 371,223 of JAFBMP010000010.1, forward strand.
GAATCTGTTGCTGGAGGTGGGCTCAAGGTCCAAATTTGACCCATGTTGCTGTGTAAGCCAGAGCTGTGGAGCAGGCGTACATTTGCACGCCTGCCCCAAAAGGACTAGTGTATCAATTCTGTGATACATCTTGGTTGCCCCATGACAATTCGCCATCTAAAGTTGTAGCGCCAATTATTTTTGTAGGCCCCGATCTTGCCCCTGATCGTTCCACTGCGTAAGCCACACTTTGATAACCGGGAGCTGCCTGGCACTTGTAGTTTGTGCTTAAACACGCTCGATGCGGTTCTTATTCGGTATATCGGTTCCTTTCTTACGTACTAGAGGATTGGCTCTAGGGCCTTCGTGTGATGTTTTCGGTCCAGAATAAGCCCCTTAGTCGGCAGGTGGAGCGAGACGGGCCCCAGATAACGTCGTCTTCCCGAAATATGCCCCCGCATGAGCATGCCGTCTCTTGTGACAATGGAGAACAAAAACGAGCTTGATCCTGACGGAGACGTTGTTCTCACCCTTCGCAATAACTCCGACCAAGCCTGTATACGTGACTGCTAGAAAGCGGCATTGAGATTTCCCACCTGTGACCAGGTATTCTCTGGGCCTGAGCATCGATCCTTTCGCCTCGTGAGGTTGAACCAATCACTAATGACGGATCTCGGCGGATGAAGTCGTGTGTTGACCTTTGCCGAGCATTATCATCGGCGCAAGACGCGTTGGACATCCGCGTACATGCAAGCGACGCGGGATGGTTGGATTGATGGGGTTAGGCTAGTGGGCTAGTGGGCCAGACTAGTCAGATCAATTTAGGTGCACTCCCTGGCAAGGGTGAAATACAACCCCCACAACGAACGAACCACCTAAAATTGTAGGTGCTTTGGGTTACAAATAAGTCTTATCCTCCACCACTTTTCACCCTTGACGTTCTATCACGTCTACAACAGACCGTTTCTTCAATATGGAGGCGCAAACTGGTGAGTTTCCTTTACCCAAGCTGGCGGTCAACTCTCCTTACCTTTGTACTGAAACTGACTACAGAGAATCCGGTTCTCGAAACCATTGCATCGAATGACGTGACTTACGAGTTTACCGCTACAACTTTTACAAAAACCTCGCGACTTCCCTTTAATGATAAATGGCTTGACGGTACCGACTTCGTTTGGTTCAGATCATGGTAAGAATAATGGCGCTCTCTTGCCGCATTACACCAAGGTCATAGGATATGATTATTTACTAAATGAGTCTTGAACAGGAACCATGAGCGTATTACCAATGAAGCCAGAGCCTTGGAGCTAGTCAAACAAAGAACGACGATTCCTGTGCCAAAACTACTTGATCATGGAGTCCATCCGGACGGCCGGCGGTATTTGGTCACGGAACTCATCGAAGGCATTCTTCTGGATCAGTTTCCAAAAGAAAGTTGCTCCCGGCCAGAGGGTCAGAAGCATACAGACACAGACAATACACCGTGCAAGAGATGTTCAGATCAGGCTTATACGAATGCTCTCGAGTTCATCCAAAGCACTGTGTTACCCCAGCTTTCAAGCTTGAAATCTCAACATCGGGGTATTGATGGATTTGTTATGCCTCCCTCTTGGCTAAGCCCTGACGTCCAGCCTCCCTGGAAAGGCAACGTTGAACATTGGAAGACTCTCCCTCTTGATACGCCCACGTACGAGTTCCAACACGGCGACCTTGCGGCTCATAATATCATAATGAATCCACAAACCCTTCAAGTCAAGGCTTTGATTGACTGGGAGTATGCTGGCTTCTTCCCACCAGGCATGGAGAGATGGACTGGGACGCTAGACAGAAGCGTCTACTCTAATCAAGGCAATCATCTTGCCAGTGCAATAGCGGAGTTCCTTCCTGTAGATTACTTGGAATGCTATAGCGAGTGGGATGACAAAGCAGAACTCGCCGGGTTGATTGAGCGTGGTGATCTTCCACATCCCGATCGACTCCAGTCGGCAGGCTCTAGAGAAGAACAGTGAAAGGATTGACGATAACTACATATGAAATTACAAGACCTTGGTTTTATTCCTCGTTCAAGACCCAATTTTGCCAGTACTATTGAGTAACGACGAGTCCTCCATCTAGTTACCCGTCACAAGAACCTAATCTTCATTCATAACCGGCAGTTCATGTTGAATGACCGCCAAAGATCGGACCTCTCTTCACCATCACAATTCCGTACAATTCCGTCCTGCCATGCTCCTAGTCTCCCCCTACTGGTTGACCTAAATAGCTATTAGATTAGTCCAGGACGACTAGTGTTTACAGTAGGGTGGTGCCTCACAGCGGTCCCACACTTTCAGCATTGTTTAATAGACTTGGTGATCGTTGCTCCACATCCCTCTTTTGGACATTTCGTAGTTGCAGCTTGCTCTGGCATTGTGAGATGCTCGCTTAAAGACTTATTGGGGATGAATGGTAACAGGTGTAAGAACTCAAGAAACGTAATAGTGTTGATACTTTGAGGTTTTTGAATTGAGCACCTGAGAAGTAGTCGAAGTCTCACTGAACTGTTTCTGTCGTAGTCGGCAAATCAGGTGTGATGACAAGATTCACAGGATTCAAGCCAACGTGGCGAAGATAGCAGTCAGTTTGTATTGCCATCCTTTGGTCTGCTAGCTGGCTGCCATGCTTATGTACACAGGTAGGTACTGTAATCGGCAATTTCACAAGAAGAAGTCTACATTACAAGCCTGGGCCTTATCAGAGTATGAGAATTTCAAGTACATCGACTTGAGCATCGTGCAGATTGAAAGGAGCTGGATGGAGGCGTTGACAGTGCTCTGTGCTCTGGCAGTGCAGATTTACTATGCAGAAGATGGAGGGCATGGAGGCATGTATCCTTGCGAAAGTGCAACGCTCGCGAACTCTACAAATGATGCATGAATTGGCATTGGATAACCTATCACCTATCAGCACAGAATCATAGTCACTATACCTCATCTATCTCCGTGTAAAGAGATGTACTCGTAGATCAACGATAGTGCCCTTTCGGCTCTGCTTCCCGGGCATCAACAAATTATGTGTGTATGAAGAGTACCAAGACGCACACAGAGCACAGAGCACAGAGCACAGAGCCTGATTTCCATGATACCACTTTTCTCTGTGTGTGCTTCCGATATGCATGCTGGTGGACACAACTTATCTGTGATGGATGTATCCATAAACGGATCGCTGTGAAAGGGAAAGAGGCTTGCATGGCAAGAAGCGAATCTAACCTAAGACAGCCCTTGCTGACAAAAAATACTAACCGCTCACAGACTCAATATCACCTACCCGAACCAGAGTAATCAGCCAGCGGCCTTTTGATAGTGCTCTGTGCTCTGTGCTCTGTGCTCTGTGCTCTGTAAGGACTCCAACCAGGGCAGCAAAAAAATATGCATCCATCACTGCATTCCCCTCCATCAGTTTAAAGAACATCGCTGCATAACCATCCATTCGTAGGTTCGATTGCCCATCTATAGGTATGTCCACTTCCTAGCGCTCGATTTGTTGCCAGCACTATGAATGAATATTCTTTCGGGGGTTTTTTTTTTTTTTTTTTTTTTTTAAATATCCTAAACGAAGAGATACAAGAACAGGGTTACTCAACTTTGTTACTATAAGAGCTGTGGGATGGATGTGTGCATACTGTAAAGGTTGCGTTTTGGAAACACACGTCCAATGACAGGAGCACAGAGCACAGAGCACAGAGCACAGAGCACAGAGCACACGAACTGTGGTTTTGTATGCAGGTGACACACGTCAGCGACCACCTGTGACGGATGCACTGAGTGAGCCTGGGCCTTGAGCCGGCTTGACTCCAATGAGACGTTATCTTTTCAAATGCAACCTTTACATTGTCCAGGTGTATCACCTGCAGCGCCTTGTACTGTGGTTTTCGTGTCTTCTGCTGCCCTGCGGGTTGTGGGAAAAAACTGCTGTGGAGTGTATCCTGTTCCGGTACCCTTTATCCATCCCCATCGCAGTCTGTACAGTCGAAGCCAGCTGGGCCTTTCCCTGTGCCGCCGCAAGTCTGGCACCCTGCCATTTCAAAGTCGATGAAGGTAGATTTTGAATACGTTGAAATGGACTTCTTTGTCGATAGAGTTGTTGAATATTTGAACAACCAGATGTCTGCAAAAAAAAAAAAAAGTTAGATTGGCTACTTCACGGAATTAGCTAAGTACGTACGTGAGTTTAGATAATTGCAGTACCAGAGCTCTTGTTCTCTTGTTGTTCGAGGAGATAGTTGCTTAGACGCTTGAGGTGTGGTACAATGCGATAGATGAATCATTTTGTAGTCTGGCGTAATTGGGCATCAGCGTGGGGTAGAGTGGCGAGTGTATAGGTAAAAAAAGCGCCAGGCAGCATTTGCCATTTGATTATTCAAAACCTGAAAGCGCTTTCAACTTGCTAGTCATTGCACACCCATATCACGCCACGATGTTGACTGGACAGACTTGTGCCGAATTTTCTGCAAACCTTCGACGCTTAATTAAGGACTTCCAGGTCAGCAACTGAACATAGTCATCTTTAGTTTTATGTGCTAAGAATCTACCAGGTCTCATATTTACAATTGATTGCACAGCATTGCACAACCCACGTTACGAACCATTTTCCCGACCAAATACAGAGTTCCGAGGCGCCAAACACTTCTCAGTCCTACCACTGTCCCAAGTGTACGACATCTTCAAGAAGACGAAACAATCTACAGCGCCATTATCTCTCGAAACGTAGGTGCACCGGTTCCTTCGAGGACTTATGCTTTATTAACGTCGGGCGACATTGGACAGACGCTTCTCGGGAGGGAAAATGCCAGATCTGTAAAAGACAGACTTTAGATTTAGACACTTACGAGCCTCACCTCAAGAAATGCGCAAACGAGCATAATATTGCCGCATCCTCTCCTGAGTGGGCCACTACTGTCGATCTATTTGTCAAATTGAAGAAGGACGCTGCAAACGAATTTGATACATTGCTAGCGTCGTCCGGGAAGAGTAGAAAACGCCAGAAGTTAATGTCTGGGCATGGAAGGCACGAAGAGCAGCTGGGGAAATTCGAGCCAAATGCAACAGGTGAGTTAATGCGCTTTAAATATGTCCTTGAATCTAATGAGCCACTACAGTTCATGAGCCTGCACAAGAATGTAACCATATTAATGAACATCACGACAAGCCAAGCCCACAGTCGACAGAAGACATATCCGAGGAACAATGCGAGGATATGGATAGTTTAGTGAATGGGGAATATGACATCGATCCTACACCAGGTCCTAAATTACCGGACTTGGAGGGCACGTACACAAAGCCAACGAATGATCTACTAGAAGATTCTGCTATTTCCGAACGGCCTGGCGTTGCGACTTCCTTTGCCATTGATCAGACTGGCCACATTACCAAATACCCTGTCTTTGTCGGTTGCTACGAGGATGCCGTCCCCCAATATCCTGCCTTTGCTACCTCATATACCATCGATCAGTCCGCCAATGTCAGAGTCCCTGAACATCATCCTTTCGCCTCTTCTTGTACCCCTAACCATTTTAATACAATGGTTCCCAATGGCAACATGGTCGATTCCGCATATATGACAAACAACAATGCTTATACACACAATCACTCGGCGGAGATAAGCAAGCCACCAGGCTCGCACTTTTCGTCGTATACACGCAAGGATTCATATCAGTAGTCAATCATAGGAATTGATCGAATGGCATAGCTGGCCTATCCATCCTCGCAACCTTTCCACCTGAAGTTCGAACATAAGGTCTTGCTTTTCTGATACATTCCCTCCATGATATCTACTATCTCCTCGTCTTTAGGCATCGGCATTTTGGCCCAACCTAAAGTATGCTTTAGTCCAGCAACGATTCCGATGACAGCTACCTTGCTCTCCAGCACCCGCCAAGCAACCCGTGCATCAATCAAAATGCTACGTCATTATCAGAATTGCCTGTAATACCTTTAGAGTATACTTACTGGCCACCATGCAACTCGAATTCTTTTAGAGCGATCTTCCCAGCAGATATAAAGTCGCGAATGCCTTCATCGGATACGGCTAACACACCATTAGGCGCATTTTTCGCGTTCAATTCAAGTAGGTGAGAGTATGTATACAGGACGATTTTTGTACGGCTACAGCATTGAAAAAGTACCAGATTCGATGTGTTGGAAGGTGTGCCTTTCAAATTATTTTGAAAGCAGTGAACCCGTTTTGTTGGGCCAAATCCTCTGTAGTAAATCGCAACAGCCTCTGCAGAAAACTTGTTAAGAGCCTGATGGATTTGCTAGGGGTACATTAGCTCCATTTACGTGCTTCGAGCCCAAGGCTTCTCACCTCATTATCAAACATTGAAGCTTTGAATAATTTAAGGGCACTAGCCGATTGCAGGTCAAAACGCGGGATCAAAACGCCGTCTGCTTGTTCGCCAATTGCGGGATCATTCGAGGTCCAATACCCATTTTCCTCAACTGCCCGGAGTATCTCGTCGCCTGGGGTAGAAGCCATGTGATGGATATATCCTTGAGGTCGGGCATGATTCAAAGGATTTGGGCTTTGTGGTGCAAGGAGATTATAACAGCCATCATTTTCGGGGAAGATGGAGGGGTATAAAGCTATGGTTTATCTTATCGGCTTGTCGCCGGTCTAACTTTCTTCCGTTCCTTAGATTTAGGTCTTTTGAGTTAACCGCGAATATGTAGATATCTTAGGCTTATCTGCCATTGCAAGATCTGCCACATGATCTTTCAAAGAGCTTTGTGTTTGCTGATATGGCTCAGTCCGTCCCTATTTATTCTGGCCTGTAGGCAATATCTGATCGAGTTGGCAGACAACGATCTCGGAAACGTCGCCATAGTATCCGGGTGACTTCCAAACTTGTTAGCTCGAGAGCAGAGAGCAGGGAGCAGAGAGCAGAGAGCAGAGAGCAGAGAGCAGAGAGCAGGGAGCAGGGAGCAGAGAGCAGAGAGCAGAGAGCAGAGAGCAGAGAGCAGAGAGCAGAGAGCAGCAGAGAGCAGAACTGTAACTATGTGGCTTACGTGAAGAGCACTGTTACCGCCAATAGTCAGCCCAGGGACCTGGCACATAAGTGTGAGGTTTGGAATCTCTCGAGATCAACTTCCCATGCCGATCTCCAGATCGTTCAATCGGACTATGGTGAACAAACAGCCGGTCTTCAGATTTACCAGGCCGAAAAGACAGGGGCCTAATCGCATGATGCATCATAGTCTTCAGGTGCCTCATACCCTCATCGGTACAGGCGAAGTGGTTATACCATTTGCCGTATTGTTATATTCCAAACTGAGAGTGGCTGACCTTAGCTGCTGCGGCCGGAGATGCATGCCTCCCCGGGGACACGTTTCCCATAGGCCAGCACAACTTGGTTGGTAGCGATGCGAGCCATTGCATCCCAGGAGAATGTCGTTATCGAAAACCTCCGTTTAAGCTGCCTGTTATACGTTGATCATTGATCTAAGAGACATCCTAGACAAATGTGGTTGGCGTTAATGTCAGTATCAAGAATAACAAAGCTGTAGGACAGCACATCTGCATGACAAGGTACATAATGCGCTTGCAACTTCCAAGATGCTTCATCCCCCGGCATTTACCACAGAACTACACTTCCTTAGTCGCTTCCCAATACTGTAAGTGGACTCAAATAAGTCAACATTCATGCAGGGCAATGCCGATGGTGATAGGGAGGCCCGGTATACAACGCCGAGGGCCAATTTAAAGCAACGGCCTGTCTCCTCATTACGGCAAACTAGGATGCTCTATCCCTACCTCTAAAGAGCACCCGAGCGACCAGTCCCAACGTGTCTTGACATGCAGGTCAACTTCCCGCAGTAGTCTCAAGCGGGATAACTCCATAACAGAGCCTACCGTGTGTCTCGGGGGGCTCGGTGTACGACCAAAAGAGCCATGTAGCAACACCTCAGCTGAGAGACTCCGAAATGGCCTCTCCAGGGAACCTCTCCCATAGGTCAGTACTGCTTATAATGGTAGGATATGCAAGCCATCGCATCAGCATACTCCTTAGAATACCCCCATCGACTACAATGCCTGTCTTGACGCTGATCCTTGATCCATGAGGCATCCTGGATGACATGTTGATGACAGTATCAATCATACCCAGTCACCTGAAATATAACTGCGCCTCAAACCCTTATCAATGTATTCCAATATGTCGGCATCCATATACGGTTACAGGACAATGCTGGTGTAGGAGACCTGGACGCTGAGGACCAAGTTGCAGCGGCGACATGGCTCGATCTTTTCACAGCAAATAAGATCCTCCATTCTACCCCTGAATAATTATGCGAATGACCAACACGGCCTTGCATGCAGGCCATCTTGCCCACACTGTGTCTATGGATGGCCCATACTGATACCAACGACAGAACATCGCCATCCCCCCCGCTCCCATGGCATTCTGGAAGAAGCGCCCCGCAAGATTTAACATATAAGAACCCCCTTTCCCTGACGACTGGTCTCGAGTCGTAACACCCACAACTTATTACATAGAATACCACCAGACTTCAGGATACTGTAAAAAGGGGCAAAAAAAACGTCAGTCATAACTACCTTCTTCTAGCTCCGAGACTCCAAGCCATAAGCATGCTCTCACATACGCAATACAAGCTTGTTTCTTCCTTCCATCCACAACATCCCATCCTCGTCTGGGTTTGCAGCTGAATGATGACACTAGCTAGTCTCAAAACCTTTGCGGGACTCTAGTCGACCTACCTCAACCCCTTAACCCCTGAAGACCAAGATGCCGAGCACTCCACCCCCCACGAACGGAGACAGCGGAAACGGAGTCAATGGAACTGGAGTCAATGGAACTGGAGGCAATGGAACTGGAAGCAATGGAACTGGAAGCAATGGAACTGGCGGAAGTGTGATTAGCACGAGTCGTATCAGATTCCCCCACGGCTCATCACGTGGGCCACTATAGGGCATCGAGGGGTTAGAAGACAAACGGTTCAGCTATCTACTCCAATATCAGCCAGAGGCACACAAATAGTCTTGGTTTTAGTTTGCAATTTATTGGCTTTCGTTACCCTGCTTCCCAGCTGCCAAGGGACTTTGTTTGCGATAAAGGGGGCGGCTTCTCCTTTCCTTCGTTCTTTCCCGCAGGGGCCCATTAGAAATCATCAATCTCATTGAAGCTGTCTGTTATCGCATAATCGTATTTGTAAGGCTGTGGGAAGAAAGTAGAACTCTGCTCATACGTACAGACACCCTTGACAATATCACCGAAGCTCGACAATCATCTCTAGCACAAGCCACGTGGGAAATCATTGCCCCTCTCCGCTGGCAGTCAGATGACCGATTTGGATAGCTTTGCTTTATTCAGAGGGCTGGCCACCTCTATTAGTCACGATCCATAACGACCAACCTTGGAAATGACCCCAGAACAACTAAACTATGACACTGGCTGGCTTGTATTGCTCTTCTAGCAATGACGAACGGCTGGGGGCTCTGCAGCCAACCGAGGTGCCGGCATTCCATAATTGATAGGCGCCCGTTTTATTGATCTCTGCAGGTTGCTAATTAGAGTGACCAGGGTACATACAATGTAATCGCACAATCGCAATCAGGGGCCTGATAGAAACAGCCTTGCCTAGAATGCTATTAATAGAGGGTTGGCGCGCTTTTACTCAATCCCCTCTTCTTTTCTTGTTTTCTTTGTTGGTATTATGCGGACTACGGCTTCTGTAATCGTTTACAGCAATTCAAGACGACAAGATGCCAGAGCCTACGACGAGATCGCCTAGCACGGCTAAGAAGAGAAAGACAGTAAGACGGTCTTCTAGTTACTAATCTTCATAGGCTTACTTTGATTATTCCTAGTATGCCGACCCCAATAAACTTGGCGGAAGACTGGAACCAGACGAGCCCGAAGTAGCCCGGAAAAGGATGCGAAAGGCTCTTCCAACGCTTGCCAGGCAGCAAGAGGATGCTCAGCAAGAGGATGCTGCACAGCAAGAGGATGCCTCACAGCTCATAGAGAAGCTTGCTAGACAGCAAGAGGAGGCTAAGAAGCTGGCAGATGAGGCTACTCGAGTTCAAGAAGACGCCGATAGTTGGGCCAAGGAGCTTACTTACTGGAAGGAGGAGGTTGATCGGCGAAAAAAGAAGGTTGATCAACTAAAAGAGGAGGCTGCTCAGGAAGAACAGCTCGAGACTCGTTGGAGAGAAATTTCTGCTCAGCGGTCAAAGGACGCTCTTCAATGGGCAAATAACACTAGCAATTGGAGCGAGAAGGCCGGAGCCTTTCAGGGCGAAGCGCAGAGAGAGACTTGTTCGAAGGAGTCATCTTTGCAGAGGGATCTAAGTCAAATCGCGTTAGTTCAGGCCTCACTACTCAGCAACGGTCAAGCAATCGCGCAGGAGTTGTCGGCTATCTCACTTAGAGTATCCCAGGCTCTCGGAAACTTTGACACCCTGGTTTCTGCATTCCACATCAATACCGCAATGGATAGCAGCGGTTCGAGGGATGTGGCAAGTCAATCAGAGGCACTGGAAGGCAGCCTATATTGAGGATTTGCAGCGGTCATCCTGTTTCTGCTGGGGGCTATGAGTATCTCCTCTAGGGTTTGTGGGTTCAAGTCACAGGGAGACAAGTTCGGTGAGGTGAAAGGGCAACTACGGTGTACTTTGGGTCGAGATTTTTTGTATTTACTAATACGGCGGCGATGCATTTGGCTTTGGCCCACTATTTACCAAACCCTTTCTTGGCTTAGCGGCTCTGCGGGGCTTGTGAGCCGCATTTCGGTATTAGCAAGTTAAATATCCAACTTTCTCATGACACCCGTATAGTTAGGACTTGCCAGCCTCAGCGAGTATAACACTAAATGCCATGCCCGACATTCAAACCTTTCAGCTGGAAAAATCCGGCCTGCCTCTGAAAAACGATGCTGAAGCCGAGAAGGAGCAGAATCTTGACCTGGTCTCCGATGGGAAACTTCTGGAACTACCACACACAGAAAGCCGGAAGCAACTCACGATAGTAGCTAAAGACAAAGTTGTATGTCTATCGATCGATCACTCAGAGCATGCTGACTGTTCTAGCGCGAACTGCTACTGGAGTGGGCGGAAAAGCAAGGCATCAGCAGCCCTTGGTTTCGTTCAGCGTCGTACCGTCTCAGGGCTGGCGATACCCTCTATACAGACCCGGGAGAGTTGGTGGTGTGCGTCCCGCTCTCAACCGCAACTTGTGTCTACTACTGCGAAGGGAAACCACCGACAAACGGCGCCGGATGGAAGGCTCTTGCATGGGAGGAAGGCCATGTTCATGTTGTCCAAGATGGCATCAGCATTGGGTCGATTGTTCATCCGCTTGATTTTACACTCATCAAAGTTACAAGATCCCAGTCTCCCGGAAAATTAGATATCAATATCTAAAGTCGCCCTAGCTGAGCGTCCATATCTAGACCGCTTGTTGAGTAACTATCTCCGAAACCCATAAACGGGTTATGAAGCAGTGCCCCACCATAGTTCGCAACCTCAGCCTCTACATCCGCAAACCGAGGCTCTAAGTCTCCCAGCTCCAGAGTGGGTGGCAAGACAGAGACCTCATTGGGCAATGTTTCCCCTGTGGTTTCGGGGAGAGCTGTGCCAGATTAGGCGGGTTACAAGCCCGGCCGCGCTCCGTCTCCGTCGCTGCGCGCTGACGGACTACAAGGCTGGCTGCAGTCCGCGCTTAATGCATCCGTCTCCCGAGTCTCCTGAGGTGGCATTGGCGGTTCGGCGGACTCCGTTCGCTTCCTTCTCTTGGTGTTGCGGTCACGATCGGTGTCTTTTCGCTTCTGTGGACAAGGCTCTATGACCTGAGAAAGATCAGAGCCCGGAGTCGGCGAGTCTCCACCGTCGTCGATGCTTGGCCACATAGAATCCTCGCTGGTATCTCCGGAGTCCGTCTCTGGCGGAGCGGAGACCGTGACGGAACGCAGGGCAGGGGAACCACGGAGGTCTTCTTTGGCTAACAGCTCGTCGGCGATTTTGGCTTTTCGGTTGTATTCGTGTTCGCTGAGGTGGGTCCCCAAGGCCTCGTTCACCTCCTCTCGCCTGGCTATGCAGTTAGAAAAGGACAGCAGAGCGCGGCACGACTACACAAACCCCCACGTTCCCACATAGGTGATCAAGAATGCCGGCGAAAAGCATAGACCAATGTCTTCTATCTTGAACTTGTCCATCTTTTTCTTCACCTCTCCGACCAGTTTCCCCTTGTTTTCGGCGTTTGATATGCCGCGATACGACTCCACAGCGGGCCCGACTGTAAATAGTCAGCGTACTGGTCGCTGCTGTGCATCATGGACTCACATAACAAAAAGAGCAGAGAGCCCCGCACGCCCAAGTCGCTTTCCAAGGCCTCGATGTTTGCGGCCACCCAATGAGCAGCTGTGCGGAGCCTAGACCAATACGTTAAGCACGTGCCCCGTCTTTTTGAGTGCTTCTCGATGAGCGCGTCTACCGTCTCGACATCGTCTTTCAGGCGAGCTACGCAGCACATACAGAAAAAGACCAGACGGCTGTAATTACGCATCTGGTTGGAGAACTCATTGTTTCTCTTAAGTGTATCTTGGAGCTTTTCAAAGGCGTCGAGTGTGTCCTTGGACGTTGCGTCCCGTGGTAGCGAACGTAACGAAAGCTGAATGCTAGGCTGGCGCAACGTTAAGATTCGAAAAGCGTTAACGATTTGCTCTGGGGTTGACAGACTGGTCTCATCTGCTCTCTGGCGCCAGGCTGGCTCAGAGATCGGGATTTGGCCCAGGAACTGATCGACTGGCGTATTCTGCCCTTCACTCTTCCGTGACCCGCCCGCTCGCTTGGATCTCGATGGTTTCGGTGGCCTGGCCGGAGCCTTCAGTGTACCCGGGGTCTCTATATGGATCTCAAGGGGATTTGAGAAGCTGGGAACAGGCGACAAGAGTCCGTGTAATAGGTGCTCAGGAACTCTATTGTTCGACGTAGAGTTTTAGCCCTTCGAGGCAGAAAGTTGGTCATTCAAGATGGTATTTTGGCCCTTCAAGGCAGAAAGTTGGTCATTCAAGATGGTATTTTGGCCCTTCAAGGCAGAAAGCTGGTCGTTCAAGATGGCGTTTTGGCCCTTCAAGGTAGAGATTTGATCCTCTAATGAATCGATCTGGGCTTGCGCTGAGCCTGTGGAGTGAGAATGGCGCGTACGAGCCATCGTGAAGGTTGAGGAATCGAAGTTAGGAAACACTCATAGTGACCGGGCGTCTTCCTACCCAAATGAGACGTCAGTTCGACTGACGCCCCAGTCGGGTCTAGTCACAAGTCACTATCTGAACTACGCCGCCAAGTCCTGACCCACCCGCCTGGGGGACGATCACGGTTGCTTTTCCCTGTACTCTTGCATCTTGGTTGGCTCCACCCGCGTACAGGGGCATCTGGCCTGTTCCACTATCCCCGGTGTTAGTGCAGTAATGGATACCTCGATAGCACACGGAGCCGGTTGATATACGAGTACCCTGGACAATAATTCGGCCATCTCTTGCTTCATCTCCCTGGTCACATCACCGGGAACATGGGCTCTGGAATCGATAGTTCTGTTACGTCGAGCAGCCTGATATAAGCCCAGTCATCCCCAGCCGCATGCAACCATGGCCCGAGTCCTCGCCTTTCTGCCCACCAAACCTGAAGCATCCGGCTGCCTTCTCTGCCCTTGTGTCTTACTGTCCCTGCTGCTGACTGCCCTTGCCGGCCACTCTGGTTGCCTTACCACTCACCGCCGTGCAAGCTGCCCAAATGGGTCTGTCCCACAGCACAGCCCAGCTGCTCGACGCAGGCGTTACGTATAAAGCGGTAGTAGCTTTCCAAGGCATCTACTGCGGGTTGAAGTACCGACACGTCCTGCATATACCGGATCGCCATTGGTTCTGGGCCCTTGTCGGCCTGGCCTGTACCTTTAGATTCTTTAGGCTCGTGTCCATCATAACCCGTGTCTAGGCTCCGACGGCTTCGCTAGCCTGCTGGAAGAGCTTCTCGGTGCTCTCTGTCTGTTGTACTGAGGTAATCCAGCCATCCTCGTACTCGCACACTATCTCACATACTCCCAGTTCATCGAGGTTGTGCTCCCCCTGCTGGACCCCCTGATCCATGGCTGGCCAGTAAGCCGCAGACGACCCAATGCTTTTAAATGCCTTTTTTGGCTCCTCCAAACGGTCTCCCACGTGGCTCTCGTTGCAGGGATTTGGCTGCTGGCAAAACGCCAGTTCGAGCTCCAGTTGGCAGTTGCTGCGGTGTCCCACTTCACCTTTACGGCCATGATGGTTTGTTTCTGCAGCTTCAAACTCGAAGAAGAGGCGCTTCCGGTGTGGCTGCCGTGGCTCGAGATCTTGATTGGTTCTTGTGCTTTTGCTGCGTCAATCGGTTTCCTTTGGGTACCGCACAAGGCAGCTGCGCAATGCCTGATTTGCATGATCACCATAGCCCCGCAAGGATTTCGAAACTGGCATAGAGGCTGTGATTATGACCTGGTACGTTCCCGACTTGACCCTGCTGGCAGTGACTTATACTATCCAGGAGAACCCTTGGTATCGCAACTTGGAGCCTGCTGGTCTCCAAATTAAGTTTACGGAAACAGTCCAAACGGTACTTTAGTCTGGGACTTATATTCAATCCAAGGCTGACAACTGCTAGACCAGTACCAGAATACCGGATCATCTGTGCGCGGAGCCGGGAGAAAAGGAGTCATGGGCATGCTTTCTTGTTCCGATCAAGGATGTCGACGAGATTTCCGAGTCGATCAAGCTCATTCGTCACTTGCATATCATTACGTCCCGCGACAAAACATATTACGAGGTCGGGATGACGCAAAGTTGCGAAAAATGGTTCAAAAAGGTTCCTATCCCGCTCGTACCGGCCGGGCAACCACGGCCGCTCGCTTAGCTTTACTTTCGCCCGGCCAGTACGTGGACGCACAGGGGGAATCTGGTTAGCGGTCTGACATGTTGTCGAGGCTGAGCCTCGCCATAGAAGTTGGGTGGCAACGAAATTTGTATTCATATATATATGCATTCCTCCAGGTGCAGCTTCTGTGATCAATCTTTGCTAGCTTTATCTACTTTTCGCCTGCTATGATTTTTTTTTGTGGCCATTTTGGCCTTTCCTCATGCAGTTCCCTCAGAAGAGGCCTGCAACTAGCTTCCATCATGCACTGCAGGATAAAGCTGTCATACGCTCGCAGCTGCTTGATATGGCACCCCGTCTCTCGAAGGGGGAAGGGGGCAAAGTCGGACACTAAAGAGCATGCTGCCTCTAGATGCCCCAACACGCTTCTCCGAGTCGCCATTGGCCGCCAGTCCTCCGCTCGTCCTGCGGTGGGGGAACGCCATCGTACTTATTTAGCTAACGAGCCTTCCACTCGGTTCTCTCATCAGCCAGCAGTTCACACATTCCTCCGAAGGTGTCTGCGTCAACAACGGGCTCACTAGCACGGGTTAATGAGTGCATCGAGAACACGCTCCTCGTGGCCATTAGAGTTATCCAAGCAGGCGAACAGGCGGTTATCGAACATGCCCAGGCACGTGCGCGCCTGGCTGCGTCTCCTTGCCGAGTCGTCCGCCTAGAGGGCGGTCGTCTTATCCTTTGTTTTCGCGATGGCCCAGGCGGCCCTGCAGCGACTGCTTCTTCCTCTGCTCTCGAAAAAGTACGACGACGAATGGACTTTCTGCTTGGGCATGCTCATCAGCCAGGCCCTTAACATCTTATTTAACCAGACCTGGCTGGTGGCCACGTTAGTAACGGAAGTGGTCTTGTACGACCGTCTACGCCCCATCGACTTCGACTGCGAGAAGACAGCAGCCTTAAAAAAGAGCAGCAGTCTCGGGACGTTCTTACGCGGTGTATTCAAATTGATCATAATTACAATCTTTCTGGCGCAGACATTGGGTCTGACACGCGGCCTCGTCGGGTTTAGCGCCGTATTCGTTGTCAACCTCGTGTCACGATAGGGGTTTAGGGAGCTAGCAAGCAACGAGGCGAAGTTCGCGACCAAGACCATCGCCAACCTCTCATAGTGAGTACACGAGCCTACAATCTGGAGCAACGACTAATCGCGCAGTTTCTGCCATGACACCGCGGACCAGCGCACCACGGACCAGCGCACCACGGACCAGCCTGCCTCTGCGGAGTCTCCTCGTGAGCCGTCGCTGCCTTCTTAGCCCCAGGCAAGGGCGACCTATCTACAATCGAGTTTGCGGCTCCTCGGTATCCAATTGTTTCGCAAAGCAGTGTGGACTGCCGCTTTATTACTCTGCTTATATCTCACAGTTTCACACATCCCGGAGAATGTAGTTAGCTTGGTTGTCAAAGACGTCATATCGATCGATTCTACCATAAACAAACTCTGCGGATATTGGACACCCGTCGGCAAGATCATGGACATATATAGGACCGCGTCCGGGATAGGGGAGAGCATAGTAGGGGCAGACACGAAAGAGACCACTCGATTACTGCCAAGAGCATCCATCCTTGGCGACGAACATCCGTCGTTTGCAGAATAGGGAGCCATTAACCGATTATACCGACTTGTGCTGGTAATTAGATTATGCAGATATAAACAGGCTCTCCTACCCAATTCGCTTGCTGCAAGGGTGGCTCTACCCCTAGCTTAAGTGCTGATCTCCGGCATCCCTGTAGCGTTACAGTGATTCGAAAACTTGCAACTCCAAATGATATATAGTCCCCTACCACCCATAATTAAATTATTAAATACCTCTTCTTTACACAGCAACTATGGTTTCGCACATATCGATCATGGAGCAAAGACACACACCCCGCGATAATCCCGGCCACTATAGCTTACATACAAGCTACACCCCTCCAGGCCCTCCAGACCACAATCTACAACGCTCAGCTGCTCGTCCGCAGCCTTCTAACTTCGACACCTGGACCCCTCCACCCTTCATAGCTACGGCGAGCGACCGTGGCGGTACCGGCCCCGATGTGCTTCAAGAACTCGGCACAAGCCCACGGGCAGGAAACATAGAGATTCAGCCAAAGGGCAAACACTTCTGTGAATACTGCAATATAAGGTTCGACTCGCTCACTCGTCTAACGCGACACAAAAAGTCTCAATCTCACGCCCGTATTTCCAAGAGGCCTGTAGAACTAGCTGCTGCAGGCCAAGCTGCACCCCCTCGATCCCGACCCAGGGCGCCGTGCGACCGTTGGCTTCCCCCCGCTTCTGCCTCTGCCTTTGCCTCCCAGCCTCCTTACCCAAGCACAATGCCTGCTCAGCCCTTCTCTCATACCTCTGTGCCTGAGCCTAGCAATTTTGCTGCGGCGGTTGTAGAGATGCTCAAAGTACACACCCAGTCTCTATATAGAGAGAAGCAGAGTGCTGAGGAACACGCCCGCAGAGCAGAAGAGGAAAAGGCAAAGGAAGTTGAGTTTTCCGAAAACCTGAAGCAGAAAATGAAGGCGTTAAAAGAACGGGCTCGGCAGGTTGACGAAGCCCGGATTACGATGAGCAAGGAACGCGAAAGTGCTCAGGTGCTGGCACGTAAGAAGGAAGCAGCGGAAGAGCAAGTTTAACAACTGACCAATCGAGTAAAGGAGCTGGAGCAAAACGTTTGGAAACAGTCAGAAGAGGTCCAACAGGCGATCGCTCGTGCACAAGCCGCAGAAGAGGCTAAGGTATCTGCAGACGAGATGACGCTTTCAGCTGTTGGTTGGGATAAGGAGTGTTGTGACTCGGCAAAAACAGCCGAGGGTCAACGAACGAAGGAGATGCAGCGCGCTGAGACAGCAGAATGGCAATTCGAACAAGCCCTACAGAAACAGGAGGCCCAAAAAGACGAGATTGGGCGCCTGAAAGCTGGAAAAGCTGACGGAGATGGCAAAGTAGTCGAGGACCATGTCACGGTGACAGGAGAGTCGCTAGGCGCACCGTATCAGCTGCGTAGCAAGGGGAAACGACGTCCCCCCGGAGCGAAAGGGGGTACCGCTAAACGCATGCGGCGCTCCTACGGGTCGTCCCATGATGGGGCGACGTCACCGGAACCGAAGACAAAAAGGGTTGAGTCACTGCCAAATCAGCTCAGACAGCTGTTAGAAAATTAGGAGGAGTGGGGAGAAGAGGAGAAGTCCAGAATTATTCGATTCGACACCCAGGTCTCCCGTGGAGTAGAGGGAGACAATGTGCCACCGGGCTCTTACGTCATCAAGTGTACTCGATATAGCGACGAAAGTGTGATATCGAACATCGAGATTACAGCTGTGCTAGAGCGCCTCTACAAGAAGACTTTCACTTAAGAGGAACTGTATATGATTGGAGGAATTTTTAAGAAGCACACGTTTCGATCGATCACCACGGGCGAATACGATAGCATGTTTGACGACGAAGTTAAGGGCCCAATCCTCCTTTTCCTCTGGTGTAATTTCCACAAAGTCATCACAGAAGTCGTGTCTAAGATGCGCACTATTTCGGAGTAGGATCAATTGCTTTTTTATGCTGTTTTCTAACACGACCTAGGGTACGCTACAACGCACGAACACAGCCCTGCTATAGCTACTCCACTTTGCAGACCCACGAATAGGCCAATCATATAACATAGAATTTCCAGCAGTAGAAGCGTCCCAGGATGTTCCAGCTGTGGCTGCCTTCTCTGGCTTCTACTTGTAATGTTGAAAGGAGGTTGGGTTAGATTAGGCGAGTGTTTTGACTAACTATACTTTTTAATACACTATTGCTTGCTTCCGTTTCTCTATCAACTAGTATACCTCCATGGGGGCGTGTTGAAACACGGTCTTGCTTCGTGATCTTTCATTTGAACATTTCTTCAATCTCTGCGCTTTGCCACTCCAGCACTGCCAATATCGTCATTCCCGGATCACTCATACAGTAACCTACAGCGTTCGCATATCATTCGCCGCTGCTTCATTCTCACTACGAGCCTATGCATCCCGTGATCCGTTATGATAAGTAGACTGGCGCTTAAGCGAAATGCAGGCCTAATGACAGCCAGGACGTTAATGACACCCTGATATTACATCGCCTTCGATCATGATCTGACCCCACCCCCGATCGCTGCCCCCTCCCTAGACTCGGATCCAGGTTCATACCGGCTACAGGGGGAGGACCCATCGACATACAAATAAACAGGCTCTCTTACCCAATTCGCTTGCTGCAAGGGTGTTAATTATAGCACTGGCTCAAGTGCTGATCTTCGGCATCCCCGTAGCGTTATAGTAATTCGAAAACTTACAATCCTAAATGATATATAGTCCCTATTACCCATAATCAAATTATCGAACATCTCTTCCTCACAGCAACCGTGGTTTCGCACATATCGATTATGGAGCAAAGACAGACGCCCGGCGAACGTCCCTCCTACAATGGCTCACATACATACCACATCCCTCCAGGCCCTCCAGGCCACAATATGCAATGCTCAGCTACTAGTCCACAGCCTTCTGCCTTCAACAACTGGGTCCCTCCAGCCCTCCTGGCTGATACTACGGACTACAATAGCGGTTCTGGCCCCAATGTGCCTCAAGAACTCGACATAAGCCCATATATGACTGGAACGTGGGCACCATACATGCATCACGCCTGCAGTTACAATGCAGCCACTACAGTCCAAGCTGCCCCCCCCTCGGTCCCGACCCAGGACGTGCAATCGTGGGCTTCCTACGCTTTTGCCTCTGCCTCGGAGCCCCTTTACCAAAGCCTAATACATTCTCCATCCTTATCTCGTGTCCCTGTCCCTGAGCCTAGGGGTGTGGCTACGGCATCTCAAAAGGCGATCGGCCGTGGAGATACCGTAGAACAAGTTAAGGCATCAGCAGACCAGGAGAGGCTTGTGGCTGTTGAGCCTTGCCTGGGTTTTCGGAGCCGCAAAACTCTTAAGCCCAACCAACGAAAGGCTGGAGACGGCAAAATCACCAAGAATAAAGGAACAGGGAAGCCGAAACGGAAGTGGAAAAAAGAGGAGGAGGTGACTCTAGCAACGATGGCCAAAAAGTCTGGTCGTAATGACTGGGCCAAAATATCTGAAGCATGCGGCTGGACGAGGAAACGTAAGAAAAGAAACTTCGGATTTTGAATATCCAGCTAATCTGGACTACAGAGTGCACTAACAAATGGTACGAGATGCATCGACAAAGCAACCGACGGGAAGCATCTAAGGGATTTGATGGCAAGGGGCAGCTTGTGTCTAAAAGCATCAAAGCGCGGTCGGTTGAAGGTAAGATAAAATGCCTATAACTAGGGATATCGACTGAATCGAAATATAGTATGCCAAGAAAGGTACGAAAGAATGCATAAGGAAAAGGAAGCGAGCGTCGTCGAAGGTATGAAAACGACTTTCAAACCAAGTCTCGTAGAAGAACAGAAAACTGGCACCAGCGTGCCGGCGCTTTTAGGAGGCTGGTCAGAAGAAGAAGCCGAGTGGGAACCAGAATGAACGGCTCACGCCCGTCGACCATGGTAGAGTGTCACATATCGGCTCCGGTGCTCCATGCTGCGTTGCAGATCTACTATTTGTATTTCTATTTTTACCTCATCCTTTAAACAAAGAGACCTGTCAGCTACATACCTCGTATTAGATGCCCAGTTTCCTCCCCATTGCAGAAACCCGCTTCAATGGGTACGTGTTATGCACCTCGATTAGTGGTAATCGTATTGAGAGCATGCTAGACCACGAAAAAGAAAAATCGCAGACTGTCACTAGACTGACCCTGCTAATGAACTGCGTTGGATGATCTGACCCCACCCTAGACTCGGATCCAGGTTCATACCGGCTATAGGGGAGGATTTGTCGATATACAAATGTGATGGCTTCTGCTGCTACTTTGTTTATTACACCATCTTGTTTCCTACCAGCCACGCTAGTTGCCTTGAGACTACTTTCGCCACTTACAGCCGCCGAGATGGATGCCTATCAGGCCCAAATCACTGACATATCCGTCGCGCAGGTAGTACTGCTGGCCATTCTAGCCGTGTCCTGGACCAGGTTCCAGGACTTACACGGTCGACTCTGGGTTATCTGCATATACAGCAATGCACTCATATTCTTAACGTTGATCCAGACCCCCACACCCACCAGACTGGCTCTGTTCAAGAGTATCTCTGTGCTCTCCATCTGTTCTATCCAGGTAAGCCCTACATTCCAATCCATTGAAAATAGCTCACATGCTTGCAGGTAGCAGAGGTTCTGTCCATATGTCCCACCTGGTCAATACTCCTCAGTGGACTTCCCCTTGGGTTCTTTGGATTCTGGCTCCTGGCGAAGCTTCCAATAGATCTTCTGCAGGCCTTCCCTACCATGTCGCACACCTACCATGCGGCTACAACAATTTTGATTATCATCTTTAGGCCTGGCGGCGAGGCGATTTCTGCGCGGCTGCTCCAACTCGAGGCCGCCGTTAGTGTTTGTGCTTCCTTGTTGTCCATGAAACTCATCGGAGTGTGGTTTGAGACAGCCGCCCAATGCTTAATCTGCGTGGTTTCTATCGGGGTCGTCCGCAGGTCCCGTCAGGCGCATGGCCCGTCGGGCGCATGGCCCTACCGTCGTGGATCTCCAGAGTCATCATCGAAACTCAGCCCCCGGCAAACATGCAGAGCAACACTGTCTGAGCCCATCGCTGGTGATCAGCCTTGAGAAAAGCTTGTCTTACGACTTCCTCCAGGTCGTGTTGCTCAACGTGGACGGCCCGAGCCCGGCAGACCATATGAGCGGCGAGGTCTATCAGTCCCAGAGGATTCCCGGTAGCAAGTCTTCCCTCCTTGGTTACAGCTTGGCCGTCGCCTATGAAGACCTCGTCAGTTGCGGCTGTTTCAGAATCAAGGTCGATGCCATTTCGGTGGATTATAGCAACCTGAAGGAGCCGTATACCACGTGCGTCGCATCTGTGGTCACACATAACGTTTAAGAGTGACGAAGACGCTCCTAATTGTATGGTAGAACATTAGTCATCTTATTCTCCTTTATCCACCATGGCTCTATTTTGTGACCGTTATGTGGCTAGCTGCAGGCGTTGTCTCTACCCCTAGCTGAAGTGATAAACTGCTCTGTTTCTGGCTTGACTCGAGCTGGCAGATAGTGGGCACTGGCCAGCAACATTCCCTTCACTTCTTCGTCCTTCCGCCGATACGAGCTGGCGTGCCCCAAGGTCAGTAATAATAATCAAACTTTCTGTTAAGCGAGATACAGACACCGGTAATCTCCCTCGAAGCAGGCTGGTCAGGACCAATAACAGCCAGGACACTAATATTACGTCGCCCTCGATCTCGACTTGACCCCACCCTCCCGGCGGCTGCCCTTGTAAGAAGCTGACCACAGGAGCCCTGGGAAAAAAATCAGCAAATGCCAAATTAGCAGACATCTTCCCCTGTCACCACGAATTCCCATCACCGGGGGCATAGGACATAATTATGGTCGTTCAAGGTCCACCTGAGGTCTATATATGACGGTCGCCATCCAGCCAGAATCAGCATCTGGACTCAGACCCCATTATCCCTCAGAGCTCGTCTCAGTCTATAACAGTATGACAGCATACAGTATGTACCCCTAAAAAGGCTTCCAACAGAAATCTCCTAACATTCCGTCAAAGCCCGTTGTAAAAGGCGGAAAATTAAATGTAGCCAGAGGACCAACGGAAAATGCAAGGCCTGCATCGAATAGGAAGAGGACTGCATATTTCCTGGCCCTCGAAGAGTATCCAAGGGCCAGGCCAGAAAACTTTAAGGGGAGCCGGTATTCGTATTGCCGCCAGCCTTAGAAGCTGAAAATCGTAGTATTCCTACCGGCGTACGCGAACCTACCCCGCCCGAACCTGGCACGGTGGCTTCTCAGTCGTCTCCCGATGTCTAGTATAACCTTTTTGCTTCAGTGCTCATTAATGGATCACTTTAAACACTACTTTCGGAATCACCGTCGCTATACAAGCCTGGGCCGGAGCCGAAGCCAATACCGTGGCTGGATCCGGAGGCGTATCTACGATATTTACATGACGAGGCTGCCGCTTCTGTCCTCCGAACCCGGGCTTCTATCCACAGCCCCTCGCCGTCCTTGTGGACCGTGCAGGCTTTGGATTACGAAGCTGATGGTTTCGTTTCGATGTAAGTGAGCTTGTGAGTATCCTGGGACGTGCTGACAAGGCCTAGATACGTCGCCATCCTTAGTGCTTCTTCCAACGTCGATAGACAGCTCCTGGACGTGGTGAGAACCTCTGATCCCCTGACAATTAGAGCCCGAATCGCATCTAAATTGAAACCCCGACCGTGCTATATGACTCTCGGGAACAAGTTGCCACGGGTTCGCTGGATCGATTACTGGTGTCTGAACCGGGTCTACGGCGCCGTTCAAGTGTGCACAAGCCTGTGGCAAAGCCCAGAAACTGTCTCTGATGGGAGACAAGTTCCCTGGAACAATGAGCAGGAACACCGACGATTTTTGCTTTGCAGCGCGAGCCAAGTGCCCGAAGATTTCATCGGTGTATGTGAGAAAGAAGTTTCCACCTTCGACCACACCGCAACATCAATGTATGCTCTCCCCATCTCGCGTCATTACTATGCTCACCAAAACTCAGGCTAGTTGAAGTCTTTCCCCCTTCTAAACTCCCCCGACGGCCGGACGGGCCCTAGCAGACATACTCCACAAAGCGCAGGCGACCTATTACCCCGACTTCATCAGGCAGATGGATGAGCATATGAGGTTACTTGCCCGTCCCCCAGGAGCGCTTGATGTTCCATCGAAGGTGGAATGAAAATGGTCTTGGTGCTTCTTGAATATGCCATTTGTGTCGCGAATGTGTTCTGACAACGTAGAGCTGCAAGTGGACCGTGGCGGTTGTGCGTTCCAACTGGCGTCGATGCTGAGAATCGTAGAAAAGGGGGCTTTCTGGTTAGTCGATTGCGATGGAGCTCGTCCGTGTACCTATGCTCTTAGGAGATAGCAGACCCACTTGTTACGCCTTTCTGTATGGACCCAGGGATGCATGATGTCGTGACTTTAGCGCTTTCTGGAGTGTCCCTAGTCCTCCCCCGGCAATTGGCCGGTAGCCAATCAATTAACACGGATTCGTTGGCGGCGATGGTGCCGTACACGCCACATGACTGAGCTTCCTTCCAGGTGGGAGCCCTTCGACCTGCCTGCTGCATGATGGGGTTGCTGCATGATGGGCAGCCACTGGACTGTCCAGCTGCTTATAAAGACCAGTGATCATCCTGACGACGCTCCGGCACCAGGGAGCTCCTGACTCTTTCATCGCACAGTGGTCTATCAATATGACGTTACTAGATGACTACGTCGAGTACACCCGTCTCTCACGGGAAAACTTTCGATTACTCCTGCATTCCTTCTGGGGATACCTGATTCGGGGCATGCCGCAGCTGGCCTGTTATGCCGTCCGGGCTTCAACGCACCCGAGCCTTTCGGGGCTGTGGGACTGGTCCGACTGGCTGGACACCAAGAAGCACAGCTCGGACTGCCGTTCGCATTTCGCAAGTTTCATTGTCTTCTCCGTGAAAGCTCTAGTCTGCGGCATACCCTTTTCTTCGCCCTTGTTTTTAACCTCCCAGTCCGAATCATTCTCAGAATCATACATCTACGACAGGTACGTTGTCGGACCATCTTGAGATCTACAATTATACTCACCTTACACAGGAGATGGATATCAGCGGAGTTGACATCATTATAATTCGCCACGAGCAGTCTGTTTCCAATGTCTCTCGGGAGGGTGGCCGGCCTAGAACCGCGGAAGAGCTACGAGAAGTAGCCGCCGGCACGACGGAGATCGTCGACAGCGGCGAGTGGATGGTGGATGGCCTCGCAGCCTTCGGGGAAAAGCAGGCGGAAAAATTCGCCCAACTCACGAAAATACCGAATGTTTATGCGATCGTGTGTTCTTGTTCGGCTAGATCTATACAGACAGCACAGATCCTCGAAAAGGCATGCGCATTCTTCGGCCCGGCAAAGATCTACTGCCGGCAGCTTTTCCAAGAACTTACCCCTTGGCCGCACGACCAACCGCTGAACCTGCAATATACCGACGGTAAGCATTCCTATATTCAGCTCCGAGGGGAAGTGGCGACGACAATGGGAAGTTGGTAGGGAGAAGATCGTCAAGATGGATCATCTCGACTGGCCGGAGATGCGGCCTCTCTCGACCTGTTCCGCGCCGCGAGGATGGAGGACCGAGTGGTAGCGGCTAGGAGGTGGCTACGCGACCGTGCCGCAGCGGCATTGGAGGAGCACCGGAGAAACAACAGAAGCGGGCGACCAGTCATTGTTGCCATATTCCACGGCGGGTTTTTCAATCCTTTCATCGGAGAGTGGTACTGCAAGTTTACTAGAACCCAGAACCCGGAGAGATGGGCATGGGCCAGCTCGACTGCCTTGAAAACCTTGATTGTGTCGTCTGTTCCTTTGCTTCCCCCACGAGCCCGGATGCACCGTTAGAAGAGCAGGAGAGGAGCGACAAATGGCGGGAAGTCCTTGGGTCGCATTATCGTCATCTTGGGAGCGACCCAAGCCTAGAGTATGGCGGAGACGTGGATCAGGAACAGGAGTACTGGCTCTTTCACGCTCGAGCCACCGAAAGGGTGAAAAACGCGGACAAGGAGCTGCTTGAGATGCTGGTGCACTACAATGGATGGCGGCTTGATTACGTCGACCGAAGAATGGACTCTAGAACGTCAAACATAAATTGGAGATCTTGCGTGCTTGAACCTCTCCCCATAGTGGAGCGCACTGCAGAACCCAGTCGGTTGACCCAACACAGTCGCAGCCACCGGTGCCCCGTGGCGAGATCCATCCCTAAGCCTCGCAGGAACCTGCTTTCGTAGCGGTCAAGTCATGGCCCCTCAGTCTCTGCTAAGGAACGAAGCGGAGAGCGGTTAGACGTAAAGGACAAGGGTTCATTTGGTTTGATGATCGTTCCTTGGCTGGGTTGCGCTGACAGGACTAAAGTGGGCGTGACAGGGTTGATAAATTCTGTTAGTAACTGCGTATCGCCATGGGTGGCAGCTTATTGCTATACCTAGGTCCTCTATGCCCTAGCAAGCAGGTGGGTATATATGGAAGAACATCCCTAAGACGCAAGAAGACTCTTTCCTTCCTCTTCAACTCACGATTTGTTCACTTCTGTACGCATGCCAGCTATGGACTCAACTCAGAGAGCAGCTGCAGAGCTGGGCTTTGAACTCTTCACCTACACTTACATCGAATGGCTGAGACAAGTAGTGGCAAAACATCAGGATGCTGAAGAGGCATGGAATGAGACACGCCGACACTACCCCGACCTCCCAGAGATGGGCAAGTCTGTCGAAGAGATGATGCTTTCAAGTCTCGGTAAATAACAATGATATCACTGCCTTGCTTACTTACGGCGCTAACGATATTCAGGTTTGAAAGCGGCTACTGAGGATGATGTGAAAAAATGGCACAATGCGTTGCGAAAACATGGGTGCACTGAGTCGGAACTTGATGAGCTCCCTACCTCACCTGAAGAGTATCGCAAGAACTACACGAGGGGATGGTTTGAATGGTTTTAAGTCTTATAAAATAGATCTACAGCTTTGAGGCAGGCTGTCTGCCAGATTATGTATCCAAGCTACTGCTTCTTTCGAATACAAGCCTGTGGTTGCGCCCTCTAAAAAGGCAATCTTGATGCCCAAGCCGTTTTGTATCATATGAGATTTAATCGACTTCGTGTCTGCATCTGCGCGTCGTCGAAGGGGAATGCCCGCCTGTTTCCTAACATGGGGGCTCTGGTCTAAGACAACGAGGGGAAGCAGGGGGCGGAGCCATCCTTCTAGTACCCCCTTGTCGACTAGATGATGACCTTCGATGTCCACTGTACCCTTTTCGCTTAGGTGTGTCCTCCAGAAACTGCAGTGAAGTCATGGACATTCCCGGCTTATATTGATGGACCCCAGTACAAAGTCGCTTGGTGGGTGTAGAGAGACTTACCATCCTTCTAGACATACACTTTCGGAAGATGGAGTACTGTCTCTGTCGTGGCTGCTTTCCTTTAGGCGAGGAAAATCCCAGCTTCGTGACTCTACTTCTGTGCCGTTCATTGCACCAATCAACAGCCCGCCTCCCGCTAGAGGACCTGTTGTCTAAACAGCCCAACGCCGCAGGAACAGCCTTGGGTCCTTGCTTGCTTACTTGTGTTAATATTGCGGGTGACGGGGGTGCATGGCTGTAGCCCTACATCCCAGATTACAAGTTTCTTTTCGGCAGCCCTCTGGAGGATGGTATTGCGCGCCAGTAGGCTCTACACACCAGTCCACAGATCTATAGATGCTGTGGTGATTTATCGTGGATTGCCTTGCCGCGGTCTTGCTGTTCTGGGCTCCTGGAGATGGCACGTTGTGTATTTATGCTCTTGATTTGCACATAAAGGCCGCGTGTCCCCCTCAGTTCTCATATATGCGATCGCAAATGTGGTATACCGCCGTCTCCGCCCTCGGGGAACACTATAACTGCGGCCAATTTCAATGGCGGCTTTGGGCGCATGACTGGTACTAAGGTACACCTGGCGCTCGCAGCAATCCCTCGTTCCTGATCTACTGGTTCTCGTTTAAGCATATGGCATCCGTTCCCCCACCTCCACTGGCCCCTCT